>JAYKKI010000001.1:67625000-68225000 GCA_039881145.1 Druceiella hillmani
CTTAATTTTACTTAATTTCGTTCCGTCCAATTAGCACTATAGACTGTGATAGGTACGAGGGGCGGCCCTCGTAGTCTGCAACCCTTGAGCACTACTTGGTCTCTAGTGGCGATAAGCGACTTTTCGTCAAAGTACATATAGACATATTTTTAATTATTTCTTTACAGATTGCTTCTGTGAAGTTTTGTTGTATGGGAACTTTTTATTTCTTTGTGGATGTTTTCGTAAAAAGAAACTTTGTACAAAATAACAAGTTTCTTGAGCTAGCCGTTTGGGGTGTCAGTTTCTTCTCTTATAAGTACAGACTTCCAAAAATACGCAAACAATGCATATAATTACTTTTACAAAGTTTCGAGTTAACACGAATAACTAATATTTTTTCTGTGTACGAATTTCACACCTTTAGGGGTTAAATTTTTAAAATATCTTCCTTGGTAGCTTCCTTCGTTAGATAAAAATATTCACTCCAAATTAATAAACCGTTTAATAATTATTCACCAGTTTGGGATGTCAGTCAGTTTCTTCTTTTATAAGTACAGACTTCCAAAAATATGCAAACGATGCATATAATTACTTTCACAAAGTTTCGAGTTAACACGAATATCTAATATTCTTTTCTGTGTACGAATTTGACCCCTATATGGGTTAAATTTTTAAAATATCTCCCCTTGGTAGCTTCCTTCGTTAGATAAAAATGTTCACTCCAAATTAATACATAGTTCAATAATTATACACCATTACAAATTTAAACAACCATACCCACCCCTCCGAGTTGAATTTCCAAATACACTGTTTAACATGTGTTCGTTTATTATTTTTTAAAGTAATTTCACAAAGATTTGTGTTTTTATAAGTATCTCATATTATTTCTCCACCCAAACTTTTCACAGCTTTTGGGTTTTATTTGGAAAGAATCTGCATAATATGTATTTAGGTATTTATTTTTAGAGTGCTTCTACGAAGTTGTAGTTTATTAGGACCATCTGAATATTTCATGTAAACTTAGAACCCAATTTTACGCTCTTAAGGATTGATTTCCAAAAAAAATACAAAACATTTCTTTAACTATATTTAGGGTATTTCTGCAAAATTTCGAGTTAAAAAAACCATATGATTTTTTTGTTCTAATTTTTAATCCCAATTTCACCCCGAGTTTACGGAACAAACTGTTTAAGTGTTGAATCATTTATTTCTTACAATACTTTAAGGATGTTTCTAGTTAAAACGATTTTTAATTATATTTTTACATACATTTTAAAGCCTCATGTCATTCAATTAAGGATGAATTTTGAAAAGCCTTTCCATAGTAGATATTTACGTTATATCAAGTTTTTATTACCGTGATATCAGGGCGACGATAATTATTTATTTATTTTTTAAAAACCCAATACCCAACTTATATCTTTACCCGAAGCATTGGGCATGTATTGAATCCATCAACCAGTCAGTCAGTACATATTATCGTATATGTATAGATATATGTTTCCAGTCCCATCATATAATTTTTATAGTATAAATATATTTTATACAAAACCTAACAAAGGGACGTCCTTAAAAAGAAGGCCTAATTTGAAGGCGTGGGTGAATTTTCGACATATTAATTTAATAGGTTAAATCCAGAATATTTGTACCAAAATTTGATTGAGACGTCTTGCTATTCCTAATACTGTCATTTTAAATGTTGAAAGAAGACATCGTTACCACCCTTATTAATATAAAGAGCCTTTACTTTCTATCAGTCTTGGTGCGCAAAAGTTTCCGTAAAATAATAGTGAGAAGACGCTAGTACTTTACAAGGCTGACCCCAAATTCTGAAATAATACTCTTTTCAGGTAATGATCAACATTTTCAACATCTGGTGTTCATAATGCACATAATTTATACTAATGGATATCAAATATTTTAAAACATAATTACAAAAAGATTTCGGTTTTAATTTCTCGTCGGGCAGTGAAGAGAAAATAATAGTATATATATAACTTCTATTTCTTCTAATATGAGCAATTAGAACACTGCTATTTGTAGAAATTCTCAATTTGATTTCGTTGAAGATATTCTACTATCTGCTTGGAGGAACGTTTAGTTTTAATACAATAACTCTTTAATATATTATGGCGACCAAGAACGTGGCTATCTGAACTAAACACATTTTAACAGAGCGATAAGTCACGGCAGTTCATGAGCGTGATCATGATCCTAATTCCCATGCATTTTTTTAATTACTTAAATTGAAAAAATTAAATGCAAATAGTGATAAATATTATTTTTAAAAAGAAGATTTGGCAATACTATTGAAGAATGACAAAAACTGAATAAATGAATTCAAATTGAATAAGTTTTACATAAGAGGAACTCGTATAATTTTCTTCCCAGATAACGAATTGATATATTATTTATCTCCTAAAATATTTTATGGAAAATTTACAAGAAACATAAGTCTTTTTTATTTGAAATTCACCTAAAATTAACAAAAGAATCATACCAATTATTCTACGTTTCATAATTTTGAGATCCCACGATATTTTAATACGAGAAAAGATATATAAGGCAACATATTCACAAGCGAAAAATAATATTAATATTTGCAAATAGTTTACTAGAAATACTATCTACTCTAAAATGTTATAAACATTTTGGGGACATGGGAAAAGAAAAAAACTAAAAAAACCTAAGTGAAATTGGGAATTGCTGCAATTCTGCTTCTCTTTAATGCCCTAAAATTTTAGATCTAAATTTATCAATACGTCCATGATTTTGAAGTCTTCTTTTGTGGCTTTCGTAATAGTAAATTATGTTCATTTGTTTAAAATATAATATTTAAGAACTAAAAAGCCAAAAATTAATTAAACTAAATTAAACATTTCTTTAATGCTTCTTTTGAGCCTTGAAATTTCAGAAATAGGTTAATTAATAAGTAAAAAAAACCTTAAAAACCTCTTTCACAGCTTTAGCAAAGGTGAATTGAATAATTTGTTTATCACATAGCATTTGGAAATATTTTGAGCACAAAGAACAAGAGGGTAGTGCGATGTATGCAAATAAAATTATTTATAGTTTTGAAAGAATATGACGAAACTCATTTTTCATTAATTTTTTTTTCATTATTATCAATAATTTGATTAATTTCTAAATTATATGTTATTCAAAACAAATAATATATCTATATAGTAAGTAGCTATTTAATTTACTGCTAAATTAGTAGATACATATTCTCCAAGCTAAGTTTATTGAACATTTAAAATTTTTACCACATGCATCTCCAAAACGCGTAATGAGAATATAATTTTGTCTCTGATAGCATATAAACATGTCCATTCCTTACTCTCGTCTTAAAAGTGGAAATAAATATAATATAGTACGATAATAGGTTAACTTAGTGTACTAATACCATGTAAGCAAACAATAAGTTGGAAAATCGGTCCTCTTGGTGGCCGCGAAGAAAATTAGGAAGAAAAAACGTAGTGGGGAGAGTATATCATTACCACCCCAGAAAAAGGCCCTCACTCTGGGACGAATCCCTTTGGTATTATTTGTACTTGTTAGTGGTCACGTATTCAGGATAGTAGGGTTGTGCAAAGGAGTCAGAAATTACGTGAAATTGTTAAAAAAAAAACTATATCTCATAATTATGAAGCAAACCAAATTGTCTTCCCAAATTGTACGCTTTTTACCATATATTAAAATATGTTTACATATCACTGTTATTAATTGTTTGTCTCAAATGTTTATCGAACATTATTATTATTTGGTAAATTTGGTCATATAAAACCTGTTAAGTACTAGCAAAATCGTAAGAGAGAACTCGCGCCTAAGCGCCTACGGACTCGAGAGAACCGTATGCGCTTAGGCGCGTATGAACAATTAGAAGTACATAATGTTTCTAGTAAACTATTACTTATTACTTTAGGTAAATTTCAAGTAACAATCAAGAAATTTCTAGTAAATTTTTCATAAAAAATTTTCAGAGCTAAATAATACATCAATTCGCTTTCTCGGCAAACAAAATATGCAAGTGCTTCTTCTAAAGAACTGATTCGAATTGCGCGCGATTATTCGACAAAAGTAGGGCATGGTAGTCCCCATTTTATAAAATATCCTTTAATAATTAGTGCTCAAAACAATTATTACTTTTATCAAATAACAGAGTTCCACTGCAGCATCACAATATTCATAAATATAGCTAAAATATTCACAGGGCACCCTTCAGAACCTATAATTACATTATACTGATTTCGTTATACGGTTTGTTAAATAAGGTTTTCACGTCATCTTTGGACAGTATTGCGGAACTTTCATTTTAGAGATATTATCTGTATTACTTTTTGCAATTAAAAATTAATTGAAATATTACAATAACACATGAGAATTAGGTTACATGATCATACTGGTGAACTGCCATGACTTATCCACCTGTCTAAATATGTTTTGTTTGGCCATCCCCATTCTTGGTTACCATAATATAGTGTAGAGCTCTGGCGCTGAAACCAAAGATTCCCCCGATAGGCTAATAGAACATTTTCACCGAAATCAAATTGAGATCTTCTGAAAATAGCATTGACTTCTCCTTTGTAATTTTAGAAAGTAACAAAAATTAGGCCATCTCATTGGTAGTAGTTCTTCAAAGCCTTCCTACAACGTATGATATTCAGAATATATTTTTTGTATTTGATTATTTTTCTCGATATAATCCATAAAGGAAACATTTTCAGAATTCTTATTTCTGTAGAAATTGTTTTTCCTGAAGTTATAACTTGCTCATTTCAATAGTTTTTTTTCTTCTGAATTATGGATTTCAGCATTATTTCTAATTAAGGGCACATCGCATTCCACCGCAGTTCTTATAATATAATTTGTAAACCCGTAAGTTGATTCATAGTTTAATTAAAAAAATTTAGATGAAAAACCCAATTGTGCTTTAAACGTGCATTTACATGATGTTGACAAAATATTTCTGTGTATTTTAATTTTAGAGTGCAAGTGTGTACGTACATATAACGCTCATTATCGTGACGAAATAGAAAATGATTTATTCCTTTTAGGTCAATGTAACTAAAAAATTACAAATTTAAATTTAATCAGCACTAGACCGCAATTTCTGTCAAAATTTCTGTTGCTACCTGTGCTAGAGTTAGATTTAACAATGTATATTCGGTCATCGTACTTTTTAACGACACGGCTTTTGTGACAATTTCTCACATGTTACAAAAACCATACATTGGAGCTGAAAATATATAACTATACATATAAAATAATATGTATGGACTTACGTATTCATCATCGTCGATCAAATGCAGCTGGATCTAGAAACTTGAAAATTGTCACCAAGGTTTCTGATATAATGTAGACATCAACTAAGGAAGAGTATTTTAAAATTTAATCTTGAATTATGTAAAATAAAGGTTTAAAGTTTTTCTGAATAATATAATTAAAACGTCTTTTTAACACAAAACTTCATAAAAACACTCTAAGTCATTAATTATTGAAGAAATTAGTCACAGTTTAATCTACACTTTTTTGTAAATCAACCATTAAGGGGCAAAATTGGGTTAAACATTTGAATAAAAAAGAAATAGTATGGTCCTATTTACCCGAAACATTGCAAAACCGCTTTAAAGACGATAATTAAATACGTGTTTTTCAGTTTATTAGAAATCAACTCCTAAGAGGGAGAAATTATGTTCTAAAAGAACTATCCAAAAATGCCACCCCTGAAAGAGTAAAAATTGGTATAGAGAAAAATATTAAATGTTCGTGTAAACTCAAATCATCATAATAGTAGGTACTCCGAAAATACATGCATTTTAATACTTTTTTGGAAGTCTATACATATAAAAGAAGAAACCGGTTGACTGACTGACAGTCCAATTGCTGGCTATAGAAGCTTCATATTTTTTTTTATCATAAGTAATTAAATGGTCCTATTAAATCAAAGCTTCGAAAAGACATTCAAAAAATAAATAATTGAACATGTGAAAAATATTTGGAGTGCTATAATTTCCAGTGTTTTTTCGAAGTCAACTCTATGGTACTATCAATGGTAAAATCCCAGGTAAACAACATTGGATAAATATTAGATAGATAGTTATGTAGAAGTAGTTTCATTCAGAATACGTCAATATTTCACAACCGATATGGAATGCTATGCGATTCTTGTCACATGTAAAAGCTATCCATACTGCTAGGAGCTTATTCCAAAAAAATATAACAAATACAAAAAATAGCTCGTTAGATCAACTTTTATGGCTCAATTTTATTGATAAACTTCATCAAATTTTGCTCATAAATTACATGTTTTATGAGGATAAATTTTACATACTTTTTATTTTAAGAAATTACGATTTCACTCGAGCGAAACCATGAGCAACAGCAAGCTCGAGATATAATAAAATTGATTTCAATCCATTGCACTGATGCAGTGGACGTAGAATTCACATTCTGCCAAGTTACATATTTTTAGATTAACTTGAAAACGCTGCAAATTAACTTGAAAACGTTGCAGAAATCGAGAAAATGTTTCAAGAGTTTTGTAATCACATGCAGATTAGAAGAAGAATTGAAAAATGGAAGTTCGAAGAAGAGTTAATAAGAGAATTTTAATGGAAACCTGTGAAACAATAAAACTGCGGAGAATATGTATAAAAACGCATGTTGCAATATAATTTGCAAGTTCATTTATAACTTAAACTTTGATATAAAATCATTTCTGAAAACAATTTTGTACAACCAGTTTGAAACATTTAATGATATTTTTACTACAATTTTATTGATACCTGTTATTATTATGATATTTTTGATAAAAAAATTACTCGGTGCAAACTACTCAGCGTAATACTGTACATAATGCCGTCAGGTAATATTGTACTGTGTATAGTACAGATACATTATATTTTAGAAAAGCTTCTCTATAAGACAGTTTTTTGGGCATTACTTAATGTGGAGCTTGTTTTAAGTTACCTCTTCTCCTCTGATCATTTGTTTTTCTTTTCTGTTTTATTTAATAAGATTTTTTCCAATAAACAAAAGAAAGGTTATTCGTTTTACTTTTATTTACAGATAAGTTTTAGGATTATGCTATGCAACAGGCTTAATAGCTATAAAACAAAAGATGATCTCATTTATTATATGATTGAGAGTGGAGCATGTCTTTGTATACGCGACTATTGGACTCCTCTCTTGCCTCTCTAATAAAAACGGCAGCTTGGACGCATCCATGTTTATGGAAATTCTATAAACATAGACTCATTATATAAAGATTTCACTGGAGTTATTGTAATAAGACATCCACTTGATAATTTTTATCCGAATTTATTTCGGCTATTTTGATTTTCCTAGCTACAAGCATCTTGCTTCCACGCAATTTTAATTTTATGCGTTTGTCAATGACAATGATAACTTTTACATATGTTATTTGATTTAGATATTATTCAAATTTATATATTTATGTGTCTATAATATGAACTCTCCCTACAAAGTAAATTAACGATTTCAAAATATACATTTGTTTGCAATAGCAATCTTTTTGATTTTCAAAAAATGATAACCAGTGTATTTTTTTTAAATTTTAGTGCAAATTTAAACAATATATAATATATACAAACCGTACAATATATAATATATACAATAAACTAATACTATACGTTGAATAAAAATAAAAATACATACTCATAAACACCGGCAGCACTAGTAGCCAACAGACAAGACTTTCCTACAAAAATCTTTTAAATAGTTAGATTTAAATTTTCATATGTGAGTGAATAATCACATCAGTTTCGTAAAATTGTTCTATCAAATATATTTCTTATCAAAGCCGCAAGGTGACAACAATGTTTCATCTACTATAGGATGAAACATTGTTCATATTTCGTACATCACAAAGGAACTATATAAAATGAACCACCTTTATTTCGGTCCCACGGGTGTTCGGCGGAAGAGCTGTTGACTAACGGGCGGCGAGGCTATCCCCGCTCCCACAACTACCTGTACCACTCGAATATAGATAAAAAACTCGTGCCTTTTGAAAGTAAAGGAAGAGTTTAACTTAGATTTACTAATAAGATAGGTGTTACATGTATGGAAATATTATTAAAATCATTACGAAATCAAAATGGGGGTCAGGATCACTTAGTTTTTTATAAAAAAAAAATGTAACATATTCTACCCAGTTTAATATATATTATGTGCAGGTACAGAACAATATATATAATGAGTACGTAAATGAGCATAAAAACACGGTTTTAATGACGTCAGAAAATAATCAGAGGATAAAGGAAAAGAAGAAATAGACCGGTTAATGTAAGACAAATATGCAGGACTAATATAATTGCATATTCTAAAAATACAACCTGGTTTGCCGATAAACATTAGATATTCATCTGCCTAGACGGAATATGGGATTAGGCTTGAAGCAGTTCGCTCAACAGATACATTATATTTAGCCAGTTAGCGTTGGAAGTATAAAATTCTTACAGTGACATCTTGTATAAGTTAATGTGAAAACAGTAATTAAATAGACTTAAAATTCGGCAATAAGTGTCCCTAATAAATATATGAGGGCAAGCGAGAACAAATTGCTCACAATTCGGGCGCCAAGTATCTATCTACATTGTAGCATTTCACTACGCCATAGGTTGGTATGTGGTGAGCAATCTGTTGCCAGTGTACCGTGTATGGATTTATCTGTATTGAATGAGAATATTTCAAGACCTATTTTGATACTTAAAATCCGTGTAAATACTTTAGATTAATTTTTGTAACCTTTGCTTTCTTCCTTTACGTTAAACATTGGTAAACTGAAAAACATTAATAAAGATACGGTAAGTAAATAAATTATAAAATCATTTCAATAAATATTAAAAGAAAAATAAGATCATGTGATTTTTTTGTTGAAATTGCGCGCAGTGCATTCCGTTGATCACGACTTTTTTTTTGGAAAAACGAAGTATACAAAGTTTGGCTTAATCCAGATTTTTGCGTTTGATTCATTCAGATTTTGCGTTTATTTATTTTCCCATCGTTATCTAGGAATATAATAACAAGTCCTTCTTTCATAGTTTTGTCGGTTTAGAAAGAACGCACGTTTTTATGAAAATGAATTGTTGCGGCCATAGTGGAAATTCTTTGCTAAATGTTCTTGTTTGTTTTAACAGTTACTTTTTGAAATAAACTATTGAGAGCAGCAACGGCAGATGCTGTTTTAGTCTTTTTTATGCCTTCTTAAATTATTAGTGTTCCGATAACTTTTAAACATTTTGTTTAAACAGTTTTTTGGAATCGTAATGCGAATGAAGGTTAAAAACTGAATATTTGATATGGTTTAAGATCATACCTCATTGCTATTGAACTGCCTTTTCTTACGTTAGTATAGAAAATTATACTGAATTTTAAATTGGAAACATAATTATAAAGTTTTAACATTAAATCAAAATAGTCAATTGATAAATATGAATATCGATGGTTTTATTTTAACCTCAACGATTCATTCCTTTGTTTTTATTTCATTGTTTCGTTGTATTTAAATAATACAGTTTAATTAAATAATAGAATTTGATATATTGGTGAAATTTAAAATTAATTAAATTGGTATTTACGCTCTATTCTTGGTAAGGCATTTATATTTAAAATAAGGGTAATTAAAGGTATCACATACATTAATAAGTATTCAATGGATTTCCAAATATTGAGGAAAATTGGAAATATCACATTTTCTTTCATTTAGGAACATTCATTTCTTATCACTCACGTCTTACAACTATCTTGAAATCAAAATCTTTGTACAAATCCTTAGGTCTATTGCTTTCAGCTTTAAAAGTTTTTTATTGATTTCAATAATATGCCTATTGAAGCCATACATTTATGGATTTATTGAATTCAGTTTAGTTTTTCAAGAGATTTCAAGAGATACTATTTTTAATTCTTTTAAATTATATAAGAACGAAATCTTTGTTTTTTTCAGGCATTGAACCCGGGTTAAATAAGACTTTTAAGATAAAAAAACATGTGATTAGTAATCTTTTTTTTCAAACTCCCTCAAAGATTCAAATTGCCAAATAATATGATAATATGTTTTTCTCGGTTAAACTGTTGACACTATGTACATAGCTTTAAATACAAGTCTGAGATACCCGATAGTCATATGAAAAAAAACTATTTTTCATAGAGGTAAGAACGAGTGTCAGTTATCATGCATACAGTTCGGGAAAAGAATTTATATATATATATATATATATATATATATATATATATATATATGTATAACTTCTTACATTTATATAATTTATTTAAAATGAAGGTCAGATCGTGGTTGCAAAATTCAATGTAGGAGGTTAAACTTATTGGAAAATTAATTTCGGAGAAGAAGTAGTAATAAAAGCTAGAAGATTCGACTAAATATTAAAAGGAGTAATGGAGACGACCAAGATGACGTTGCCGAAATTAGTGGCCATAACTTATTTCGACATAAATTATGAAAATATATTGCTTATGTAATCGAAAAGAATGTAATGAAGGGAGTTAGACCCTGAAGCCATTAAATGGAAGAAATCGTAAATATTAACGAAAGTTGCTATTATAAAAATAATCAAGGAATAAAATATAAGTGATAAAACGGAAAAAAATATTGCAAATTGGGTACAAGAATGAATATTTATTATAGACTTTACTTGATAATTTTTCATCATTTGTTCATCAGCAGGGAATCGAGGACTTTAAATATAGTTTCAGGAAAACAATCAAAATTTGTGCAAGTTATGAATGTATGACAAATTCTCTTGAAATATAAAATGTATCCAACAGATTTTCTGCAATTATCAATTGTTATCAGTTTTGATTACATCTGATTTTGACAGAAATAGACTTTTGACAATGAAGGGGAAAAATGGCAAATAAACTCGTTACAACTACGATTTTAACTAAAACCGATTCTAAAATAATGATCTAAGACGAATTACTCGAAATGTTTTCATTTTGGTATAAATTTTTATTGATTTTACGTACTATTTTTCATTTACATTGCCCGCAGTATCTATTCCAACATTTCAAAACCTTCCTACTCTATTTGCTATTAATTCGATGGCCCGTGTTTTCAGCCCAAAATAATTTTCTTTGTATAATGGAGCACACCAGGTCAGTAGTTTCGCAAGTCATCGAATTTTGTAAACCGATTCATTCATAAACCAATATTCATCGATTAATCACTTAATTACTGTACCATGGTCCGGAGGTTGGGTATAATTTACATAATGTAGGTAAGTTGACGAAATATTTAAGTAACTTTTTCAAATCAAACACAGGTAAAAGAAGAAATAGAGCTTTTTATATAAAATAGAACCTGAACTAGCTTATAAATTCTGAAAAATTAATAAATATTTTATTACAATATTTAAATGAAAATTTATTAGCGGTATTCGAGGAGAATTTAAAATCGACAGATTATTTAGTAAAATATTTGACTATTAACTCTATATACTGTAATATTAACCCATCCACATTTTTGTAATTAAAACTTAAATATCATTATAAAGACGTTTTAGAGCAGCAAATAAATAATATTTTTTGGTTCTGATGGCTCATGTGGAGTTATAATTGAAAAAATTGATTATGGTGGTTCCAAAAATATTTCTTTCAGAATTTTGTATAAGATATTTTTAAAGATATTTTTTAAAATATTCGTGTTGTTTTCTTCTAAGTAGAACACAGAAACTTACTTGCGCTACTTATGAAAGCTTGAAGCATATATTTAAACTTTCGCTAGCAACTGACATCTAACCCTTGTGTGGGAAACTTAGCCGGGTAATAGCTCCGCCTAAGGATGGCACGGTGTCAGACTTACCTAATTTCAGACCGATCACTATTCTCCCTTCACCGGCTAAATTAATTGACTTCGTTTTACATTGCTACATTTACTCGAGCTGCAGAGGTAAAACCTGTGATGAGCAGTACGAATTTCGAGTTAACGTTTGGTGGTTACGAACGTTGTTTCTTTTCCTTGACCATGATTTTTATCACGTTAACCTTGGATTTTAAGTAGTTATTGCCTATTTTGACTACCAGAAAACTTTTTTGATCGTGAAGACAACGACATCTTACCAAAATGCTTTGGTGAGGCAGGGTTCTCCATTCCGCTTTTACGATTTTTCACTTTGTACCATGAGGATAGAAAGCAATACGTACGAATGGGTAATTTTATATCCGAAACTTAATTTACACGATCGGGAGTGAGCCAGGGTTCGAATCACGGGCCTCAAATTTTTTTTTAAAATTTATATTCAAATTTTTAAAAAATTATTCTGGTAAATATATATATATATATATATATATATATATATATATATATATATATATATATATATTTATAGATATCTACGAAATAAATTTTACGTATTGCTCCAGGCTCAAAATTATTACTGTACCATATGATTATTGCAGTGATTTTGCGTGATTGAAGAACAAATTAACACATAAAGAGACAGACAGACAAAATTATTAAAACTGGTTTTCTGGCTTTTTCTATCAAATTATACTAAAATTATGCTAAATCACTCAATATTTTAAAAATATTGTTCATGTAGAGAATTCATTTTGTTAAAATTTGGTTATAAATTGAATTAGGTATAAATTTAATTTATACGAAAATAAAATTGCCTTTAATACCGTCATTCAGTGCCCAAGTAATTATTAAAATATAATAATATTCATTAACACATTCAATGATACTTCCCTTTGAATAATTAATATCACGGTTACTCGACGTCACAGGGAGTTCATATTTAAGTACCATTCGTCCAATAAACATGAATCTAATTTGATAACCAATTTATATCACGTGTGGGACGAAGTAGTCTAGCTGCACTCTTTGGACTCTCTGGTTTTGCTGTAATAAATTTATTGTTTTTCTTATTGTCGTGCTTACTAGTGTGGACGAGTTGAGACTATCACCATTAACGTTTCAATTTGTAATTTTTACATAGTTTTGATTCTGACATTACTCGTATCTTGGTTTAAGAAATATAATTTTATATTAATAAATTGTTAACTTTTTTTGCTGCAAATTTTGATTTCAATCATTTCTTACATGAAACGATAAAACATTTTAATATACGATAAACAAACAATTTTTTGATCAATAAACCGAGCGGTTTGAACTAAAACATTTTGCAATAAGTTTACTTTATTTTTTATTGCTTTTCAATTTGCAATACATTTAGAATGCTAAGATAATCATTTAGTGCTAAGGAAATGGTCTGACGCAGCCTAGTGTCTTTCAATTAGTGAGAAATATTACTATTCGTTTTTAGTTTTAAAGACCAATTTTTGAAGAAAAAAGAATATTATTTGTCTATAATCACTATAAAAATATTACTTTTAATAATTTGTAAGAGTGAAAATCGACTTTAAATAATAACAGAATCGAAATTATTTCATCGCATGAAACTAAAAATATGGGTAAGAATTGTTTATCATTGTTAATATGAAACAATATGGTTTAAAATGGTATTTAAACGTCTTAAAATTTGCATTAAATTTGATATTTTAACCGCTCCATTCCCAAATTATAAACCGAATTATTTTTTTTTCGTGTTAATCATTGATTCTCGATTAACATTTTAATTATTTTATTTCCTTATCATAAATAAAATATGAAAATATTTTAACAATTTTTTCCTGATTTATACCATTTTATTTACGTGTACATCTTGATTACGATTACGTAAAAGTGACTCTTATATTTATTCCCTTATAAATTTTCAGTGTCTATATGAAAATGAAGCCCAAAAAATTAAATTATGTATCAAATTTTTTTCTATTATTATTATTATTGTCAAATAAGAAATGAAGGGTCATCGTTCTGTCATCGTACGTACATAACTTAAATACATGGATACGTCAATCAAGAAACAGAAACTGTAGACGTGTCTATGTAATTCAACTCACATTAAATTTTAAAATTTAATTTGAATAGAACTTGAATTTAAATTTCAATATAACAGAATTACAATTAAATTTTAAATTTTAAAATAACAGACCCAATAAATATTGTTTAGTAATTATTTGGGGAATTAATTTTAAATCAAATATTTTTACGTTTGCGTCTTGTGTATTAAAATAGTAATAAACTGGTTTCATATAGACTTACCCGAATTAATATATTATTAAGAATTCCCCATTACGTAATCCTTTATTAATGCTTGGAAGTTGTTTTCTTTTATCGGCGTCAGATATTTTGTACGGTAACCCTAGGCATTAGGAGCGCCAGCGTGCACAGCTACCTGTGGTTGATTGGATTTTTATTGCGTCAACGAGGCCGGGAAGCGTCACGTCGCTGAGCAAGTTTCTTTGGGGGCGCTATATAGAGTTAAGGTAACACACGGGCGGCGGGGCAATAAATGTATATCTGAGCTCGCATATAGGTAACGCTATATGCAGTTCTGGAGATTGATGCGACAATATTGCGGTGAAAATTTACAACGAGTTGCTTTATTCGTGAATATTTACGTTGTGAGTATATATTTTGCGATTATCATACCAAATTCGCATAAAGTAATATTCATAAACTGTGTTACAGATTACGCAAAGACTTACTGTTATACCCTAAAGAGGGAATCGAGCGACAACTGTGCAGTTTTATGGTTCAGTGATAGATGTTTTAAAAAATCTTTATTGGATTTTAAACATTCTATTTTATTGTTATTTTATGAATTTGTTCACGTTTATGTACCAATTCAAATGGTAATCGATTTGTGGATTAAGTTTTAGTTGGTTTCAAAGAAAAGTTGTGATTTTTTGGAGTTTACTTCTAGTGAATCAATTTTCATACATTACGTCCGGTATGAAGTTTTATGAGTAGTAAAATCAGAAGTTCAGTGCGTACATAGTTCAGAGCATCTAAAAAAGAATATATTGAGCTAATTTCAGTCATATTTTTAATTTGCATATTGAATTATTTACTGATAGTAGTAAGCGTAGTTTGTTTTAGCTGGAATAATTCCGTTTCAAAACAAAAGTAGTAAAACGAAAACAAGAAAAAGAAACTACACGGAAACAGAGTGCAGATATCAGTCTCTTACAAAGATAAAATTATCACATCGACAAAGCAAACGTAAAGATGAAAAAAATGCTGAGATACCTATATAATACTAGTGGTATTATTAATGAACGGGTAAGTGCAGTCAAATGTTTGCGTCTTTAATGAAAATTGAATTCATTTATTTAATCGGTCAAAGACCCACATAAGAAGTTACAGTCACGTAGATCTATAATAAAAAGAACAGAGTATAAAACTATACTATAATTCTAATTATGTGTGCAAAAAATAGTTAGAGTATTTATGTATACAAATTCATACTTAATACTGAAAAAGCGGTATTATAAACGAAAATTGATTGTTATTTAATCACCTTTAAAATTACACACTGTGCAATTCATTTAAGAACCTTTCAATTGGAGTTTTATCTTATTTTCTTTCTAGACATATACAAAAATGTATTGAAATTTAAAATTGGTAAATTTATGATATCCATAAATTGACATTGAATTAATTAGAGTAAATTATCTACAGATTCATCTGAGCAACAATCGACGAGCAGAAGTGGAGTTTTTGCTGAATCCGCGGAAATTTTGCCAACATCGTCCGAGGCAATGGAACTGCTGGTCAGCCTAGAAGTGAGGGGCAGGAAACCATGTTGGACGTAGACGCGAATGTACCAATACGCAGGAGATGCACAGCAGTCAGCATTAACCGAGGCACTAACCGGATATCCTCACTTTCAGCCAATGTCAGTTGCTTCAGACGAAAGAATTAAAAAGAAATTGCATGAGGTATAGCACCAAGCAGAGACAACGAAAAGAAGACGAGCTCTATGAAATCTGCAAGGAAATTTTATTAGGTCAAGCCCGAGAAGCGAAGGCTCGTTCCGACGTTGTAGAAAGGGAATTGAAAAATAAATGAAATACTTTTTAGACTATTAATTTTTTTACTTATGCATTTTTATTCTATTTTGTGTTTTTTTTTCTTATTTTGTTTTAAATTTTTATGTATCCCATTTATATACTTTTTGTATTACTTTTATTTTCATTGTTTTTATTTTTATAAATTTAAAAACACACGATGGAACGGAGGAAGTGTATGCGTTTAGGATGAGAGATTATTTGTTTGTTTGTGTTCCCATTTATCTCCGATACGGTTTTCTGCAAATTTTTTGTAATATATTGACGATGATTATTTGATAGTTGTTACGGTAATTACTCACCAGGGGGCGCAGCAATAAACATTTTGTTGGTAACGAATGTCCCCATTTATCTCGCAAACGATTTGACCGTTTTAAATGCAAAATATTTGAGACTAATCGGTGATGGTTCTTAGATAGGTGTTATGGTGATTAATCACTAGGGGGCGCCGCAATAAACATTTTGTTGCAAACGAATGTTTCCATTTATCTCTAAAATTGTTTATCCGATTTAGAAATGATTTTCGACAAAATATTTTGAACTAATAGGCGACAGTTCTTACATAGATGCAACATTATGTTGCCAACGAATATTCCCATTTAATTCTAAAATTTGTTAACCGATTTAGAAATGGTTTTCTGCAAAATTTAGGGACTAATCGGCAATAGTTCTTAGATATATGTTATGGTATTAGCTCATCAAGGGGCTGTGCAACATTTTTTTTTAAACGAATGCTCCTATTTTTCTCCAAAACCGTTAGACCGATTTATATACGGTTTTCGGCAGAAAGTTTGTGATTTAATGGCAAAGGTTGTTAGTCAGGTATTATGTTGTTAACTTATCAGAGCGCGCAGCAATAAATATTTTTAATTAATCTTGATTAACTAATTCGTGGCCTTTCTTCGGCTTCGTCGATACGTGATTCACATAACATGTTTCTTAAGCACTCTAATTCTTTCAATGGCTATACCATTGTGTGGATATTTAACGAGTTTTCATTGATTTAGATCAGTTCATACAAAGCCATCTAAAGATTTTACTGTACTAAGAGCCGCATAACCTTGCCTTTGATGAATGTTTTTTAGAAACTTGGTTATTAAGACTAATAATAATAATCAAAATAAAAAGTTTTTAAGCCCACGAAGAATGTGAACGCTTTAATCGAAAAATTATAAAATAAAAAGCAAAGTTTGAAAGTTTTTAAAAAACCCACAACGGTACATCCGTAACGGTTGTTGTAATTGAAAAACGATTAAATAATTTCTTTTGAAAACCACGCTACTAAGAGAACATAAGAACCTATTAATATAATTACAAATTCAAGAAAATCCGTCGGGGCTGACTTGCTCTGCCCATGTATAAAGTTTTGCAGTTTTGTCAGTTCGTGACTAATTGAAATTCTCTTAGGTGCCCAAATAACTTTTCTATGCTACAAAGATAAAAATACAAAATATTATTTAATATTGGGAATGTAAATAGCAATTATTGTATCCCTGATTCTAATCGGTGCTACTTTCCTGTAGATACATATAATTAAACAAGTTTTTGTATCTTTATTAATGTTAGAGGGATGAGATAATTACAAAAAAAAATGTCACAGATAATATAGTTTTCAAACCTTTTCAATACATATAAATATCAATAAAGAATGATGTCATTTCAGTTGATAAAAAATGAATACAAATTAAATAAATATGGAAAAATTATATACAGTATATGCTTTCACTATCATATAAATTATATACAGTATATGTTTTCACTATTATATAAATTATATACAGTATATGTTTTCACTATTATAAGAGATGCGTTCATTTACCCCCTTTACCTATTTTATACATTCCAAGACAATCGTACTTAAGTAGTAAAGTCCGATTTGGCGTCGGAGCCCACAATTTTTTGTTTTAGAAACCACGGAGGTAGTAGATTAAAAGAAATAATTCTGCAATTATAAATTAGGAATTTTAAATCGTTTTTTATTTAGTTTTATAGCGAAGATTTCACAATAAACTTAGTGACATACTTTCAAACACAAATTACAAATTTGTCAAGGAGAAATATTAATGAAAGTCTTACTTCGGGTAAATACTCCCAAAGTCTTACTGCGGGTACTGACACGGACCAATAAAAGTTTATTTTAAAACTGTCGATTGACAAAATATTGCTCAGTAATATTCAAGTGTAAAGCGGCTATGATAATAATAAACAAGGCAACACTCAAAATGGTAAAAAAATTAAAGGAGAGTGTTATTAAGTTTTTAAATCGTTACATTTTGTCTTTTTTGTGGGATTAAAAATGTTGAATGTTTAAATAAAATAAACTTGGATATGTATATTAGCTTCAAGATCGATAAATTTATTTTCTACTTTCGCTTTAAACACAACAATTTTATGATATTTTTAAAGTATTTAAAACTAGATAGATAAATTCATTTATTTTAAATGAAAATTAAAAATGGAAAACTGTTCAACCCGGTGGTGGATGATATTGATAACTTGTAACACATAGGTATATAGATGTATATAGATGAAATTATATGCGAGAATTTGATAACAAAAAAGTATGTTCTGCTATTTCGTCTATCCGAAGATTCAATTTTATGACAATAACCTCAAATGATAATTGGTTCTATGTTACGTCTCCATTCAATAAATATGAAAAACCTGTATCTATTTACTATAACTTAACCGACATTATACTGATTAAATTCTGTTGCGAAAATTTGTTAAGTGGACAAATAAAGTCGCCGGGTATAAGATGGCGCTAGTACCATTCGTTTCTATCAAAATATATGTTTTAACAGTTCACGTTTTGAATTCTTTTGTAGTTTTGCAATTATGGTTTCATTTTAGTAAATCTTTCGTAATATTGTGATGTACTTAAAAATTTAATATTAAGTACAAGAATGTAATAACAATTCTCCAAAAACATAACGTTAGCCTTTAGTGCGTCTAGTAAAATGTATTATTGTCTATTTTACTTATTAATAACGTTACGCTATATATTGTATATATATATATATATATATACACACACAATATATACCGTAACGTTATTAATAATCAATCACAATAAAAATAATATCACAATATCTGTTAAAATAATTTCAACAATGGTTTATTCGGATTTAAATAAAAGAGTCGTATGAGTTGTTCGATATTCTGAAGAACTTGTAGTCAATGTGAAAGAAAATTTGAGGGATGTTAAAATGTCGTGCGTCTCACGGCTTGCTTCGTAAATTTTAATCTGGTGACCCTGTAGCAGATATCAGACGAATAAATCTTAAATCTGTATCTAAAGCTACTGCAAGAAATGGATTCAGTCAGACTGATGTTAAAGTTAAGGGACAAACCCAAATTAGGCCGTCTGGTTGATTTTGATATCCGCGAATTAAAATAATTAATGGCAGAAGAGCCCAAAATTTCATAGCTTTAAATTTTCTCATGGTAAAGTGGAGAAACATTTAAACTGTTTAAGTAAAGTCGGCAAATATAGTGCTTAGATACCCCACGAGTTAATTTAGATTGAATTCTACTGTAATACAGACATGCGTCCATGATTTTATTTTATGGGTTTTATGGTTTCTAAACTTTTAACTGATTAAACCACCCTATCATTAGGAATGAGACATATGCATATGCATATACATTATACCTGTAAGCGCCAGTAGTTGAGCAAAAAAGATTTGTGAAAACCGGGGCCAAAAATTAACTTCATCATAGATTACAGAAGTCAAATCTGAACATGAGAAGGAGACCTTTTGTGAACTGCTGGAATCTTTTTATAAATGCAGCCTTCGCAGTTACATAAAAATGATAATTGGAGACTTTTATGCAAGAATACATCTCCGATGATCGGTTATAGAATACCTGAGACTGATCATCGGAGGCCAGAGTCTACATAGTGAAAGTAATGATAATAGAAAGAGTCTGACAGACTTTAGAGATACCATATTTAAATATAAGAATATATATAAAGCTTCTTTGAAATTTCCAGACGAAAATACTACAAATAAAATTGGTGATGTACTAGTTAATTTTAGATATAAGAGCAGCCTGATGTACGTAGCTACAGGTGGGCAAATGCAGACTCAGACTACTATTTGGTATTGCGCAAATTCAGATATAGACTAAAAAAATGATATTACAGAAAAAAAGAGGATAGAGTTTAATCACTATATGTACAAGCACTTACTAAACCAAATGTAATGGATAAATGTAAATCTAAGCTAAAACAAGTAATAAACTCAAAGCGAATCTCGAGGAGATTTCTAGTGTCTTAAGTAAATAAAACAAGGAAATATTATCAACTACTAAATTATGTAAGAAGTGAGTTCAACCCTAGGGTAACTAATTGTAGAAAAAAGATGGGGAATTCAGAAGTGAAATATTAAAGAAGTGGAGGAGTATTTCATAGAAATACTTGAATAGAAAGTTACCCCAAATATAGAGGAAAACCATCTGCCAACAATGTTTATCAGCAACTGATAATAAAACTGACTACTATAGCCTACTAACAATCGAAGAAATAAAACAGGCAATCAAAAAATTACATGACAATAAAGCCGCTGGGCCAGATGGGATAAAAGCTAAACTTGTAAATATCAGTAAATTGGATCTGACGGATGCCATACATACAATTACATATAATGTTTGTTTTGAGAAGAAATTACCCACTAATAATGAAATATCCCATTTATAATAAATCTACCTGCCCTATCCTTAAAAAGGCAAAAAAATTGAACATGGCAACTACAGAGGTATAACTCTACCGAATGTTATACTTAAAATTGTCTCTAATATTCTATCTAATAGGCTACTTACCCATGTGACAAAGTTCACCGACAAATACTAATGTGAATTCCAAAGCGGAAAACCTACTATAGACCAAATCCATGCCTTAACACAGGATATCATCAGAGATGCAATGATAACAACTAATGGCACTATATACTACAAATGCATGGCTTACGCAGAACATCTCGATATTATTGGCAGATCCAGACGGGTTGTTACCGAAGCTTCTGTGGCTCTTCAGAGTGAGGTTAAAAAAATGGGCCTAATCATCATCGAAAAGAAAACAACATTTATGATTGTGACAAATCAAGAGACTGACAATGCACCACTGGTCGTAAAGGGCCACCGAATTTAAATATCTTGGAACAATTGTCAACGACAGAAATGAAATGAATGTTAAAATTGCCTACCGCTTGAGGCCGGCAAATAGATGCAACTTTGGCTTAAGAAACCAACTAAGATCTCGACTTATTAGCAACAAGACAAAAATTAAGATGTTTAAAATGCTAATTCAATCAGTAGCCCTTCAAGTCAGCGAAAGGTGGACATTGGGCAAGTACATTTAAACAGACTACTAATTCTTGAAAGAAAAATACTACGCAAAATCTCTGCTGCTGTCCAAAAAATAAGGTTTGGCGAATTTTTTACAAGCACAAAATGTATAACCGATTTAAGCAACCAGACATTGTTAAAATCATCAAATCAAACTCAATAAGATATCTTGGATATTTACTGCGATCAATGGAAAACAACCAGACCATGTTACTGTCAACAAGCCAGAGGATACCAGGAAATGGGGAAGACCTACACTCAGATGAATTGATGATGTCAAAAAACCATATGACTTCTGTTGTTAACGTGTAATTACATATTTTGCTATGATATCTATATGAATATACACCTTCAACTCCTTAGGGTAGTTGACTTGTAACGGCCAGTCGTTTATTCGAAGGCTAAACGCCAATAAAATCCATCGTTCAATTTATAGACGGCCGATAGCGAGGAGGAAGCATCATGATAAATTCGTGCTCAGCGACGTAGAAAAATTATTTCAGTAATGAAGAACGTGACTCCATTGACAATGTGTGGCCCGCTGGCGTCCAGTTAACAGAAAAGCATATTACATTCGTATTTTTGTATCTCCCATCCGGACGTCCCCCGCGTTACGACTCTCGACTCGCCTGCAGCGCTATTTGGATTTTATGTAACTTGTCATCGTTTCGAAAACTCAATATTTTTTATTAGGCGCCCCTTCATCCTGCACTTGGCTCGTAAAATGTTTAGTAAATTATGTTTATGACAATATTGAAATTTGATGATAGGTATAAGCGAAGCGGTTTTTCAAAAGCGCTTAAAATTGATTTTTTGTCCCTATATAAATGAAGAAAAATCTTGTTTATTTATCATTGATCTTAATAACTTTGTACGCATTGTGTTTTCAATATAATGCAAAAACTTTTTCCGAACAACATTTATTAAGAATACGTCGCGAATACTTTAATTAGCAAGAACTTAATATGTTAAGATGACTCGAAGTACATCTATCACTAAAGCAGAGTTTTGGTGAACATATTATAATGAATTTTACTAAACAATCTAACATGTATATATATATATATATATATATATATATATATATATATATTGATTTTCAAGGTCTCCAAATATGAAATCATAAAAGAATAATGAATACGAAACTTGAGGATATAAATGAATTTAAGACAGGAAATCTTTAAAACCGTATTGATTTTTTTAAATATATGTATTACGTACTCGTCAATAAAATCAATGGTGATGAATAAACATGGATAATAAGGTCGATTTTTATTTACAAATCTTACATGTATTATCTATCTTAAGACATTGTGATTAGTGAAGCGCTGTGTTCGAAGAATATAGGATTTTATTGTGACAATAAATTAATTTTTCATCACACTACGAAATAAAAATGTATTAATACGAGTTTTCTATAGATTAATTACAAAATCGCGTTTTTTAAACTTAACATCAGCCATTATCTTGAAACAAAGCAGTGAGCACTTGAAAACATATATTTTAATCAGTATCGTTATAACGTATATTTAATGTTTTTTTGGATATACATCCCAAATAACTGTTACATTAAAAACAAAGTAAACAAATTGTATAATCCGAAGTTACATATCAGAGCAAATGGTATCTCAGTAGCTATCATTGTTGATTAATGAAATAATAATTCATCTCACCATATTAACTTTAGAGACGGAAGGAGCCACAACTTTTTTACAAAAAAAATTAAAAAAGGGAAGAAGCTTTTAGCGTCGGTAATTGAGTCCGTGATCGTGAATATTCATGCAGGTGCGCTTTTCAGAACTCCATGAAATTCTTTTCGTGGTCACGTTAGCATTCTTCAACTTGTTCGTTATTCTTGAATTGTTTGATTTTCCAAGTCAAACTCGTAATCGACTGCTTTTCGAAAACGTTTCCATTACCATTATTTTTAATGGATTTTGAAAAGGTACCGAGGCAAAATTTTCATTAATTTGTCCAGCTTGTTCTGCTCTAGAAATGTAGAATCTATGAATTAATTTAATTACTTTCACTAGCACATAACATCTAAGGATGGGGATATTTCAAAGCAATAAGACCAATTTTCATACTTAGGAGATAAGTACGCGCATAATATCTACATGTAAATAATGTCAAGAAAATTGTACATGCCATCAACTTTCCTACACAGTGAGCTTTTTACTAAACAGGTTATTCGACGCAAATTTTATGTTACATTGAATAAGAAAAATGAAACTAAAGGGCAGTTAAAATCACAGGGAAACGTCGACCAATATCTACAAATAAAAAATTAATTTCGTCGCAAAAACCGTTATGACGATATTCAGTATATCGTCATAACGGTTTTTCATAAGTGGTTCTTACTGCTAGTAAGCGATCTAGGGTAGGATTTTATTTTGACAGAAACATTGCTTCGACTTGCCTAAAGCTGATAACCGTGGTTAAGGAAAAACTAGTTTTCTTCCGAAAGTTCGCATTGTACAACACATGATGCATAATTTTAAATACAAGTAGTAAATTTCAAAAGAAGTTTAAAATAATTATGGAAAGGAATAGTATAGTTTATTGGCATGGAGTTGCACAAAAAATTAAATTTATGCGAGAAGGTATTATGTTTTTGACACCACTTGATTATTCGATAACTTGATATTCTACAAATATTGCCATTGAGTTAATATAGTATATCACCAAATGTAAGTTGCTATAAATTCACATTTGATCCAAAAATAAATTTGCTAATAAAAAGCCGTTCGATAGAGGTGGAAAATCATATGAAGGCAACCATTGTGTATAATTAAATAATCTTTCTACAAGATTAGGTCACAACCGAGATATGAAAATATACAGAAGTGTGAAACTAAAAAGAAACCTGAAATTTTAGTCTCAATTTTAGAAAATAATCCATGAGAAAAGATATGTGAAACCTTTACAATATTATGGGAGAATGGTGATAGTATTCTACGTTTGCTATTGTACATTTTGAACCCAATCTAATTGAAATGGTATGAATTAAAAGTATACGAAGGAGTATAATGTTTATCTGAAGTTAATCTGGAGATTAATTTCCAAAATAATTTAATATATTTAGTATATTTCAAGGAGTCATAATTATTTATTGACTGATCAAATCGAAGATTTATTTATAAACATGAGTACTCTATTATATAATAGTAGTGACCATAAAAAAATTCTGGAACAAGGCTCAATTAACTCAAACTTTATAATTATAAAAATATCTAAAATCATATGTCTACACTGAAACAATTTAATCTTCATAGCAGTTAGCATTTCTAATTTCTATTTATTTAATTAATTTTCCTGGTAGGTTATATTAATTATTCCATTACTACTATAAAGGTTATTGTGATATATCGAACGGCGCCATTTTGTTGGCGTTCAAATTAATTTATTGGAATTATTATTACTCTGCTAATCATTTGCGATATTAAATCTATTTCAAAGTTTATTTCAATTTTATTTCTCGTATCCATCAAACTAAACTTTGTCCTGTCGTGTTTCGTTCTCACGCGGATTGTTTCGTTGTTGGTCAGTTGGCTTCATTTATTTCAGTAATTGTGTTTAATCCCTTTTCTTTTCTTTTCTTTTGTTGAAGTTATATAAAATAAGTTTTATAATGCATACCCCAATATAATTTTCAGGGCAACAAAATATTTTGAGGTTGAGCTTCAGGATTATTTGGCCCAAATAACATCAACTGAGCTTCAGCACGCGTTAAAGAAATTCAAAAATGGCAATCGAAAGTAAATTTACTCGAAATGGAATGGGCTCATTGCCCATTCCATTTCGAGTAAATAAGGTTAGGTTGCATAAACATTTCGCTGCCATAAACTGTAAGTTAATCTAAATGCTTAAATTATAAGTAAAAATAAGGAGTTCGGTAACGTCTGAAATGTTTTAAATTTGTTACATTACTCCCATTTAAAAAATGGAAGCAGCATTCGATTAGCTATATCACTCATATAAGAAAAATTAATAAAATTGTATTAATTTTTTACCCTGTCTTAGTATACACGAGTACTAAAAATTGTTTTTTTTTAATTATTTTGACCCATACAATTTTCCCTTCTTTATTTGCTAGGTCAGAGCTCGGGACATTTTTAAGAAAATAACCCATGTGTATAAAAATATTCAACTAATCATGTTTAAACCACAAATGAAGTCTGTTTACATTTATACATTATTAATAAATACGAAGAAGTACAAAGGTACATTTTGCAAGCAGGGACATATATATCGCTGATATTGTTTGAAAAGGAATTACACATTATAATTTGTTTTTATGTGAGCCTTGGATATTTTTCTGCGTCTTTCGTAACACCCGATTGCTCTTATTACACTGACTTAAAAAAAAAGATTTACAATAAGTGAGAAAGTTTTGATAAAGTCACATAGTATAGAAGTATCTTAGAAAAAAGTCTTCATTTAAATTAATCTAGTTACTTAGAAGAAATAATCTCTAAATTAGTTTAATTTTGTGTACTTTAATGTAATCCTTTTATCAAATTTGAAGTCCCAAAACCGACCAAATAAGTAAACGTTAATCTTATTGAGTAATACTCAGAATATTTACATTTCGTTGGTAATAATTTTTTTAAGCAACTAAAGTAATTATTCTAATTAAATCTATGTGCTATACACATCGCCTGAAAAATTCGATTCTCGATTGTCTTTCTTACTTTCATTTTCGGGTAGAAATAAGAGTAATTTTTAGTATTGATCTCAATTTTAATCTAAATATTTGCTAATAATACATTAAAAGCTTTAAACAACTTTATAGTTTCCGCAGTCCTAAAAGCTACGATCCGCATTAAAAAAGTATCTCTTTTTATCGGATTTGAACTATATGACGTATATTTAAATGGTTTATTTTGGGAACAACCTTATTTAAACGTAATTTTAAATTAAAATTGTGTCAACAATTTATAAAAGTTTAAAGTAAAAAGATAACAAATTAAAGATAATATTTTTATTCTCTCCAACCGTCTCTTACAATGAATGACAAATTTTACTTTGTCTGATTAATAAAGGTAGGCAGGTGAGGTAGCTCGAATAAAACTGGACCGAGCCGTCGGGCCATGTCGCTGTTTTTGTTTGGCAGATTCAAATTTAATTTGAAAACGGAATTAATTACACGTGGAAGGATAATCGCATGGAGTGCGCGAGCGAGCCAGCGCGCCCTCTGTTTGCGTTGGGATCTTTTGTTTGGCGCTTTGTTTGCTCGTTTTTTTCAACATGGAAGCTTGTAAAAATATTACTTCGTTTTACATCCTTTATTGTGTAATCCCATGATGTTATTTTATTTTTTTACTAACGTTAAATAAATCGAAAATAGGCGAATCAGGACCAGTACCTCCAGTAATTTAATGTGATATGATTGCGTTTGGTTTCGGAGGTATTTGCTATGACACTTACACAGTGTTGATAATTTAAAAACATGGAGAACAGTCCATAATGGCGTGCACAATGAATTAAGGATGTTTTTACTGAGAAAACTTGCTTCTGTTTCTAATTATTTCATGTCAACATAGAAAATCGGAAAATATGTTGGTTAAAAAGAACATTTGAAAGGACGATTATGGAAATTTTATTAAATAGGTAATTCTGTTTTTTATTATACCTAACTTCTTTATTGAATGTATTTGGCGTTAATTTTGTAGAAATTCATTATTGACAGTAATACAACGAAACCTAGGTTGTGGTAAAGAACATAAAGTAGAAATAATACTACATCATGTAGTTTCATTTAATGGCTTTATTTCTTTGTATTTATTTTTGCTTACTTAAATCGTATTAAAATTACCTACAAACAAAACCAGTCGTATCGGGTGAATAACCTAAAGGACATTTGTTTAAAATTTCATTTTGTATTCCGGTATTATAAATTAGAATAATTAGATAATATTAGGGTGTCAACAAATAAACATGCCACTTTTCGCAGTGACTTTTGGACTGTTACTCGTATAATAACTTTTCGAAAGTATTTTAGTTGGGTATAATAAAAGCAAAGAATTGAGCTTTTATTCAGTTAGCAACTGTATTTTAACGAGTAGAGAACAAACAAAGGGTGGAAATTTGACGAATATAACTGAGAGTGTTCTCATTACTTCTGTCCCGTTTAAGGCGAAGAACAAACAACGCGATTCTTAATACATACGCAAAAATGGATGAAGTCTTACACTATTCAATACAATATTCTAGGAATGAAATATTGAACCGTTCGATAATTCTCATCCGGGCCACCTATTAAATTAAATTTAGAAAAATTAGAAAGCATTGTTGAAATAGAACCTACAACCTGTTAACTACATCTCAAGTTCATACTCTCATACCATAATAGGAAAACAACTTCATGCTTTGGGACAAAAATGAAAATATTATGTTTCACTACCAAACGACCTAATGTTCCAAAAGAAAGTTAACGTGTGCACAGAACTACTGAGTTACCTTCGTATCAATGATAAGCTAAAGCATCCCGCTACAGGACTATTTCATTATCTATCGTACTTCAGTGCTTCTCGCCTACCGACTATCGACTATTTTATTCGCTCTCTAATAATTATTACGTGATAATCATTTTAAAGATGCCCCATTAAACCATTTCACAAGGCCTTTCGACAAAGCCACATCATACTGCCTAATTTTAGCAATAGGTCGAACGACTAGCCGATTACAAACCGACGCGTGGCGGTTTGTTTCAATGCATGTTATGTCGGAATACGTAGCGGAAATACTTTGACGAGAGGGATGACACGCGGTAATTTAAATTATTTTTATCTTTTTTAGTTTCGATTGGGAATGTTCATTTTTTTCAGCAAAGCAACGTTGTCGAACTACCTTGCCGATCAGCATACGATGGATATGCGGTTTTATATATCATTCATGTTATCCATTCTGATTTCAAAGACCGCATCTCTCGTAAATTAATCTACATCTAACTTACATAGATTTGAGAATCAAATATAAACTTTAGTATGTGTATATACATGTATACATATGTGTGCATATATATATATACATATATATATATATATATATATGTGTGTGTGTGTGTATGTATTTGCACTATCCACATCACTAGGACACATCCTAGAAACCGCCTAGTTCTCTCCCCAATTTATAATATTGCCGTAAGATGATTAAAAAAGACCTTGTAAGATTATTTTAAAACCGAATATTGTTGACGAGCTAGTTAAGAGCATCACAAAATCTTTATCTTATTAAATTTCTAAATACAACTATTGCAACTATTACAACTATATTCGTCACGAGTATAATACGCCTAGTTCAATTAACACAAGTTAATAGGCAGTATTAAATTATTTTAAAATTTTGCATATTTCGTCATATTAATTATACGATAATATGTTAAATATTTCGTTCAATGTATGATTTATGTTTGACAGACTAGATACGAAACAAGATATGATATGAAGAATAAAGTACGATTCATTTTTCACAGATTTAAGAAATAACAACTCTCTTGTCAAAAACAAGACAATTTGGAACGCGCAATCGAAATCTTATATTTAATCTAAAATTATGCACAACAGTTTTAACAGTATTGACTTCAAAATATTAAGATATCTACCGGGCTCAAGACACCTCCACCGATTAACCTTTAAGTAAATGTCACTTATATTCGACAACACCGCGTTATTTTCTTATTTTCAATGGATCCACCAATATCCATAATTAAAGATAAAAGCGCTCATACGAAATTAAAATCTATATTCAAAAGGCGTACGAACGATTTATGAGTAGGCACGTGAACCCTCACGTCTAAGATTATTTCACAATGAGAAAGTGTTTCGAACCTTATTTCAGTTCATATCGAACGGAGTTTTTTTTAACATCTGGGTTAAGCAGATTTAGTCGTCGTTACATATATAATAAATTGGTGAGTTTTTCTTTAATTAATTGATAATTTAAAATTCTATTGAATTTGCTGGCATTTTGGTTAAATGTACAGAGTTGTCGGGGCGTTCGAGGATAAAAGATTTTTCATTGATGACAAATTAAATTTTTAGATATTTCGTTCTTAAAACTTATCTTTTATTTAGAATGTAATTCATAAATAATTAGCTAAGGCTACAAAATTCAGGTATTTGATTATAAAGAAGCGTTAATGTTACAGATGATAATAATGTCGAATGTTTATTTGTTTAAACTATTATTATTTTTAACCCGCAATTTGAGCACCATTTTTTTTCTTTTAATTACAAGCTTTATAATATCATGTATATTAACAGAACCATGCAATTTAGAAAACCTGCTGATGCATCTCCTTATAAGCGTAAACTGAAAAAAGTCAAAATCAACTTCAGAGTTGATTTTTTTTGAAGTACTGAAGACTTAACATTATTTATAATTTACATTAAATAAGAACTTTTAAAAAAATTAAAGCCAATGTCTTTTACATGTATATTAGTGTTATTAAGTTGTTTGTAGTCTATTGGATAATATTGTTAACGTAAAACAGTGTTAATGTAAAATAGTTGTAATTAATTTAACAGATATTGCACTTATTAATAAATTATGAACTTTAAAACACTATTTAACGTGGTTAAATAATTGGAAAAAGTACAAATATCGTCATAACCATCAACGAAACAAACATTTTTAGCATTTGGTCATTCCATTTATACTTTTCTACATTTAACTTAATTATTATTAATATGATATGAATTTAAAATTTCTGTTACTCTGAAAGTTCTTTCTCAAACTGATAATTCTGGTAAATATGGAACTAGAGCCAGTTAATACTATTTAGTTTTACTAAGGGAGATATTAGAAATGGAGTTCAAGCTTAAAATTTACCCGTTATTAATGTAAACACTTACGTACGTTAATTTTAGTCAATTTCATGTCAATGTAAGTCATATTTTGGACTGCAATGTATTGGAGTACAGTAATTATTGTGAAAACAATGTCAATGAAAACATTTCGGTCATGATTTTAACATTTTTAACCTACACTGTTAGATATCTTACTACGATATATTTAAGAAATTATCCTTTTGAAAGATGCATTTATTACTTAGTATTTTCCAATGGGCAAATAAACCCGATGACCGATAAAAAATTTAACTTTAAACTAATAAGAAAATTAGATAAGGGAGTATTATGAATATTGTTGATACAAGTATTGTTAATTTAATCATATCCAATTATATTATTGTTAGCAAGTTAATATTTACCCAACGGAAGTATAATTTTTTGCACAATGTTGTCAATAACTAAAAAAATACTCGACTTGTACTACTTTTTTCTTTGTGAATTCTATTGTAATGTGTTCCAGACGACCACAATAACCTTCACGTCAATAGAGTGGCCGTGGGTTAATAACCTTTTGCGTAACAACTGGCGACCGCAAAAAGGAATCACTTGGCGGTATATAAGAAGGATCACGACACTTCAAAATTATGAGTTCATCGAATGAAATATTAGTTCAAGTTTTCTGTATTTAGGTTATAATGAAGTTTATAAGTATTAAAATAATTAATAAAGAAATTGTCTCACACGGACGACGAGTATTCATTGGTAATTAATCTAGCAAGCTTCCTCTTGACTTCATAGTCAACAGTGACGTAGATCTGGTAAACATCGAATCATCCAATTAAGCAACGGAGAAGAGGAGGGCTCTAACTACTGCCTGTCGTTCCGCACATAGTGGTCTTTTGGGCCGTATCTAAAGGAAACAGTATCATGCTTGTTACTAGTGAGGGAGCTGCAACAAAGAAGACGACGTTGTCATCGGTATCGATTACCAATTCTACTATACGTACAGACTCGTCATAAGTAAGCAAGGGCACAAAAGTTAACATCAGAACTATGTATTCTCCGAAGACCTCTGAACCGCTAACAACAAACAACATTAGACGAGACAAAGTATCGTCAAAAAACAGAGGGAGTAAAACTGCAAAGTCACAGAAAGCTGAGGGAAGAGGTCGCGTATACCTGTGATTCGCACTCGTCACGCCCTGATAGAAGCTAAACTAACGGAAGAAAATGACGACGACTCGGTGATCACGGAAGGGGAAACAGGGCACTGAATCAACCCATGGCTAAGTGAAAGTCAAATACACACAACTGGTTATAGCAAACGAGTTACACCAACAGTGAACAGCACTAACAGTCAACCCAACTGCGGACGAACAGTCTGCACCACAGCATTTGCAGACTGAAACTCAACCAATAACATAATTAGTTTGTTTACGTTCAGCCGAATACAGTGCTGATACAATTCAATTCGTGGCCGCTATAGTCATGCAGTCGCAATCTGCACCAGTAGAACCCAACTCCATAGTTATGCACCAACCACAAGTCGACTTCCCCGAACTGGCATTTGCGAGCACTTTCACCATCAGTATCGGGAAACAAGTGCATGCTCCGCGGTATGTTGAACTACCTACTTTCATCGGCGTGCGTCAGGACTGGGGCATTTAAAGCCACTTTACGAATCGCTGGTTAGTTTTGATGATGCAGAAAACATGGCAGGATTGCGTAGCAACCTCAGACATAATGCATAAGAAGCCGTAAATAGTCTCCTAATCAATAATTCGAGTTGGCAAGACATTATGAAAACACTCGAATATTGCTTCGACAGACCGGACTCTATTGCTCTCGTGTAACTAGAACGGTTTCGGTCGCTGCCAAGAAAAACGAACATGTCAAGAGATATTTTCATCTTCGCAAGTCTTGTTTCCCTCAGTGTTGTGGTACTTCGAACACTCGACAGGGTTCACTACCCATATAATCCAGAGGGACGCAAAGAACCTTTACCGTAAAAGACAAAAATGAGGTTAAATGGCCGGTTTTTGTAAATGTGAGATATGTTACGAACGAGTGTAAGAAGTTCAAAGAGTCTGATTTCGATGCAAAGTGCAACCTAGCAAAGACGCATCACCTATGCTTTACATGACGACATTACCGCACTAGAAGACACAGATATCGCAAAAAGGTATGTGATGTCGACGGGAATATAGATGTAGAAATATTTTCACCATAGATTACTGAATACCGTACAAAAATCCCGGATGAAAAAGACCGAAAATCCGAAAATAGAATCATCCGCTCTATATGAACAAATAAGAAAACCCGCTCCTACCTGAACATTGTTCCTGTACGGGGTACTCGACGACAGGTCAAAAGTAAAACTTATTGACGCGGACTTGATCGATCAAGTCGGGGTCACAGATCCTGATGACCTATTACGCATAGAAGCCATCTCGAATACGAAGATATTTAGAGAGAGAGAAAGAGAGAGAAGAGGCTAGTTACATTTACCATAAAGGGCGCGGCTTGATGCATAAGATCCATGCACGCCCGTGTACACATACTCGACATACAAGACGGCCTCCAATATAATATTAACCTCAAGATTCTCATCGGGCAAGATAATTGGCAGAAGTTATTCTCGACTGAAGTGCAAAAAAAAAAAGATAATTCAATCGATCTCTTCTCCCACACCGCTCTACTATGTAAAATGGAGCTTAAGGGCTGAAATGGTGAGTTCAAAGTTTTTATAGAGATAAACTATTAGGCGTCCTATTAACTCGATATTTTATAAAATAAATGAGCTAAAAATAAATAACTAAATACATGTTTTACATCTTCGCGGAAATCTATAGAATAACAGAAGAAACTGGCTGACTGATTACTATATCTATACAAAGTCCAAACTGCTGGCTTTAGAAACCTGAGAACTTACATTGGTATTTCCTACATAACGTTCACTGAACAATTAGATGATCGTATCAACTTGAAACTTTGAAAAGGAATTCTAAAAAATAAATATAAATACAACCGTAAAACTGTATGCGTAGCGCTACCAACTCAGACGTTTTTTTGGAAACCAAAAAAAAATGGGGATATCAGTGGCATGATGTTTGTATTGGGCTTTCTGCCGGTTGAACTTCACCCTTTATTAAGCTGGATAAACAGAAAGACTGATAGAAGGATAGCCAGAGCGATATTAAAAATTTCCAAGAAAAACCATTTCTTTTTCTCTTCTTTATAATATTTTTAAGTCGTTCCATATAAATTGACACGGAGCTAAAGGTGAATACTTTTTACAATGATTTCCACACAAATTAGCCGTGTGAGATCTGAAAGCCGACTCCTTGTACTTTATCCGCAGCCTGCAAATTGCATAAATGTACAAAATCTTTATAATTATGTATGTACAAAATGAAGAGGTAAATTGGAACATACATTACGTTATTGAGGAGTTCAATGGTTGTATTGGATATTTCTTATAAAATCATGTTCAACTCTTTTATAACTAAATTACGATTATGCTTTTTCAAAATGAAAACGATGTAACAATTGTTATGCGGTGATGTGTTAAATCAATAAATTTAACAATATATAAAATTTATTTATATACGTATAATAACTATATTTTTTGCACCAAATGGGCGTTTACGCGAACATAAAGAAACTCAATTTAGAATGTTAAATGTAATGTATAATTTGAAGTGTAAAGTACAAATGATTGTATAAATTCATTCAAAGAATGGAGGTATTGAACGATGGAAGCGCACCCGCGCAGTGTTACATCGTCCAGAGCAGAAAGAGCACTGAGTTGGTAAAGAGGAAATTCAATACGTTACAGTCGCTCTGTGTTTTGATTGGCTGAATTGATAGTTGACCGCACATGCGTGGCCGACCTTCTTCACGGTGGCGCGAACAATATTATTTATCAAGTGATTTTATGTTTTTGAGTTAAGTAATTAGGGTTGTAGCCTGGCATCTAAAATTTTACATATTTCGAATATAGACGACAGACAGAATAGCAAAAAGTTGGTAACTACCTTCATTTAAAAATTCATCGATATTTCGATATTAAATATATGATATAGGTTTCACTCATATTTACTACCTCGAATATTTTAATTTCTAAATACAACATTTAATTGTGATTTATTGTACAATTTAGGCATAACTCGTTACATGTAGCAGAAAAGAAGAACAGACAATATGAAATTATTTGATTTCCTCTAAAGTAAGTCTTATATCTCAAAAGAACTAAGCAATATAAGTCGATTTAGGATGTTAACTCAAAGAATTTTCTAAATTCTGTTTTATAGCTATAATACAGAATATACAAATTCTGTTCTAAATATCTCAATATGACTGCAGTTCAAATGACGAACAACTGCCTCATCAATGAAAATGAAAGAATAACTAATCGATAGTAATAAGATAATTATAATGACCTCTCCACCTCACAGAAATTGGAGAAACGCCGAGTTAAAATTGGAAACGGTCAACCCATTCACCACTATTAGATGTAAAAGTTGTGATAAACCGTACCGTTTTCCATTAAATAACTCAAAAAAATACTAGTTATATTACACAAAATAAATCCTATATACAGATTTTTATTTCTCAAATAACGAGATTTTCACAGATGTAATATGGAGACTATAATTAATTGGTTCACCGACATAATTTATTTCAATAAATTACTTCAATGAAGGATGCAGTTAATGATAACTCTAAAAATCATGAACCTAACATTCACAGTCTTGCTCTTCAAGGCATTCAAAGATTTATTTTGCGAAGCTATAAAATTTATTTATTATATAAAAACATGTTAGGAAAAAATATGTCAGAGATAAATAATACGTCAGTCCAAAAACCATCAATTAAAATTTCTACTTGTATTGTAAACGACAGAACAGAATTCCGAGTTAGTTTAGTACAGTTTGCATACAAATAAAGCAAAATTGCTAAATCAAAAGTTGAGAAGTTTCTTCATCCTATTTGGCTTGACAGACTTTGATGGACAAAAGATTTCCCGTGAGGCGTCTACAACGACTAATTATTTTTTTGGTTTTTCTCGAATTCTATTCTTTAACAATATGGAAATATGAGTCGAAATAGAAAATTCAACGCTGTTTGGATTTTTTTTTTCTAGTGCCTGATAGTTGATTTTTTCAAAGAGAGAGTCTTTTGACTGTATTTTAATCGTTCATTCTTAAAATATACATAGCCCCGTTCAAGGGACCTGAGGTCCCTTATAACGGGGTTATGCATATTTTAAGAATTAGGTCATATTATATAATTAATATTAAAATTTTAATCGGAATACATAAATTAAGTTGGATTTCTTTTTTTTTTAAATTTTTGCTTAAAATTTAACGAAACCCTCCAAAATAATTCCGTATTTTTTCACGTGATATTTTAATAAGGACTGTAATATTTGAAAATAATTTCATTTATTTTCTTTTTGTACTTATATCTAAACAATCATTATTTTAAATTTTGTACTTTCTAAGTTTTAAAGAATTTTTAATGAAATCTTTTAATTAATTAACAAAAATCTATTAATTGAGAGACTTAGGATATAGAATTATGACTCACAAAAAACGAATAAATGAAGTGGGATTCCATAAGAGTGTCATCCACTTTATTAATTTGTTTTTCATCATTAACAAGTATGCGCTGATTAAAGTTTTCTTCTCTAAGATCTTCAGAATATTGAATTAGAAAAAATTAAATTAAAACTCCTGCCTCAATTATTAGAATTTCGAATTAATTTTTAAGGTTGATAAAAGTTCGACAAATAGGGGAAAGCAGTACTTCTAGTGAAAGTGTTATTTTGGGAGGTGCATTCACGACGTAATTTTCAAAGATTAGGGAAATATAAATAAGAATTTTTTGTTTTACTTAAAAAGTTCTCGAAATAGGTCAACTACAATTACGTTGGTGATCTACAGAATACACTATATTTATAAAAAATTAAATAATAGGTAAGTATTTTAAAAATTTAAATAACAGGGAAATATTTAACCCCTGGAAAGACAATGTCCAGTTATGACGAAAATTTTAAAATTATTCATAACAGAAATTATTTGCGTAAGCTCAGCATTTAAGAGAATAACTAGCTGTGTAATGACTTCCTGTTAAAAGATCGATATAGCAGTTGATGTTACGTTCACAGTAGAACCTGAGATACCACATCAGCCTAATGTCCTGAGGGGTAAATTTGTATTTTTTAAATAAAAATTCTACTATATTGGAATTCGTCGTTGATGCTTCTATAACTTGGTTGCATGCTGTTTTTTATTCGTTAAAATTATACAACAGGGATTCATTGCTTCTTGTCGATTTAATTTATTCCTATTTATTTTTAAACAAATGCAAATAATTTAAAATAGTGCCCCACATTAAAAAAATACAATGTTATGGAGCAACAAATTTGTCTGCCACACAATGAATTTCCTTTCAAAATATGAAATTAACAGAGGCCATCTAGATATCTTCTGCATCTATCTGGTTATCTGGTTATTGAACTTTTACGATAAAATGAACAACCATATTAGGATGGATACGAAGGTATTAAATGATTATAAATAACATTTTTATTTACGTAAAATGTTGTCTGTCAGGTCCATTGTTGGGTATAGTTTAGTTTCTCCGTTATGAAATTTCGTATAATTATTTTTCTGTTTCTATATTGAATTCACAGAAAGATGAATAAAAAATTTGTAAGCGATTATAGTGTTTTTTTCGAAAAAGTTAATTTTTTCGTATGAAAGTGATGCGCAGGGTTTTTCACAACACAGGAGTCGGCTCATCCAATCGGGTCATTTGCTCTATTCTGTTATTTGTTTTCTAAGTTCCTACATATTCTTTCTTTCTACAGTAAGGTACATTAATTAAGGTACATTCCAAGGTACATTACCTTCATTATCTTTGTGTTGTTTCTTGATTTCAATATAGAATTTCCTAAAGGTCTCAATGATATGATTTCTAGAACTATATATAAACTCTAATTTCGGTATTTTTCGTCATTTTTCAACTGCCAATATACTTGTGTACAATTTGTCGTATTGTACGTGAACATTACACTCTTTACACTAGTAACAATGACTGCACAATTAAGTAAATTAAATAACATCACGACACATGACGGTGACATACTTCACTCATCACACACACGCCACACTCTGGTGCATCCGCCATCAGGCCATTGAGCAACTGTGCCCCATGGAAAATTGAATAATTTCAATATATATCTATGCTAGAGGCCGGTATATTAAAACTATAATGACTAGGCGAACGCAGGTAGTTATCAGATACGAAGAATACCTTTTCTTTGTTCAATAAATGTTGGGCAAACAATTCTTTCGGTTTCTATTTAATAACCAGAAAAGAAACTTTACTAAAAAACATAATTCTATGCTGTAACGTATGATAACCAACATACCCTAGAGTATGTGTTGCAATAGTAGTGCAATATAATTTTTAGAATAAATTCATAGGTCACAGTCTAAATTCACGGTTTCTTGTACGTGTAGAAAATAATATCGCTGAAGCGTATGAATCAACGCTGATCACTCGACTATAATCTTTGCTTAGTCAGGAGTGAAACAATTATTAAAGTGATAACCATACTATAGAATGGACAAGTGATAATAATATCGATAATTTATAAAACTTGTATTTAAAATTAGTAGTTAGTTAGCCTTAACGTCTTTTGTTTTTATTTCAATTTGATCATATAGTTTATTTTGGATAATTAGCGTTACGGTGCCCTATTGGTGGAATATCGTCAATTTTAAAAATATAAATCCTAAGAACGAATTTTTGGAAGCTGCAAGATGAAACTTAATAATAAGAAAGCAAGAATGACAGCAGCACCAGATACCTATTATATATGGAAGAGCCAGATACCTATATATACTACAAGTGAATAAGAAGGAGGTTATCTCAGAATTAAAACTATATCGAATGGACAATTCGAGTGATCAAAATATAAAAAATCTGAAAATTCATACATTATTTTATTCACATATGTAAAATACTATGCTCTATTGGACCAATAATAAATTAAATATTGTAAAACAAATTGTCATGAATAGTGAATCTTGTGACAATCATAAAAGTTTACTGCAATAGCTTTATACTGGTGTTCAAATAAAAGAATGTCTGCAACGGAAGATTACCTAGAGAAAGTTCACAGTGATGACATGGTGGATTGTGCTTTTATTGTTAGCGAGTTTCATTCAACCTGGTGTAACTAATAGAGTATAGCAGATGTATTAGGTTATAGAATAGTTTGCAATCGATCAATCGAAAACGTTATTACCATTTATTCATCCCTATTGTTGACGCATTGTTAATGTAAAGCATAAATAATTCGCTGATTATCCTTCTGAAGACTTTCAAATATCAAAAATGAGTAGATGACCTGTACTTTGATCAATTGTTTTCAAATTTAAAAAAAATACATTGTACTGTCAATTCCGACGCCACTAGAGTTTATTAGTGTATAAGTTTATGCGCCACTAGAGTTTACTCCATAATTAAGCCGCCGTGGTGTGTTTGGACGAGTTCGATTCCCGGCCGTTTGTCGAGCGGAGCTGGACAGGTGTTACGATTGAAAGAAATAAATTACGATTGTCTTGGAATGTATAAAATAGGTAACACTGTATGTAAATAAAAATATCTATATCGTCTATCAATATACCTCTTTCCTTTAAGGCAGCGTTCATAAGAAACACATTCGCTCTACTGTTTTTTCATTGACTTACTTTTCAAAACTGATCTCTACGAAAATTTATATTTAATGGAAATAATATACAACCAATGTTCATCCTGAAGGTCTTTTCTAAATATTGGTGAAAGAATTTTCCTTCTACATCCAAACTTACAAAATTTACCTTTTTTTAAAATATAGGAAATTTTTTTAACCGGATAACATACAACCTATGTCCATCCTGAAGATCATTTCTAAATATTGGTGAATAAATTATTGAAATCGGGTCAGTAGTTTCAGTAATTACCTTCTAAATTCAAACTGTTACACTTTTTTAACGTTCTGCGTTAACTTTATTACGTTATTTTATTATCTCAGCAGTCTCGTAGAAATCTAATGAAAATACTTATAGGCAATTGCCGACTCGTGTCATAATTTATATATTTGAGTATCATTATGGAATGAACGATTAATTTTTGGGATGAGTTTTTGTATATAAAAGCTTCATAACATTTTAATTTCAATATGACGCAAGAATAATAAGAGTTCGTATAAGTGATAAACATTTGATTAACTTCTTTATTGATGAAGGCAAAACATTAGATTTTGTGTCATTTATATTGTATTGCGAAGTTCACAAAATTTACGATTAAGTTGAACAGAATTTCACGGCACATTTAAAACGGTTTTATACTTAATTCTGAAAATATTTTGCATTATAACACAATTTCCTACTAAGCAACGAACTATGACGATAAAAAAATGCCATGTTGTTCTGATTTAATATGACTCATTTACTTCCTTCACAGATATAGATGTTGTTGCACATATATTAAAAAAACTCTTTAAATATCTTCTGTCTTAACAAGTTTAAACGTTTTAAACTTTTCTTATTGCTTCAAGGTTAGAAACTATATAAGCGACATATAAGCGGCATAATTTTATTAATATTTAAATTACTACGCTAAAAATTATAAAATATTTTTAAATTTGACATTTTTTGATATACCTTCATTTCGTCGCTTCTTTAAAGCAAAATACTGGAACCAACATTTATTTCTGATTAACCTTTTAATTACACGTGGTGATAAACATTTCAGCCATAAAAAATACATAAACAGGATTCCAAATAAATTATATTTTATTACGAAAATTTGTTTACCAGGTGAGAGACGGGGGTCAACTTATATGCGGGCGGAGACCACACTGGTTCCCAGCCGACAGGTAAAATGGACTAACGGCCATTTTACCTTTAATGGCAGCATTTATCATTTGTTGCAAACTTCAAACCGCACTTGATACGAACGAATGGTTTTTTATGTGTGCGTGCATTTCATTTTACGAAAATATAAAATCTCTGCAAAGGCAAGATAGAATATGTAATATTTGCGGTTAGGATATAAAAACTTTTATTTTTTTATCAATTTATGACTGACGAATAAAACTGACGTTTTCTGAGTTTAAATTCAGATTTCGGAAAATGTATACTAAAGATGCATGCTTATTATTCATTTTAAGCTGTATCTGTTAATAAACTGAAAACCTTTCACTTATTAATCAGATTTCAATGAAAATGGTTTTTTAATAAATGCTATGATTACTCATAAATAAAAAAAATGGATAGCTTATTAAGCCAGGCATGTCAAAATATTATACTAATTGCGTTATTAATATCAAAATATAGAATAACCTGAAATCAAATTTATTAACTTTTCATTATAAAGAAATAATTAATTTTCGTATTTGATTTCCAAACCATAAGATGGTTTGGAAATCAAATATGAAAATCAAAATTTAATTCTTAATAAAACAAGAGGTCAAATAGAATCTATGAACAATATGATGAGAGCAAATTATTTTAATAATTTTATTATATACGAAAATGCTATGACAATCCACGTGGAAATCAATATATTTTAGGTCAAAGCTTTATTCCTTAATGTAATTTGAAATTTTTTTTGTAATTTGAATTCACTTTAAAAATGGAAACAATTGAAAAATAAACTAAAGTGGTAAAATAGTAATTCAGTGAATAGATAATTATTATGCGATATTCTTGTGGTGATTTTTCTGTCTGGGAAAACTAATTTTCTTTGTGTGCTTATGGATTAACATTAGCGCGCATTATTCTCGAATCGCATAAACTTGTTTTCTTTCTTATTAAAATATTTTTATTTCTTTTGTAGTAACATATTTATATTCTAATTGAAGAAAGTATTATAAAAAGCGAGGAACAGAATCTGTGACCTGTAGTAGAAAATGAACCATTAATTTAAATATCATTTTAGAAATAAATGTTCTAAAAACCGCTTATTTTCTACAATACGTACATACATATATTCACATACAGGCATATATATATCTATCGCCTTCAGTTTAGCAATGAATAGTTTAGACTTAAGGAAAAACATCTATATTTAAGCTATAATAATAAAAATACAAACATAAGTAATATCTAACGTTAGAGGAGAAATTGTTATAAGAGGTAAAGAAAGAAAGTAAGGACCTAACGAAACCATAAAATGTTTGAGACGACATCTGAACATGTTTATCGAAGTAGTACTCTAGGTTTCATATTCTAAGAACATTTATTTACAGCACTCTTTGTAAATAAATATTGATGGAATAATGAACTATGTATGGAAAGGAGGAAGGTGAGGAGGCTTTCAGAATTTAGTCCGAAGCTATGGACACCTACGGCTACAAAGTTCGTGCTAGGGTAAAATCAACTACTAGGATTATGAACAAATTATAACGAAGACAAAGAAAATGTATATTTTATTCATCGCTTTTCTCTATCCTGTTAAGCTGCAACCTTGGTGCATATATAATAAGAAAGAAGCTCGTTAGTTGATTTAGCGATACTTTGTGTATAGTTAACCGTTAGTTTTTATATTTCATCTATCTTTTATATTCCATGATTAAATATAGAGACGATATAAAAACCCTGTTAAATTAGTGGCAGAGCACGTCCAAAGTAGGATTTCATAATTGTAAATATTCCTTAAAATCGTTAATGTAAGTTAACCGAAATAGTTTTATTTATAACTTCTAACTACCTCTCCTAGTTCTAAAATTTTCTCGGATTTTTCAAACTCATAGTTGAGTGGAGTGAAAACACATTTTACGTTACTTTAAAACTTAATGTTTGGCAATTGGGGCTTAAAAATAAGAAACGTCTAATGAACCTTAACTTTAAATTTAAATGAAGTATCAAGTTGACAGGATGTCCGAAAAAATATTTTTCCCTCTCATGATATGTATCGGAAATAAACACACAATAGTGACTAAATGTTTAAATTCTTAATTGATATAACCAAACCTAACTGTCAACGAAAAGAATTTAACTAAGAAAACTTAGCTCGGATGAACCTGAATTGATAATTTTGTGTGTTCTTTAGTGAATTATTATTATTATTCCGATTTAGCGTATCGTAATATGTACATGTATACATATAGGTGTATATAAATATACATATACGAATATGTGTATACAAATTTATATGTATAGATATATCTAAAAGATTTGGTTAGCGATGCAGTCCCGGTATTGTTCAGCAGCATGTCAATACGGTGATGCAATCAAGTTCTGTAGCTATGATGAACCGGCTTATAATTGCCTTTATTTTAATAAAAGTGAATAAGCAAGGATCTAATAAACAATCTGCCAATGACAATACTCGAAAAATTCATTAGTAACATTAGTAGTGGGAAAATGGTATAGCTTGACGTAGTTTTTTATTGCTCACGTTTAAAGCTTTCTGGATTTTGAAGAAGGAACTGTCTTGGCAGCTGCTCCCCAAGTAAAGTATAACGTCAGTTATAACTTACTGTGCTAATCCGTAGTATATATTTCTATTTCTGAAAATATTCAACGTAGACACTTAAATATTTTACATTGCATATGCTTCAAAACGGTTTGGATTCGTAAGATATACTGTCCGAAAAGTCATGAATTGTTTTGACATGGAACGGAGATTTCTTTCATTTATCAGCGTTCAATGGAATGTATTTGATTTCCCGGGAATACAGTGAAAGTAGGTTGCCATTTAACTAAATATTCATTTGCGTAGTTCGTAGGTTATTAGTTCGGTAGTCAAATTATCATATGTTTTGTCACGTAACAGTAGGGCAGTATCATAAGCAAACTTAAATAGGGCACCTTCTCTGTTTAGTTTTGTTAATTAAAAAAAAACACATGGAAAAGTCCACAAAATATTATTCTAGGTACTGTCATTTGGTTTTAGTTAATTTGCATTATAGTAAATTATAAATGGAATTCTAATTTAGATGTGTCCCAACATGAACTTTACGATTTTTTTTCTTTTCTATTAATATTCGCAAATATAAATATTGATAAAATATACAAACTGCAAATATTAACTGTACACTAAGCTTATAACAATTGACGATCTTGTCACTAATCTCGTACGTACCAAGGTTGAGGCTCAACTGGATCGAGATATGCTGTCGATATAACCTACATTTTTATTGCCTCAATTAAAATATGTTAAATAATCCTAATAGTTCATCACACTTTAGCACAAGCTTTGCAGCTTTAGATATTCATGGCTTCGGATTACATTTGGAAACCTTCTCCTTATTCATACATAAAACATAATTCCATGAATATTCATTTACTCTGTGTGTTACTAAATTGTGGAATAAGATAAAATACGAATTCTAGCGTACGAAGTTCTCCGTCAATACCAATGTTCAAATTTAGTTTGAAAGAATTGTACATTTTGAAGTTTCATAAAATATATTAAATAAAATAAGTAGTTTTTTTAACGGCGATGTTCATTTCCACAAAGACATTAATTTAAATTTATTTTGGACTACCGACCACAGATTGTGTTTTTCTCTAGTTTTAAAACTACTTTTTTCTAAAATATTAATGCGGTACTGTATACGTTGCTTGAAAATATACATAAATTGAAAATTTTTCGATCAGAAAAAAGTCAGTGAAATTCAAGAAAATACTCAATATAAAAAATAAAAAATAATCAATCCATGAAAATTAATTTTACCAAACAATAAAATTAGCGCAAAAATATCGAATAATGGTGCTCTACATATTATATACACATATTCAGTTTACACAGATTATAGGAATATCTCAAGTTATTTTAGTTCATTTTCTGATTCATTGGCATTGTCAATATGAATTCGACGTGTACAAATTAGTTCTTTTAGTTATATTTACAGAACAAAACATCAATTTGAAACACGTATATTTTTGCTATGGCTTTCCTATAACATTCGGACAGACTTATAAAAAACTCTTTTTTCCTAATTGTAGGTTGGGTGGTTTTGGGTGGTTAAAGGAAGGCATATCTGTCAGTATGTCTCTGAAAGTATGTTATCTAAAATAATGAAAAAAACGTGTCTGAAGCCCTATTTTGTTAATATTTGAGCTCTATAATATATCATATAACGAGTATTTCATAGTGTCTTAGAAATTATCTGACTAGCGCGTTAAAACAGATTTCTAGTTATTTGATAATATTTTTGTCACTAATTTTAAAATTAAAAATTCTATAAAACTTTATAAAACCGCTGTTATTTCAAAGTTTTAAATCTTCACTTCCGTTGGCAGACCCCATGACTGCCTGTTTTTTTTGGAAATATGGATTGACCATGACGAATTAAGTAAGAGGAAATTTTTGTCTTCTGAATATACAGTACAAATAGTAATGTACAGAAATTATATTTAGTTACTTTAGCCGTGAAATAACAGCATATTATAAAAATTAAAAAAATTTTGTAACCATTAAGACTGTCCAAATTGTGATTCTTTTGCCGTTGTTTTTTTTTCATTTCCTAAACTGCAAAGTCAATAAATATTTGTGTGATTATTGAAAAGCCTTTCCCTAATATTCCAGTAACAACAAGACGATTTCTCTAATACCGGAATTTGTTTCGGATTACCGGAACTGTTTACGACATAGCAAAAACTATGGGTTTTCAATATGTACTAACCGGTATATCTGCTAATCCGAAAATGACAAAAATCGTATACTGTACAAATCCTAAATAGACGTCACAGTTAGGGTATATAAGAACCACAGAGCATTATTATTGCTACATTTTCCCCGTACGCCGTAAGTATTATCAAACCAGAGTTTTTTTTCATTATTTTGGTTTTAGCAGTACCGCGGATGAAGAGATAAAAGTTTTAGAATAGTTACAACTTAGTATTTTAATTGATATCCCAAACATAATGTCAAATCTATAAAGGGTTGTCAGAGAAAAATATTATTAAAAGATAAATTCGGCTGAATACTAACGGGAACAATAAAATTTCATTTAAAAATACTCAATTTAATATTCAAGTGAATATTTGTAATATTATTTGTATTAAAGTGGCTATATTATTAATGAACAATGCAACACTCTGAATGGTAAGAGGAAAATAAAATTATTTCATATTTTTCAAAAGATTTAAAATTAACTAGACCACTTCATTCAGTTCACGTGAAAAGAAAAATGGAAAATTGTTAAAATTATTATGACGTTTATTGCAATTACCCCCAAAGATACGCGTATTAGAAGATGTCTATATCCCACAGTGGATTGAGATGGGTGGTAGATGATGACGATAACTTATTCCGCAGTATGTAGAAAAAATTATCTAGGAGAAGTTAATGATGAAAAGTACTGTGTGTAGTTTCTTCTTTCCAAAGATTACATTTTATTACAATCACTTCGAATGTTAACTGATTATAACTTAAATCTCCATTTTAAAAAAACATAAAAAAACATATTTTCGTTTATCATAACTTAACCTACATTATAATAACTAAACTCTGTGGGCCAGTTTAAAATCAAAATGAAAATGAGTAAATAAAGTCACTAAATGGGTAAAGGAAGTAGCGCGCCATGTGCAAGATGGTTAACGTTTTGAACTGAATGTTAATATTTTGAACTGTTTCATCGTTTAATAATTATATTTCAATTTAAATAAATCCCCTTAATATTGTCATTAATAAGTGTAATCACTACTACAAAAATCAATACGATGTACTTAACAATTTAAGAGTATCAAGAATATCACAGAAACCTCTAAAATATAACGTAAGGATTTATTGTTTCTAATAAAATGTATTATTGTTTATTTTAACGATAAATAATGTTATGGTATATATTGTGTATTTTAATTTATCATATCTTTCAAAATAATCCTAGAAGACCTAAAAAGTCTTACGACTTGTTCGATAATTTGATGGATGTAGTTCCCAATAATCAGAATGACGATATCGACAAATTAAAATCACTAATTGCAGACAAACCCAAACTTTCAAGGCTTTGAATTCAATTTAAATTTTTTCATGCTGAATTGGAGAAGCATCTACACATTTTGGGCAAAGTCGGCAAATATAGTATTTAGATGACCCACCAGTCAATTGGGCTGAATTCAACTCTCGTACAGACATGTGTAGAAAATTTAATTTTTTGATTTACTGCCCGAACTTTTAACTGATTAAACCAAACTATTATTACAGATGGGTCTTTGTACTGTGCATGCAAATCGTACATATAAATGCCAGTAGTACCATAAATTAATCTCATCAGTAATAAATTAATCTCAACCAGTACCATAAATTAATCTCATCATAAAAATATAATTTATGTCTAGTGAGTTTTCCCAACATATGTTACACAGAATCATATATTGGGAAATACGTCCAGGTAACACAAATATTACTGCAATAGTCAACACCAAAATTTTAAACTAAAAATCCGGCGGAGTGTCCACAACACGGCCAAGTTTCCTTTTCACTTAGTTCTCAATTAAATGATGAGAAATGATTAAACGTCCTCCTTATAAACCAGACATTGGCATTTCTGATATTTGCTTTATTTATGTCATTAAGGAATGCTTTGTTTGAAAAACCCTGACGATGCGAACCATAACCGAGAGTAAACGAATTTTTTAAATCGATACCTACGAGTTTTTATTTTGATGCCTTCAATGTTTTGCTAAGTGGTAAATGACTATACCTATAATTATTAACAATAAATCAAAATATATTTCTAATTTTTTTCCTTTCAAAACGCTCATACCCAATATATCCTCCTAAAATTTCCGAAATTAGTGTCAAAATTAATTCGCATTTCCTAGTGTTCAATAACCAACAATGAATGTAGTAAATAGTATAGCTTTGATTCCATAAAAAAATTAATATTAGATCTCATTTGCTTTAAAATAATAATAAAATTAAATAATAATAATTTTCAAATAATAATAATAAAAATATTTTCGTTTATTTAATAAAATTCAGCTCTTATATGCATACAAAAATTTACATTCGATAATAATTATGCAATCGTTAGGTTATGCTACAAATAATTTTACAATCTTAGTTGTATATTTGTTATAATATATGCTACATTTGTTTGTTGCAATAAATATGTGATTAATTTTGCCGTTACGTATACTTTATTACATCCAATAAGGAGTGTTTCTTCATTGGGGAGTATAAAAACGAAATTAAATTACTTGTTGCTCTATTTTCTTCTTATTTTCCTTTTTTAAATTACTATCAATGAAACGTAAGGATTTCTGCCTATCATTCGCTAATTTCCAGTCCAAAAGGGTGAGATATGAGTTTTGTATGCAAAACTCAAAATTTTTAAAGCTTTAGGTGATCATAGTCATTAAACACAATCAGCAGATACTGATATAATTTCATAAAGGTAAATAATTCAAATCGTCAAATCACTGTGTTTTGTTTAAAAGGTTTTCGACACTTTTTCTAGTTCAAGTTTTCATAGATAAATTTGTTTGTAAATGATATGCTATATGTACACATACACACACACACGCACGTACGCACGCAGCCACGCGCGGACGCATGCACGCACGCACGCAGGCACGCGCGCTCGCACGCACGCACACACACACCCGTGTGTGTGTGTGTGTGTGTGTGTATATATATATATATATATATGTATATATATATATATATATATATATATATACATATATATACCCTTTGTAATGTATTTTCATAATGTTCTTGGAGTAAATTCAAATGTAAAACTGTTCCTTCGTTACCGTGTAATTAGTTTTCTCGCTATGGTATCTAAATGAATATATATCTTCAACTCCTCAAGGCAGTACTCGAAGACCGGACGAAAAGTTTGATACTCGAAAGCCAAACGCCAATAACTTCCATCGTTCAATTTATAGGCAGCCGATAGCGAGGAGGAAGCATCGTGATAAATTCGTACCCAGCGACGTAGAAAAATTGTTTCAGTAATGAAGAACGTGACTCCATTGACAATGTGTGGCCCGCTGGCGTCCAGTTAACTGAAAAGCATATTTCATTCGTATTTTTGTATCTCCCGTCCAGACGTCCCCTCGCGTTTCGCCTCTCGACTCGTCTGCAGCGCTATCTATTTGGATTTTATGTAATTTGTCATCGTTTCGAAAACTCTTCATTTTTTATTAGACGCTCCTTCGTTCTGAACTTGGTCTGCAATTTTTTTAGTTAATTATTTTAATAACAATATTGAAATTTGATGTTGGCTATGAGCGAAGCGTTTAGTAAAAATTTGTTTTTTTACCTATATAACTGGAGATAAATCTTATTCATTTATCATTGATTTTAATGACTTTGTCTGCAATGTGTTTCTAAGACGATTCAAAAACATTTTCCGAACACCATTTATTAAGAACACTTTGCGAATGCTTTAATTAACAATAACTTAATATATTAAAATAATTACTCACTCGAAGTAAATCTATTAGTATAGCAAATTTTTGTCAGTACATTATAATGAATTACACTAAATAATCTAATATACACATATATTGATATTTATGGTTCCAAAATATGAAATTATAAAAGAATATTAAATTGAAAACTTGTGAATATAAATGAATTTAAAATGTGAAATCTTTGAAATCATATTTGCTTTCTTTCTAACGTATTTATACTATTCAATAAAATCAATAGTGTTCAACCATCATTGATGAAAATGTTGATATTTTTTTATTTATTATACATAAATAACACCGACTTACAACCTTGTGGTCAGTAAAATTCTGGGTTTGAGAAGGAGAGGATTTTATTATGGCATTGAAATAATTTTAATTAACACTAATTTAAGGCGATACAAATGTATTAATATGAGTTTTCTATCCATAGATTAAAAAACCGGACTAAAAATTATACATTTAAAGTGATCGACTCCAGCATATGACAAAAATATTGGAAATTCAGGCCAGCAGTTCAAAAGTAGAATCTGTACAGCATGGATAATAATACAATTTACAAGTGGACACATCATTTCAACAATGTTTTTTAAACTTATTATGAAACATTTTCTTGAACCAAAGCTTCTATCTGAAAACATGTGTTTCTTAATCAATTTCGTTACAATACATAATCATAGTAATATTTTTGTTGGGAATACATATATAATAACTGTTGCAATAAAAAATAAGTAAACAAATTAAGTAATCCAAAGTTACATGTCAGAGCAGATGACATCTCAATAGCTCTCATTGCTGACTAATAAAATAATGATTTATCTCGCCATATTGAATTGAGAGATGCAGTGAGTCACAAATGGTTTTACATAAAAAATTTAAAAAAGAAGGTAGCTTTTAGCGTCGGTAATTGAGTCCGTGATAGTAAATATTCATAGCGGTGCGCTTTTCAAAGTTCCGTGAAATTCTTTTCGTGGTCACGTTTGCATTCTTTAACTAGTCCGTGATTCTTGAACTTTTTGAGAGTTCATGTCAATTTTGTCATCGACTGTTTTTCGAAAAGTTTTTTGTTACCGTTATTTTCAATTTATTCTTAAAAGGTCCCGAGGTATTAACAATATTTTGTCGAGTTTTTTCTTATTTTGTTTTAATGTAAATTAATATAATTACTTTCACTAGCATGCACCATCTAAGTGTAAAGATATTTCAACCCGATGAAAAAATATCAATTTTCAAACTTAGAAACTGGAAAATAGAAATACTAGAAACTGGAATTACTTAACTTAGAAATTTAAGTACGTGCATGATATCTTGTTCTAAATAATAGATTACTAGAGTATTGTATATAACATTAAATGTTTTGAAAAACGAGCTGTTTAATAAACAGGTTGTTCGACGCAACGTTTTCATTATATTAGGTAAGAAAAATGAAACATAATCATAGGAAAACGTCGACCAATAGCCAAAAATAAAAAAAATTACTTTGTAAGAAAAACCATTATGACGATATTCAGTAAATAGCAGAAAGCGATCGCGGGAAGGATTTTAGTTTGACAGAAACATTGTTTTGACTTGCCTAAAACTTAGAATTGCGGTTAAGGAAAAAACTGGTTTTGTATCGAGTGTACTCTCTATCCAACACATGATACATAATATTAAACACAAGGAGTGAGAATCTGAAAGGAAGTGTAAAATAATTATAAAAAGGAATAACATAGTTCATTGGCATAGAGTTATATAAAAAAATACATTTATGCAAGAAGATATAATGCTTTTGACATAACTTGATTAATATAATAACGTACAATAATTTTAATTTTTCCAAATGTTACCACTGAGTTAGTATAGTATTTCATAAATTATGAGTTGTTATAAATTCACACTTGATCAATAAAACGCCGTTTGATAAAGCTGGAGCATAATATGAAGGCAATCGTGCGTAATTAAATAATCTTTCTATGAAATTCAGTCACAATCGAGAAATAAAAATACACAGAATTGCAAGACTAAAAAAAACCTGAAATTTTAGCCTCAATTTTAGAAAACTATTCACAATATATACAAATGTAAAACTTTTACATTATGAAAGAATGTGCATAGTATTCTACGTTTGCTACTTTACATTTGAATTCATACCAATTGAAATTGCATGAAATTAATCTGGAAATTAATTTTCAAAATAATTTAACAAAAATCGTTATTGTCTACGTTACAGTTAGCAACTACGACGTATATTGGAAGGAAGTCATATTGATAAGCATGAGTGCTCTATTATATAATGGTAGTGACCATCAAAATTTTCTGGAACAAGGCTCCATTAACTCAAACTTTATCATTATAAAAATATCTAAAATCATATGTCTATACTGAAATAATTTAATCTTCATAACAGTTAGCATTTGAAATGTCTGTTTAGTTAATCTGAATTTTAATTAATTTTCCTGGTGGTATATGTTAATTATTCCACTACTACTATAAAGGTTATTGTGATACATCGAACGACGCCATTTTGTTGGCGTTCAAATTACTTTTTTGGTATTATTATTTATCTACTCATCATGTGTGGTATTAGATCTATTGCATACTTTCGTTCAGTGTTATTTCGCGTAGTGATCAAATTGAACTTTATCGTGTCGTGTTTCTTCTTTATGTGAATTGTTAAATTAAATTATTAAATGTTATGTTAAATTGTTGTTTAAATTGTTTAATTGTTAAATTAAATTGTTCAATTATTTGTTGGTCAGTTTGCTTTATTTATTTAAGTAGTTGTATTTATTTCCTTTTCTTTTTTTTTTGTTGAAGTTATGTAAATAAGTTTCATGGTGCATATCCCAAAGTTATTTTCAGGACAACAAAATATTTTGAGATTTTCAGGGTTATTTGGCCCAAATAAAATCGATTGAGCTTCAGCACGCGTTAAAAAAATTCAAAAATGTCAGTCGAAAATAAATTTATTGGAAATGGAACCGGCAATGAGCAAGAAATGCTACATCGCATAAAAAATTTGCTGTCATAAACTGTAAGTTAATTTAAATGCTTAAATTATTAAATAAATTACTCGGATTTCAAGAAATTAAAGCAGCATTCGATTAGTTATCTCACTTATATAAAAAAGCAATGAAATTGTATTATTTTTTACATGGTTTATGTATACGTTAGTACTATACTTTAAATACAGTACAAGTACTTTCTGATGATTATTTGACTAGATATTAAGCACCATATTCATTAAACGAAATACCGAAATACATTTCCTAATATTTTTTAATTAATTAATTTTTCCTCGAAAATTTCATTTTACAATTTCCTCTTCATTACTTGCCGGGTCAGTGCTCGCGACACTTTTTATGAAAATAACCCATGCCAACAGAGAGAGTCAACTAATTATATTTAAACCGTAAATTAAATTTGTTTATATTTATTCATAATTAATAAATACGACGAAATACAGAAATACATTTTGGTATATATTTGTACGTACAAGCAAGGACTTATATATCCCTGATACTGTTTGAAAAGGAATTTTACATTATAATTTGTTTTTATGTTTGCCTTGAATAATTATCTTCGTTGTTTGTAACACACCGGATAGCTCTTATTATACACAAATAAAAAAAAATAAATTACAATAAGTGAGAAAAGTTTTGATAAAGTCACAAATCGTGGAGATATTTTAGAAAAAAAAATTTCATTTTAATTTAACTAGTCATTTTGAAAAAATAATCTCTACGTTAGTGCAAATTTATCTTATACTATTAAACGAGCAATTCTTCTATATATATATATATATATATATATATATATATATATATATATATATATGTATATATATACATTATATATATATATATATATATATATATATATGTATATATATACATTATATATATATATATATATATATATATATATGTATATATATATATATATATATGTAAATGGTTTCTCGGAAACGGCTCTAAGGATTTCGCTGAAAATTGGTATATTTATTACTTGGGTGATTATATTAAATAATTTCAGATGATGAGCTCTATCGGCTAATTATTTTTGGAAATGGCAGCCATTTAAAATTTTCAAAATTACTATGAACACTTATTAAGACAATAACTTTTTAATGGAAAACATACGAGAGAACGGCTTGGGCCAGGGTGATAGAGGGGAACGGAAAGGGGAGGGGAGGAGGAGAGGTGCGTGAAGGGAGAGGGTGCGGGTAGGAGTGGGGGTTGGGGAGGGGGAGATGAAGGGCAGGGGGATTGTAAAAGAAGGGGATGAGGAGGATTGGAAGGGGAGGGGAAGTGGAAGGGGAAAGGGAAAATAGGGGTAAGGGGTGAGGGGGGAGGGAGGGAAGGGTTATTGTGGGTAGTGGTGTGGGGAGGGAGGGGGTGGGGGGAGAGGTAGGGGTAAGGAAAGGAGAAGGGGGAGGGGTCGGGAAGGGGAGGGGGAGCGGAAGGGAAGGGGAAGGGGAGTGGAAGGGAAGGGGAAAGGGGAGCGGAAGGGAAGGGGACGGGGAAAGGAAAGGGAAGAGGAAGTGGAAGGGAAGGGGACGGGTAAGCGGAAGGGAAGGGGATGGGGAAGGGGACGGGGAAAGGAAAGGGAAGAGGAAGTGGAAGGGAAGGGGACGGGGAAGCGGAAGGGAAGGGGATGGGGAAGGGGAGGGTGAGATGGAGGGGAGGGGAAGGTGAAAGGAAAGTGACGGGGAAGAAGAAGGGGCAGAAGGACCGGAAAAGGGTATGGTGAGGGTGTGAAGGGGGAGGCGAAGGGGTGGGTGAGAGGAGGACGGGGAAGGGGTATATGAAAAGGGATGTTGAGGGGGAGGTGAAAATGTGAAGTGGGTAAGGGGAATAACAAGGTGTAGTGGAAGGTGAAGGGAAAGTGGAAGGCGAACGCGGAGCGAACGCGAACGCGAAGGTGAACGTGAGAGCGGACGCGAAGGCGAACGGGAAGGCGAGGGGGAAGGCGAGACTGAAAAAGAAAGCAAAGGCAAAGGGGAAGGGAAAGGGACGAGAAAAGAAGAAAATCTAATACTAAATCTAATACCATGAACCAAGCAATTTCACGTTTGGATGGGATACTTGAAATAAACCGAGCGTCACTCGATCACCTGGTACTGTACATTTATATAAGCATTTTATGAAATTTGAACTCCTAAATCCACACAGACAAGTAAAGGTTAATCTTGCTGAGCAACACCCAGAATATTTACATTTTGTTGGCAACAAGTTTTTTTTATAGCTATAAAAGTAATTAAGTAAACCTAATTATAATTTATAGGGGATAAATATCGCTTAGAAAACCCGATTTCCGATTCTTTTTCTACTACCTCTTTCGGGTAAAAATGACAATAACTTTTGTTTAGTAATCTTAATTTTAATCTCAATATTTTATAGTATATCAAAAACTTTTAACAAATTTGATAGTTTCCGCAGTTCTAAACCCCGTGGTTTGCATTAAAAAAATTCTTTCTATTTTTATCGGATTTAAACTATATGACGTAATTTTAAATGGTTTATTTTAGGGACAGTATTATTTAAACATTATTTTAAATTAAAATCATGTCAACAATTTGTAAAATTTTAAAATAAAAAGCTTAAAAACTAAAAATAATATTTTTATTCCCTCCAACCGGCTCTCATCATGAATGACTAATTTTATTTTGTGTAATTAATAAAGGTAGGGAGGTGAGGTAGCTCGAATAAAACTGGACGAAGCTGTCGGACCACATCGCTGTTTTTGTTTGGAAAATTCAAATTTAATTTGAAAACGGATTTAATTACACGTGGAAGGATAATCGCATGGAGTGCGCGAGTGAGACAGTCCGCCCTCCGTTTGCACATGTTGGGATCTTTTGTTTGGCGCTTTGTTTACTCGCGTTTTCCATCATGAAAGCCTTTAAAAAGGTACTTCGTATTGTATCCTTTATGACTCAATCCCATGATGTTATTTTATTATTTAAACGTCAAGTAAATTGAATGTTACCGAATCCGGTTAATTAACGGACACCTTCCCCCAGTAATATAATGTGATGCAATTGCTTTTGGTTTCAAACATGACATGGGGTTTACAGAGTATTGACGATTTAAAAACATAGGAAACAGTCTATAACTGAGTGCGCAGTATATTACTTTGAAGAATGTTTTTATAGAGATGGCTTGCTTCATGTTTCTAATTATTTTATGTCAACACGGAAAATCGAATGTTTGTTAAAAAAGACGTTTGAAAAAATGTTCACGGAAATTTTAATAAAAAGTTAATCCTGTTTTTTTACACTTAATTTCTTAGATTTTATTTATTTTTATTTACTTAAATCCTACTAAAACTTCATACAAAGAGTAACGATTTACTTATTCTAATTTATAACACCAAAATAAATAATAACATTCTAAACAAAAGAAACATTTGTTTAGAATTGTTTTCTTTATTTTGGCATTGTAAATTAGAAGAAGTGGATAACATTAGGGTAGCAATTAATTAACATGCCACGTTTCGCAGTGACTTTAAATTTTACTCGTATATCAACTTTTCGAAAATATTTAGGTAGGGTATCTTTGTTTTAACGAGTCGATAACAAATAAAACATTGAAATTTCACGAATATAATTTTGGTGTCCTTGTTTCATATATTCTATTTAAGGCGAAGAACGCACATCGCGATTCATAATGTATACGCAAAGATGAATGAAGTTTTATTCTCGTATGGTGAAGCCAAGTACTGGTTCCTAATATTAAACGAATGAAATTTTTAACTGTCCGATAATTCTCGTCAGGCGACCTCTTATATTATATTTAGAAAAATTAGAAGACCTGGAGTCCTAGGTTCAGTGTACGTGATCTGGCAGAGCTGATTTCACGCTCTCATATGCAGTAGGAATGCGACTTCATGTTTGGAGTAAAAGGTAAAATATTTTGTGTGACTGCCACAGGAGCTAATACTTCAGAATTGGGTTAACGTGTGCATGGAACTACCGAGATTCCTTCACATAAATGATTGATTAAAACATTTTATTAAAGCCCTACCTTATTATCTTTTGTAGTTTCCAGGCTTTTCGCCGTTTCGTTCGCTACCTAATAATTATTTACGCAATAGTAAATTTAAATATGCCTCATTATTTCATTTCATAATACCCTTCGACAAAGTCAAAACATACTGGGTAATTTTATCAATAAGTTGAACAACTAGCCGATTCCAAACTGACCCGTAGCGGTTTATTTCGATGCATGTTATGCGACAATACGTAGCGTAAATGCTTTGACAAGTGGCACGACACGCGGTAATTTAAATTATTTTTATGTTTTTCAGTTTCGTTGGGATGTTCATTTTTTCCGCAACGCTACTCTGTCGAAAGACTTTGCCGATCGGCATACAGTGGATATGCGGTTTAGGTATCATTCATGTTATCAGTTCTAATTTCAAACACCATATCTCTCTGAAATTAAGCTACTTTTAAATATATATATATATATGTATATATATATATATATATATATATATATATATATATATATACGTATACCTCTCTCCAGTTTACAATATTGCCGTGTGCATAGGCTTATTAAAGAATGATTGAATTGAGATAATAATGATAATTTGAGATAATTAAAAAAGTAGGTTCGTAGAAAACATTGAATGGACTCATGCTTATGTATTCTAATTATTAATTGCAATTAAGTTTACGAATGTTTGAAACATTATAATATTTCCTTCTTTTAATAGAGAGAAACATTTGCGAAATCGAATGCTGTCGTAAAGTAATATAATATCTGAAGTACCTACTATATGTAATAAATATAGTATGTATTATGCAGATGAATTTAAAATATTATATATTTAGATAAAACAAAATTGTGTTCTTTTTCAGTGTTTTTTGCATATTTCGTCATTTAATATTAGATATTTAGATAAAACAGAATTGTGTTCTTTTTGAGTGTTTTTTGCATATTTCGTCATTTAATTAAAAGATTATAATAAAATCAATATTTTAGATATTTCGCTCCATGCATATATTTGACAGACCAAATATGAATGGAGGTATATATTTGGTAAAATTAGTATATGAGAGTATATATTTGATAAAATTAGTCTACTATCTTGTTAAAAATGACATTTTGGAAAGTGCAATCGAAATATTATATTTGATCTAAAATTGAGCATAATAGTAATAAACTTCTGGTTATTAACTCCAAAATGTTAAGATATCTGCCTGACTTGAACCGCCAGTTCCACCAAGTTAAATTTAATTAAATGTCATTCGCATTTGACGAAACAGCACAAGGCATTACTTTGTATATTTCAATGGTTCCATAAGCGTTCGTTACTGGAAAGTGCTCACATAAAATAAAAATCTATATTCAAAAGGCTTGCGAACGATTGATAATCCTATTTCTATTCTCTGCATCGCGTCGCCCGCGTATAAGAAGGCCCTTGAATATGTCCATAATGATCTCACAATGAGTTAGTGTTTCGGAGTTTTTGTAACATCTGGGTTAAGCGGGTTTAATGAAGTGCGTTATTTCTAAGTCAGTGTCGTTATTTATGTATTTTAATCATCAAAATAAACGTGATCTACAATAATTGAACAAGGACTGATAACTGATTCATAATCGGTGGGTTTCATTTTAATTTAATGGTATTTTTACTTTCACTAAATTTGTTGTTTCTTTTTTCTTTTCATTAAATTCACACAGTTGTGGAGGCGTTTGAGGATAAAAATTTTTACTGATAGCAAATTACATTTTTAGATATTTCATTCCTAAAACTTATTTGTTATTTTGAATGTATCTCATAAATATTTAAAAATAGCCACAAATATTTAAATATTATATCATAAAGAAGTGTTAATATCGTAGATATATGATAATACTGGCGAATGTTTATTTCTTTGAATTATTCTCTTTTTTAAGCAATTTTAAGAATCAGATGCTTTTTTTAATTAAAAGCTTTAAACTATGCCTTATATTAACAAAATTATTTGATATAAAAAATTAAATGTACTTCCTTATAAGTATAAACTAAATTTATAAAACAAACCGGAACAACGGAACAAATTTCAGAGTTGACTTTTTGTTTGAATGTTATTTACGTCAAATAAATACTGTTGTACAAATTAACGCTAATATTTTTAAATATGTACTAATATCATTAAATTGTTTTTGGAGCCTGTTCGATAATATTGGTGACGCAAAAAATTTTTATTGATTGATCTTCTATTTTAACATTGCAGTTTAATAATTTCTTTCTTTGATTTGTACGAACTACCTAGTATTATGATTAAATGGGAATATTTATAAAATTTTGTGTTAACCAATGTTACAGTTGCTATATTTGAATACAAATAACAAAAAAATTTAAACAAATATGTTTTTGTGACGTAAAATATAATGAAAATATTTATAAACCTTTAAATAAAAATAAAGTTCTCTTCTCTTTAAATCTAAAAAGTTTTTTTAAATGGTCAACCTTAAGTAAGTATACACATTTACATTGAAAAATTTATGCTATGAATATAATCAATTGAAATTGCTATTATGATAATATTAGATAATATAATGTTCTTTAAGCAAATCTCTGATTCTTTCATAACATTTCATTTTCTTTTTCACAGTCACGGCGTGCGCCTTTTGTTTGAAATAGTCGTATTATCTTCCACAGCAACGCCACGATAAGGCGTCCATTTTGATCAAGTCTGATCTAGTGGTAGGTGTCACTTACACATCACGCCTCGGATAGACTAATTGTTTTGACTTAGTAGCGACTAAAAAAAAGTAGGCTTATTCGCACGTTATAAAAATACATCGACGTCAATAGTTCTTACAGTAATTGGTGTTAATAACAAATATTTTATTTGTTCAGCGCTCCGCAAAAAGTTTATTTTTGAAGTCGATTTTTTTTAAATTTAATTTACTTCATAATGTTTAGCGGTTTGTTAAATTTTGTTTTAAATATGGGTAGGCCTATTGAATACGTAGCACTTTTTAAATGAAATGAATTAGAAGAAAGACTATACTTTGAAAAGAAAAAGAAAATAAATCCACCAAACCTTTTCGTCTAATTCTGTATATGTCTATATTTTTCTTCATCGAAGTGTAATAAATATTGACAATTATTATTAATTGCCGTTTATTCCAACCATCACTGTGCCCAGATGATTGTTAAAATCTATATAACTCTCTTCTCGTAATGTAATTCTAATAATATAATATCACATTATATGAATAAACTTTACCTCTTAGTGTAATATTTCTAATATTAATATGCCATATTTATTTAGAATAAGAAATAAATGATGTTTACTTAGATGACTCTAATTAAGGTTAAGCACAAGTGAAAACTCCTATATTTTCTTTACATTCGTGATATTCCTTAACTCTAAAATAAAAAACCGCCCAAAAAAATTTTGCAGCAAAGTGTAAGGCAGAATCTGTAAATATTTCGACAAAGATCGATGAGATTCCGATATTGGTTAAAATTTGATAAGACGAAGAAAGAAGTGAATTGCAAGCATTTAACATACCAAGATTATATTTATTTATATAGTTAACTAATCCAATAAAAAGTTAAGTTATTAAAATTGGTGGTCAAAATAGAAACTTATTCAATAATGTAGAAGGGGGACTATTTCATTTTGTCACTGAAATCAGTTAGTGTGACGTGTAATGGATACTTCAATTAATTAGCCAACAGGCATAAACTCAAGTCCAAATTTATATGCTATCTTGACCATTGACGTATTGAGAACATCAAAATTATATCCCAATAAATTACGTTATATTTCCTGGGTTCGAAATGTTTCGCAATTCAACTATCTACATTTTTAATTACACGTAAAGCTTTAGTCTTACTTCTTATCCACTTCTTACTTCCGATTCCTATTTCGCTTCAGTTTTTTTAGAGAAAAGATTGTAACCACTCCTTCCAGTTATTCTATCACTTTTGGAAACATTTCTATCTATTTTTAACTTAAGGTAATGTAGTCTGAAGCGACACAGTAGCTGAAATGTTGAAGTAGCCGTATTTCCGAAACTAATTAATATGCAGCACCATCTGTTATATGCGTTCAGATTTGCCATCCGTTGTTACACCGTAAACCTGACGTTCTTTGACGACCTTTTGCGCCATTTATCATGGCATGCCATCCCACTATATTGCAATACAATAGCCTCTTTGATCGATACAGAAAATAATGGTAATATTTTCCATTCATTTTATATGTTTTATATATGGTTTCAATCTTGGGGGGAAAATCATATGAGTGAACCTATCAAAACTGCGTGGATTAATAAAATTGGATTATTATTAGCAAGTCGAACTTATAATAAACCACTTACTACCCTCTGATGTATAGAATGTGGCAACAAAATTAAGAGATTCTCAGGAAGGTATAAATTGACTTTTAATGGAATCTTGGAGAAGTTTATTATTGAACATTTGAGGACAGTAATTTTTTTTTAAAATGACTGCGATCAACGCTTTACTTGTGAAGTAGCTCTATTCGGAAAAATCCCTCATAGTTTCTTATTCTGTGGATGTAACCGAAAGCGAAATGACCGTGTCTTCAATACAAACAGACGATACGATTACACAACCAAACAAGGATAGAACTTCAATTTCACAGGGTTTCATTTACTGGGTTGTTAATTGTTTGAACTAGACGATTCTAATGGTAGCAGCTGAAAATCTTGCATTACCTTCAAATTTCGAAGAAACTAGTGTAACTACATCTATTATTTATTTCTACTTTATCGGTATTTATCTTGATGAAAAAATGAAATTAGAAAAAAGTAAAACATAATATGTAAAATTGAAACCAACAGATATTGAACATTTTTTTTAAAATGTTAGTAAAAACCAAATCACACTGGCATCATATTCTGATACCAAAAATGGAACGAAAGCCGTATTCTCAAACGATACAGGAATATTATCGTTTGAAGCATTTATTTCATTAGGCTGTACATCTAGTCTCGGGCGAAAGAATGGTGGCTTCGTTGCTTTCAGCTAAGTTGATGTTGCCAAGTACATTGGGTTACTAAAAAATAAAAAAAAAACGTGTCATACACTTAATTTTCAAATAAATATTTATATTTTTGTAGAATTTAATAGCGTTATCTATGTGTGTAAAACAAAATGTTCCGACTGACGAATTCATAATCACCGAACCGAAACCGCTGGTAGAAATTTAAAATTTTTCCCAGTTTCCTAATACGAGTATAAGGGCAAAGATGCGCTATGGAATGTTGTTTTCAAAATTCAGCCCTTATGGCGTGAAGTTGGAGTTCAAAATTTAAATAAAAAAAAATAAATCATCTGTTTATTAAAATTTCATATGAGCGATCTAACAAATAAATAATTAAATACACTTTTACAGTTTAATTTTTAATCAACCCCTTAGAAGTGAAATTTGTGTTCGAAATTTGTATGAAAAAAACCGATAATGCAGTTGGTTCGAAATTTTGCAGATGCACTCCAAGGACTAAATGAATTAATTTAACACATGTTTCAGAAAAGAAGATTCAAAGTTTGTGAGAGAAAAAAATCAGCTGATCCTGTTTACTCGAACTTAATGCAACAATATAAGAAATATGTAATTCAATACAAGTTTCACAGTTTTTTTGGTAATAAAACTTTATGATGTTATGGGAGTTGAAATTTTGAAATGGAATAAAATCGTTAGATCATTCTATTAATGTGCAGCAAATATTCTCTATATAAAGTAGGCAGCTACTGAGTAGGAATTTTTTTAAAAATTAATCCTTAAAGGGGTGCCTATTACACTCCGCCCAGCATTAAGATGGATAAACAAAAGACAGAGAGAAAGCTAGACAGGAAGACATAAACAATTTACCAGAACAGCAGGTTCAACTTTCTCTTCTGTATAATATTTTTTTAAGTCTTGCTCTATAAATTCATATATATGTAGAAGTAAATATTTATTAGAATGATTTGCACACAAATTAGCCCGGGGTTGTAGCGTGTTAGATCTGAAAGCTCGAAAGAAATAGTTCATACTATAGGCCGATCCAGGCCTGAGACTACTTGTACTTTATATGCAGATTATACCTATGTGTGTATAGAATGTTTATAATTATGTATGTACAGAATAAAGAGTTATATTGGATCATACATTGCACATTTAAGTTGTTCGATGGTTTTATTAACTAATGGTTTTTTAAATATTTATATTTAAATAGCATAATGTTCAACTCTTTCATGATTAAATAATGATTATGTTATATATATATATATATATATATATATATATATATATATGTAAATAATTGTTTTCTGTTAATATATTGAGTTACATTATGTTTTTGGTTTCGGTGATTAAGGTGGCAACTAAACTTTTACAAATTTGAAAACTACCTTAATTTACTAAGTCAACGATATTTCTGTATAAAATGTGTAATAAACGTTTCACTCACAATAAAAACCTTGATATAGCATTTTATTGTGATTTATTTTAAACTTTAAACGCAACTCATTATATAGCGAATCAGAAGAACGCAAAGATGGAATTATATGATTTTTTCTAACGCAATTCACGTATTCAAAGGAACTAAGCAATGTAAGTCAATCTGGATTGTTTTTTTTTAAATTTTATTTTTAGCTATAATGCCGAACATACAAATTTTGTCTTTAATATCTAAATAGAAATGCAGTTCAAATGGCGAATGATTGCCTAACCATAAAAGTGAGAAAGTACCTAAACGACAGAAGTAAAATAATTTTAATAACCTACTTCACACATTGCATCACAGAAATTGGAATTCAAATGAAGCAAATTCGGTAAATCAAACGTTAAGTGGTTTCATTATCATATTCGGCTTGACAGTCTGTGATGAACAAGAGTTTTCCTTTGAAGCTCCTACCGTGACTGTTTATTTTTTGTTTCTTTCTTGAATTCTATCCTCTAATAATGTTAAAGTGTAATGCAAAACAGAATATTCAGGGCGCTTTGGACCTTTCTTCTTTCCTAGTGATCCTTCTAAAATAATTTCGTATTGTTACATGTAATATTTCAATAGAGGCTATAATATTTAAACACGAAGTATGTTTTTTATTTTTACACTTATATCTAAACGAACAATATTTATGTTTTGAATAAATTTGAATAATTTGAGGTTTTAATGAAGTTTTTTAATTAATCAATGAAATAATTAATTAATGAATTATTTAATGAATAAGTTAAAGGACTTAGAATATCAAAAAAATCTTTAAATATTTTTTCCTTATCAGCAATTGAAAGGGAAAGTTATAATTTATGTTAATATTAAACTGGTTTCTGTGTAAATGATGGCTCTGATAGGTTTTTTTACTAAGTTTATCGACCATTATATTTATTAATCGCGATACACATCGAGCGGAAATTATTAGCTTTGAATTATTTAACAATTTTATTTGCAACAAATTAAAAGATTAAATTTGTTTTGCACTAATTATAAGGATGCGATAGTAAAAGTTTACCACCATAAGATTTTCACAATATTCGATTAGAAAGAATAAATACTAAAATTCTGCATCAATTGTCAGAATTACGATTTAATTTTTAAGGTTGATAAGAGATCAACAAATAAAGGAATGTAACACATATACTGAGAGTTTATTTTGGAATGTACATTCACTGTGTAATTTGAAAAGATTAATATCGTAAATAATTAGGAATATTTTGACTTAATTAAAAAGTCCTATAAGGATGATGTCGAACCACGACGTAAAATGTTCACAGAATTCATAATTGAGAATTGTTTGTGTGGTCTTAAGCCTTTGAGACTATGTCTAACTATGTAATAACTTTCTGTTAAAATCTCGATATTGTGAAAACAACATCAATTGCTAGAACTGATGTTATTTTCCCAGTAGAACCTCAGATACCACATCAATATGATATGTTGAGGGGTGAATTTGTATTTCTTTAATAAAAATTCTGCTATGTTGGAATTCGTCATTGATTCTTCCATATTTTATTTGCATATTGTGTTTTATTCGTTAATGATAAAGGTGTAGTTACAAGAATTTTCTTGTCGATTTAATTTTTCGTCACCTATTTTTGAATAGCTTCGAATAAATCAACATGTTGCCTCACATTAAAAATTAAGCTTATAGAGCCGCAAATTTATCTGTCCCATATATAGAATCCATTTAAATTAGGTAAATAACATAAGTCATCAATCAATAGTTATATTTGGATAGATACAGAGACAGAGAGAGATATTTAAAACAAAATTTAACAAACCGCTAAACATTATGAAGTAAATTAAATTTAAAAAAAATCGACTTCAAAAATAAACTTTTTGCGGAGCGCTGAACAAATAAAATATTTGTTATTAACACCAATTACTGTAAGAACTATTGACGTCGATGTATTTTTATAACGTGCGAATAAGCCTACTACATATTGATACAGAGATCAAAAACTTAAACAAAACTAATTTATTGTTGGGTATAGTTCAGTTTCTCTGTTATAAAATTTTGCATAATAATTTTTTTAAATTTTATGTTGACTTGATACAGCAATGTATAAAGAATTTATAAGCAACTAAGACAATATTTTTTTTCTATTAAGTTGATTGTTTGGCATGAAGATTTTCCACAACTCGGAATTTAGGAGTTGGTTGATACAATTGGACTATTTGTTTTATTATGTTTGTACTCTAAGTTCCATTATATTCACTAATTTTTTTTTCAGTAGTTTCCCTTGATGAGCTTTGTGTTGCTTCTTCAAATTTTGATATATAATTTCTAAAGCATCTCATGATATGATTGCTAAAACTAGTTTTAACCTTTAATTTCGGTATTGGAGATAATTTTTAGCTGCCAATGCTTTTGTATACAATTTTTCCTATTTTATTTATTTTTTTTGCATACTGGTACGGAAACATTACACTTTTTACACCTATAAGTTTCAGTATACTGGTTGCACAATTAAGTAAATTCAATAACTTTACAACACATTACGGTGACACACTTCACCATGTGTACAGTCACTCACAATATAAACGTCACGCTTTGGTGCAACTGCAATTAGGCGATTGAGCAATTTTTTATCATGGGAATTTGAGATTTTTATATATATCGGTTCTCGAAGCTTGTTTAACAAAACGATGTTGATTAGGCGCTAGCACTGATTAAGCGCTAGTTACCAGGTACGAAGTTTGAGGCTTTTTCAATAATAAAAAAAAATAATTTTCACTAAAGAAACTTCTCCTCTGTCCTGTAACGCATGATAACCCAGCATACACAAGATTATTTGTTGCAACAGTTTTATTGTGTAATGTAATTATTAGAGTATTTACGGTCTCTTATCTGCAGAAAATGATATCGTTTAAGTGTACTGCTCAATGCGGATCACTTGACTATAATTTTTGCTTTCAAAGGGACAAAAGCATCCATAGCATCGCTGTCACTTTGATCTCTCAAATTGATAGCGATGCTATGGAACTTAAAAGTAATAACATGATCAATCATTTTTAAAATTTGTTTTTAAAATCAGTTATCTATTATATTCACTGTGTTTAATTTTTATGTTGGTTTGATTATGTTTTTTATTATAGGTAATTTGCGTCACGGTACGCTATTATTGGAATATCTTTCATTCTGAAAATATTTAATGAATATTGCAGACCACCCAAGAGTGAAATTGATAATAAAGAATCGAAAGCTACGGAAGAAGAGGATATTTTTAAAATTTCAACTGAATTAGAACTAGATTACTTCAGTGTAAAAACACTATCAAGTGGTTCATTTCGAGTTATCAAAATAAAGGAAACCAAGAAATTCATAAATTATAAAACGCAAGTGTGTTGCACTACGTTTTATCCGACCAACAAAAATATTAAAATATTCTGGATCGAATTGTCATTAATAGCGAATTTTGTATAAACATTATAAAAGTTCATTTCATTAGTTTTATCCACTTGTTCAAATAAAACCATATATGCAACGGAAGATTACCTACGGAAAGTTGACAGTGAGTGCTTAAGTTGTTCACTACAGTCTGATACAACCTTGTGTAAGTAATATAGCAGATGTTCAATAGCAGATGTGTTCGATCTTGGAAAAATATGCAGTCAAACAACTGAGATTGATCAATTTATTCGTCCTTATCGTCAATACATTTTAAATATAGTACACGAACGCGAACACCAAAAGCATAACAAACCGTCTGGAAATTGTAGAAGCAGCAGTATATTCTCCGGCGCAAACGATAAGTGACAGAGTCTCTCTGTCACTTTTCGTTAGAGTCTCCCCGTTAACTGATATTCCCATTTTATGGATTGTAAAGAATTATTTAGAAAGCCAAATATCAATATAAAAATTGTTTTCAAAGACAAACTGAAAGTTTCCCTTAAATAATTCATCGAGTTTCCTTATGAAAACTTTTAAACATCAAAAATTGGTAAATGATATGCACTTTGATTAGTTATAATGAAATTTAAAAAAAACCCGTTTAGTACGTTTTTATATGATTGAAATTTTGTAAACAAAACATTTAATATATCAAAGCAATATTACGAAGAATTACTATTATAGACGATAACGAGCAAGTTTGAAGTGTGTCACCATTATACGACAAACATTTTATAACGAAGTAAGAGCAAAAATGCTAGTTATGTTTTAATTAATTATTTAGTTTTTAATTAATTGAATTAAGATCGGCAGGTAACGCAGCTCGAATAAAATTGAATGCATCTATGGCGCCGAGAAAGAGAATTTTTTTTCTGCAAATTTGAATTTAATTTTAAAATGGAATTAATTAAAGGGAAAAGGAACCGTTAGGATTACGAAAGAGGAAAGTACTATGTACATTTTGTAGGGAATTTTTGTTTTACGTTTTGTTTATTCGTTTTTTTTTCACACCACTAGAGACTGTGGCAAATTTTATTATATATCGGGAGACGAATGTATTTACCTGTTATTATTCCATTTTGCTTCGTTATTTTCTTATTTCGGTATCCTGGTACAAATCTAACGTAATTACTTGTGGACAATTGCTGAGTCGTGTTACAATGTATAGTGATGAGTACCATTATGGGATGTACTATTAGTATTGATGGTGTATCTATGTATATAAAAGCTTCATAAAATTTGAAATTTAGAAATATACCTGAATAATAAGCGTTCACCTAAGTGATGAACACTTTATTAGCTTGTCTATTGATGAAGAAAAAACATTAAATTCTGTATTATTTACATTGTATCGTCAAATTCACAAAATTTGCAATTTAAGCTATGCAGTTTTTCATGTCATCTCTAAAACGGTTTCACACTTGATTCAAGAACCATTTCGTTATATAACACAATTTCAAACTGAACGACGGACTACGTCTAAAAAAAATCCTGTACGGTTCGGTTTTATTATAATTCCTTCACCGATATATGAATCGTTGTAAATTTATTTAAAAAAATCCTTAAATATCTCCTTTTCTAACACGTCAAAACCTGTTAAGATTTTATTATTGCATTGGGTTAAAAAATATATAAGCAATATAGAAGTGGCATATTACTTCGCAATCAAATGAAACTACGTGATGTAGTATTATTTCCACCTTCTTTAAGTTCTTTACCACGACCTAGGTTTTGTAGTATTACAACATTTTCGGGTGTTAGTAACAAAGATGGAGGACTCATTTATTGTTATTTTAGCTTAATAAAGTTAAAATTATAAAACATTTTTAACGGTCAATATGTTCATACTACATCTTCATTTCATCACTACTTTAAGGTAAAGCACGGATCCTAAACTTAGAAACGGTTACTATGAATGTTGGAAAAAATATATTTTTATTTTTCACACTAACCCTTTTAATTACAACTCGCGATGACATTTCAACTGCAAAATACACATCCAGGAATTAGAAATAAATTATATTTTATTACGGAAATTCGATTACGAGAAGAGGTATGGGGTTACGCCATAGATAATATACTAAATAGATGGGACACTCCATACAATTTTTTAACACTGTCAGAAAGAAATGGCATGTGCCATCGGATTTACAACCTAGCCATACGCGCCTATATTCACTTTTGTTTACATAATACGAGACTGGATTAAAATTAAAAAAAAACACCAAACAATTCAATTAAAAAAAACTCTTTTATTAAATGCCTTAATCATAAATAAAAATTAAATTATGAGTATATATGACACATAAAGTAAGGGATAAATATATGATAATTACTTAGCTTCCTAAATTGTAGTAAAAGAATTCCTAAAAATAAACACAAGTAATGGATGCTTTAATATCACTAATTGTTAATACACTTATTGAAAGTATACTACGTTTACCTTCCAAAACATATTCACACTTGGTTTCTTGTACGAAGTTTTTCAGACCTGCAATAAATAAAATTTTTATGTTTTGACGTACAATAATATTTAGCCAAACTGTTCATCTTTTCATCCTTTGGAACATTTACTATACACATACATAGCAAACATCTTTAAAAATAACTATTTTACGATTTTAAAAGTACGTAAATAGAAATGAAATAAATGAAAACGGATGGAAATAATATTAAAACGAATACAAAGATATATTAATATAATAAAAAGAAAACAACATAATTTCACGATTTGACAACTACGTAAATAGGGTTGAACGAATAAAAATAGATGCAGATAATATTAAAACAGATATAAATATATTATTAATATATATACAAAGTTAAAAGTAAATAAAAAATGCAAAAGCAATAGTAGAAAGCGTAAAAAGCATAAGTCTCGATGAAGCTACTTACATTTTAAACGATTGAACAACCATTTTGAGACGCATTTTGACAATAGCATAAGTCTATGGCATGTCAAGAAAAGGTACAGTACAATGAAGTTGGTTGTGTTAGAAAGAGATAGCCGATGCACACCAGAAAATTTGTATGAAAAAATATATTAGTATGGAGTGTCCGGACTCTGGGCCACGCTCGCTCTCAGCCGACAGGTAAAATGGTCTTTAGTAATGGGGGCATTTATCATTTGTTGCAAACTTCACACTGCACTTGACACGAACGAATGGTTTTTGCGTGTGCGTGCAATGCATTTTACGCAAATATCAAATCTCTGAAATTGCAGGATAGGCTAAATAATGTCCGCGGTTAGGATATAAAAAGTTTGATGATAAAAAAATCTGGGGCAAAGTTAATCAGAATGAACCATATTATATAGCAATATAATAAATGCATTCAAATTTAGACATTTTCTAAATTAAAATTCGGATTGTGGTAAATTTATACTAAAGATTAAACTAAAGCACATTTCTTGTATTAAACAAGTATTTCAGTATATTTTTAAATTTTTGCAAAATTATCTTTGCCATATTTATTATTTTTCCTAAATGCCGCGAGAAACAATTTTTAATCATAATAATAACAAATTTATTTATTTGAATAAATACAATCCGATATTATTTTTTATTGATTGAATTCCGCCCTCTATTTTTTGGTTTTCAGGAATTTAAATTGAATTGGAAAATCTTAATATTATACTCCACTTATTTAGCGAATTTCAATAAAACTGGACTACTAGTTTATGCTATGATTGCACACATAAATTAATTAATGGATTATTTACTATAACTATGCAACGCAAGTTAAAATTTCATGTTAATTGTAGTATTAATTTAAAAAAATAGAATGAACTAAAATCAATTTATTGACTTCCCATCTCGGATAATTTAATAATTTACAATTTAATAATTTGATGCAACAAAATATTATAAAAACTCACGTAGAAATTCACATGTTTTAAGTCAAAGCTTTATTCCTTAACATAATGTTAATTACTCTTTTTCTTCGAATTCACATTAACAATGTAAATCAATTAAAAAATAAACTAAAGTAGTAAAGTAGTAATTTGGTAAATAGAGAACCAATATGCGATAGTTTTTGGCGATTTTCTCTTCTGGAAGAACTAATTTTTTCTTTATACTTATGGATTTATATTAGTACTCATTATTCTTGAATTGCATTAACTTATTTTCTCTTTGATCCAAATATTTTTGTTTTTTTATGTATGAGCGATAACGGACATAGTGAACCATTATTATTTTAAATAAAAATAGTGTTATGAAAGCAGCGGGGTACAGAACCTGTAACCTTTAGTCGAAAATGAACCATTAATTTTAATAAATATCATTATAGATATAGATGTTCAAAAAACTGCTTATTTTCTACAATACATACATACGCATATTCATATACACACATCTATGTGAGTGTTCCGTTCAGTCAACTTCAGGGAAAATATAAGTCAATTTCTAGAACGCCAAATTCTTGATATATACAAGTTATATTAACATGAATATAAACATATAATATATAATAACTGATATTAGATTGGAAATTGACATAAAAGGTAAAGAAAAAAGTGCCTTTACTTTTTTTATAACGAAATTAAAAAATGTTTTACTATTTGAGACGACATCTAAACTTATTTATAGAAGTAGTACTCCGTACTCTGAGATACATATACTATGAATATTTATGTACAGCACGCGCTGTAAATAAATATTCATAGAATAACGTATTATGTATGGAAAGGAGGAAGGTAAGGAGGCGTTCAGAATATAATTGGAAACCATGAGCACCTAGAAGTACAAAGTTGGTGCTATGACTTAATGAACTACTAGGATTATTTAATATACTGTAGTAGAGGTAAAGAAAATATATATTTTGTTCATCGCTCCTGTATTCGGTTAAGCCGCAACCTTGGTACGTATATAATAAGAATCAACATCGTCTGTTGATTTAGGCGTACTTTATGTACAGTTAACATTTACAGTTTCTTAATTTCATTTATATCATATTTTCCACGAGTATCAACAGAAATGATAAAATAAACCAGTTAAATAAGTGGAAAGGCTCGTCCAAAACAAGATTCCACAATTGTAAATAACCCTTAAAATCGTTGCAATCGTGCAAGTTAACCGAAGTAATTTTATTTTTAACTTCTAACCAATCTGAAATTTTCTCGGATTTTTAGAAGTCACAGCTGAGTTGGGTGGCAACACATTGTACGTCACTTTGAGATTTAATATTTTGCAAATTGAGAATTAAAAATAAGAAAGGTTTAATGAACCTTAACTTTAAATTTAAATGAAGTATCAAGCCGACAGGATGTATAAAAATATATTTTTCGGTCTCATAATACGTATCCTAAATAAACACACAATAGTGACTATATTTTTAAATTCTTAATTGATATAACCAAATATAACTGTGAACGAATAGAATTTAACTAAAAAAACGTAGCTCAGATGAACCGGAATCGATAATTTTATGTGTTCTTAAGTGAATTATTATTATTGTTCCGATTTAGTTTCGTAATATATATATATATATATATATATATATATATACATATACATATACATATATATATATATATATATATATATATATATATATATACATATACATATACATATACATATATATATATATATATATACATATGCGTATATGTGTATACATATTTATATATATGGTCAGCAGCATGTCAATACGGTGATGCAACCAAGTCCTGTAGCTATGATGAACCGGCTTAAAATTGCCTTTATTTTGGTAAAAGTGAATAAGCAAGGATCTAATAAACAATTTTCCAATGACAAATATCGAAAAATCCATTAGTAAGAAGTCAGTGGGAAAATGGTATAAATTGATATAGTTTTTTATTACTCACCTTTATCAAAGCTAGCTGTCTTGGCAGCTGCTCCCCTAGTAAAGTATAACGTAAGCCGTAACTTACTGTGTTAGTCCGTAGTATATTTTCATTATAGTACCCAATTCAAGTAAGTAGGGCGTGGTTTTCAAAATATACATCAGTTTTATGACAAGTTTTTCAATATGAACTTCCTAGTTCAGAAAATATTTTACGTAGCATATGCTAACGGTTTGGATTCATAAGATATACTGTCCAAAAATCATGAATCGTTTTAGCTTGGAAAGGAGATTTCCGTCATTTATCAGCGTTCATTGGAATGTATTTGATTTCCCGGGAATACAGTGAAAGTAGGTTGCCATATAACTAAATTTGTTGTTTGTTGGTTATTAGTTCGGTAGTCAAATTATCATATGTTTAATCACGTAATAGGGCAGTGTCATAATTCTCTTTTCAGTTTCACTAATTAAGAAAACACATGGAAAATTCCACAAAAGTTTATTATAGATACTTGCATTTGGTTTTAGTTAATTTGCATCAATAATTTCAAGAGATAACTAATTTTAAATGGAATTCTAATTTAGACATGTCCCGACATGAACTTTATGATTTTTTTTTCTTTTCTATTAATATTCACAAATGTATATTGATAAAATATACAAACTACACAAAGCTTATATCAATTGACGATCTTGTTACTAATCTCGTACGTACCAAGGTTGAGGCTCAACTGAATCGAGATATGCGGTCGATATAATCTACATTTTTATTGCCTCAATTAATAATCCTAATAGTTCATCACACTTTAGCACAAGCTTTGCAGCCTTAGATATTCGTGGCTTTGGATTACATTTTGAAAGCTTCCCTCTATCCATACATAAAACATAATTCCATGAATACTAATTTACTCTATGTGTTACTAAATTGTGGAATAAGATAAAATACAAATTCTAGCGTACGAAGTTCTCCGTCAATACCAATGTTCAAATTTAGTTTGAAAGAATTATACATTTTGAAGTTTCATCATATTAAATTAAATAAGTAGTTTTTTTTTAACGGCAACGTTCATTTCCACAAAGACATTTATTTAAATTAATTTTGGACTACCGACCACAGATTGCGTTTCTCTCTGTTTTTATAATTACTTTTTTTCTTAAAATATTAATGCGGCACTGCATACGTTACTATATAAAAATTTAAAATATCTCTATGAGAAAAAAGGCTGTGACATTGAAGAAAAATCCATAAAAATTAATTTTACCAAACAATAAGATTAGCGCAAGAATATCGAATAATTATATGCACACGTACAGTTTGCAGCGATTATAGGAATATTTCAAGTTACTATTTAGTTCATTTTTTAATTCGTTAACTTTGTCAATGTACATTCGACGTTTACAAATTAGTTCTCTTACATTTAAGGAACAAAATTTTAAATTCAAACACCTATATTTTCGCACGTGCTTTTATAATATTTTCGTGTTCAATCAAATTATAAAATTAATTAGCTTTTTTTCTATATATAATGTATAGTTTCTATCTGACTTATTTTTCTTATTATTAAAAAATGATTATCGGAAACAAGTGCACTGAATAGGTTAAAATAAATGATAATGTTTGAGGCAGCTTATATTCATCCTCTCATGGTGATTATATATATATATATATATATATATATATATATATATATATATATATCTTGAAATTTAATTATTACCACTCAAATAGTAAGAATAAGTCCGTGAACTTAAACAAGACTATTATGGCGACTCCCGGCAGATCAAGGATACTTTTATATTATGCAGGTAAATATGTAAATCATTTTGATTTGGATTTAAAAATGTGCTGCCCCAATTTGGAGGTGGGAGAGTCCACGCCCCAAAAAGTACCACTTTTCGCCGTAAAAAGGAATATTTTTTCATAATTAAATGTTCGGTTAGGTTAGTTTTTTATTACGTTTATTTACTAGGTTGGTTTAGATTGGCTTAAATCAAATAAGGTGAAATTAGATTAGGTTGGTTTGGGTCATTTAGACTTAGAATATATTAGGTTGGTATAAATTGGGTTGGGTGTTATAGATTAGGTTTGACTACGTTTACATTGTTATCATGCATGGTATCGTTATCCAGCATAGTATTTTAATGAGTGTGCTTGGAAAATATATCATGAAAAAAATTTAAACGAAAATTTCGGTTATTTTTAATCAGATATCATTTGACATAAAAATATTATTACTCCACAGCAAATATATGTAGACTGAGGAAAAACGAGTTCTGCCATATAATAAAACCTGTAAAACCATTATTTTTGTATTGTTATAGGGTATGCCATAAATAATGTGTGGGTTCAATACATGTATCTCTATTGATAATCTCAAACTTTGTCTTAACTAGATTGTAATTCATTTATTAAATATATATTAATCCATTCACTAAACCATGAATCTTCAACTTTGTCTTACCGATTAATAAACTAAACCACTCTAGTAGTGTGAAACAAACATGACATATGGTCAGCTATATTCCCTAAAAGCACATAGCTGACCATTGGTCATCACATGATCTAAAACTCGGTTACAAATATATGTATTTTTTATCTGTGCCTAACTACATAAATAATATAAACAAATTCTGAAACACGAGCAAAACTCATACTCTGAGGATTTCGCACACATTTAAGTATATATTAATATTTAAGGGAACGTGTTTTTCTATATACTATTTATTACTTATCATATTATGGTGTATTTCAAAAATTATAAATCTTAGATAATTGCTATAACTTTCCTATAATATTTGGACAGGCTTATAAAAAATCGTTTTTTCCCAATTTTAGTTTGAGTGGTTTTGGAAATAAAGGGAGGCATATCTGTCAGTATGTCTCTGAAAAACTCCTATAAATATATTCTTATATTTATAAGACTTTTTCCTTTTGACCTATGGGATACTGAAAATAAATAATTTGCTTTTTAAATCAAAATACCATTCAACAACACCGAAGATTCTTAAGTGTTTCAAATCAAACCATGTATCATTTTTCCAATTTCTTACTAAGTGAAGTTCAGTTTTCAAAGTGAAAGTTCAGTTTTTAAAATCAAATGTTTTTGGCAGTTATGAACAAAAAGATTACATCGCAAGTAACAAAAAGATTACATCTGAAGAAAATACACGTAAAGAAATTGCCTATATGTGGTAACATAAAACAAAACCATAGCGAGTTTAGCTGATCATAAGTACTAAACTTATCTATAATTCTAGATGGGTAAATAAATACAGGGCTTGTTAATTTATTTAATATTTTCTAGAACTTCTTTATGACCTATATACAGACATAAAGTTACTTGCTACAAACATATGAAACTTGATATAAAATTGTCAGTATAAACTTCATCTAAGTTCGTTTCCTAGATACTAATAAAAATATGTATTAAATTTCAGGTTTCTAGCCCTTCTAGAAATGACCTGCAGGTTTTGATTATCTGTCAATGAATATGAGCTATGAAATTAACGGTATTTTACATCAAATAATTTGGAAACTACGCTGGGTTCAAATAGGAAATGTGGACTGCTTTATACTCTGCTATTCCTATTCAGATCTGACAACAAATTTCCAACATGTGCTGGCTTTGTTATGGGGGTGTCAAATAGGTGCAATACACTTCTAGTAAAGGGTGCCTTATTCGATAGTGAAACTCTGAACTTAGCGGTACAACCAGATATCTGAGCTCGTATAGATATTTGGACTGGAATTCTTGTATTTCATAATAATGGAGTTTAGATGCATGCATAAATTATACAACGTTCGATTTTTGCATTCATATCAATATGAGTTACATAATCAAGTTTTTCAATTATTTATTGAAAAAAATCGTAGGTTAAATAGTTTTAACCTACCACCACACACGTAATACTAGCATTTTTAGCTTATTTGCATTTAAAATAATAATTTTAGAAGTCTTCATAATACTAAACAAAAATTATTTTTGAGAACAGAATTGTTAGTATTTATGAATGATTGAATTGTTTTTATTCAACATAATTTTCACGCAATTAACACTAAAAGACATGATATTTTACACCAGCTTTTTTTTGTTTAAGGTAGAAGATAGTCACCTTTTCAAAATTTTAATGTAAATATACCGAATCAGTACGCTAAAAACAAAATATGTTTCAAAATTTTAATAATTGGTGGTGGGCAACAACAGGTTTACATACGTACTCACATTCAGCTTGTTGAAGAATGTTAAATAAAGCCTTTGAAGACAATTCAAATATTCAATCCACTGACTACTCTCCAGGAACATCTCAAGATATAATGTCGTCATACCCACGAATGTCGAATTTGAATTCTTCAAATGGATACCTGTGCAACAATTGAAGACGCTCGCTGTCCAACAAATGTCTTAATATATTGTCATTTTAAAGAGCTTACTTTGAAAAGCAACGTTATTTTTTGCCTTAGCTATAAGATGAATAGACTTCTTTAGGTGTGTTGAGCGATTTTTGGGAGGGGAAAATGTTATGGGTTCGCGTCATCGACATGCTGTTAGCAGTATTTCTGTAGCTATGAGTATAATATTATAATATATGGCATTTGGCCAGCAAAGAAACATTTATATATATATATATATATATATATAGATATATAAATATATATATATATATATATATATATATATATATATATGATATCTGCTGCTCTGAACACATTGTATACATCCGACCGTAGGATGCGCGCGTTCGACAGTTTTGGGATGAGTAAAATCAATCTAGAGAGTTTGTGTCACCACAGCCTGTGACATACTATAGCAGTATGTCTGTAGCTATAAGGGTAACGTGTTGTGCAATATTAGTGCTGTATATATCTATTAAAATAAAGTTAAATTGACTATATAGAAAGTTCGGTGTGTGTATACTGTGCATTGTTTAAATTGTGTTTCATTACTTTAATTGTTTAATAGTAGAATCACTGTGCTGTACTATATAGTGAGTAATATATATATTAATATTTAATAGAGAAAAAGGAAATAGCACGCCATGTACAAGATGGCTCTAGATTCGTTTTCGTTTCTATCGAAATATATATTTTGAAAGTTAACGTTTTGAACTGTTTCATCGTTTTAGAATTATATTTCATTTTCAATAAATCCCTTTGATATCGTTATTAATAAGTGTAATCACTACTATAAGAATCAATACGATGTACTTATCAATTTAAGAGGAGGTACAATCATGAATATTAGAGAAACCTCTAAAATATAACGTAAGGATTTATTGTTTCTAATAAAATGCAATATTGTTTATTTTACTGATAAATAATGTTATGGCACATATTGTGTATTATAATTTATCATATCTGTCAAAATAATCCTAGAGGAATTAAAAAGTCTTACGACTTGTTTGATAATTTGAAGGATGTATTTCCTAATAATCAGAATGACGATATCAACAAATTAAAACAAGATGCAGAGAAGCCTAGACTCTCAAGGCTTTGAATTCAATTTAAATTTTTTCATGGTAAATTGGAGAAGCATTTACATAATTTGGGCAAAGTCGGCAAATATAGTATTTGGATGACCCACCAGTCAATTTATCTGAATTCAACTCTCGTACAGACATGTGTAGAAAATTTTATTTTTTGATTTACTGCCCGAACTTTTAACTGATTAAACCACCCTATCATTAGAGATGTGTCTCTGTACTGTGCATGTAAATCATACCTGTAAATGCCAGTAGTTGAGTCAAAAAGATTTGGGCGAACCAGTACCAAAAATTAATCTCATCATAAAAATACAATTTATGTCTAGTGAGTTTTCCCAACATACGATACACAGAATCATATATTGAGAAATATGTGCAGGTAATTAAAAAAAAAAAAAAAAAAGCAATTATTACAGCAATAGTCAACACCAAAATTTTAAACTCTAAATCCGGCGGAGTCTCCACAACACGGCCAAGTTACCTTTTCACTTAGTTCTGAATTAAATGATGAGAAATGGTTAAACGTCCTCCTTATAAACCAGGCATTGATATTTCTCATTTTTGCTTTATTTAGGTTATTAACTAATGCTTTGTGTGAAAAAACCTTAACGACGCGAACCATAACCGAGAGTAAACGAAATTTAAATCGATACCTATGAGTTTTTATCTTGATGCCATCAATGTTTTGCTAAATGGTAGATGATTATACCTATAATTATTAACAATAAATCAAAATATATTTTACTTATTTTCCCTTCGAAACGCTGATTATTTATTAGCCAAACCAATATATCCTACTAAAATTTCCGAAATTAGTGCCAAAATTGATTCGCATTCCCTACTGTTCAATAATCAACAATGAATGTAGTAAATAATATATTTTTGATTCCATAGAAATAAAATATTACATCTCACTTGCTTTTACACATCACATTTGTTTTGATTCCACAAAACAATCTAAATAAAAATGAGTGAGAATTTACCGAATAATTCGTATTACGAGTTTATTGGGTAAATGATGAAATAATAATAATGAAAATATTTGCATTTATTTAATAAAATTCAGTTATCATCTTTATATAAAAATTTATATTCGATAATAATTATGCAATCGTTAGGTCATCCTACAAATAATTTTACAATCTTAGTTGTATATTTGTTATAATATATGTTACTATATTTGTTTGTTGCAATAAATATGTGATTAATTTTGCCGTTACTCTCACCTTATTACATCCAGTAACGATTGTTTCTTCATTGGGGAGTATAGGAACGGAACTAAATTACTTGTTGATCTATTTCCTTCTTATTTTACTTTTAATTTCATAATTAATTTTACCTTTTTAATATTTTTTATAATAAAATATCATCAATGAAACGTAAGGATTGTCTATCGTTCAATAATTTCAAGTCAAAAAGGGTGAGATGAATTTTATATGCAAAACTCATAATTTTTAAGCTTTAGGGGATCACAGGCATTAAACACAATTAGCAGATGCTAATATAATTTCATAAAACTAAATAATTAAAATCGTAAAATCACTGTATTTTGTTTTAAAGGTTATCGACACTTTTTCTAGTTCAAGTTTTCATAGGTAAATTTATTTGTAAATGATATCGACATGATATATATACACATACACACACACACACGCACGCACGAATGCATGCACGCATGCACGCATCCACGCCCGCACGCACACGCACATACACACACATACTATACATATATATATATATATATATATATATATATATGTATTTATATATAAAAATATGTTCTGTTGTTAACGAGTAATTCGTTTTTTCGCTATGGTACCTAAAAAAATATATATCTTCAACTTCTCAAGGCAGTACTCGAAGACCGGACGAACAGTTTGGTACTCGAAAGCCAAACGCCAATAAGTTCCATCGTTCAATTTATAGGCAGCCGATAGCGAGGAGGAAGCATCGTGATAAATTCGGGCCCAGCGACGTAGAAAAATTGATTCAGTAATGAAGAACGTGACTCCATTGACAATGTGTGGCCCGCTGGCGTCCAGTTAACTGAAAAGCATATAATGTTTATTATAATGAATTACACTAAATAATCTAATATACACATATATTGATATTTATGGTTTCAAAATATGAAATTATAAAAGAATATTAAATTGAACACTTGTGAATATAAATTAATTTAAAATGTGAAATCTTTGAAATCATATTTGCTTTCTTTCTAACGTATTTATACTATTCAATAAAATCAATAGTGTTCAACCATCATTGATGAAAATGTTGATTTTTTTTATTTATTATATATAAATAACACCGACCTTGTGGTCAATAAAATTCTGGGTTTGAGAAGGAGAGGATTTTATTATGGCATTGAAATAATTTTAATTAACACTAATTTAAGGCGATACAAATGTATTAATATGAGTTTTCTATCGATCGGTTACAAAACCGGACTAAAAATTATACATTTAAAGTGATCGACTCCAGCATATGACAAAAATATTGGAAATTCAGGCCAGCAGTTCAAAAATAGAATCTGTACGGCATGGATAATAATACAATTTACAAGTGGACACATAATTTCAACAATATTTTTTAAACTTATTATGAAACATTTTCTTGAACCAAAGCTCCTATCTGAAAACATGTGTTTCTTAATCAATTTCGTTACAATACATAATCATAGTAATATTTTTGTTGGGAATACATATATAATAACTGTTGCAATAAAAAGTAAGTAAACAAATTAAGTAATCCAAAGTTACATGTCAGAGCAGATGACATCTCAATAGCTCTCATTGCTGATTAATAAAATAATGATTTATCTCGCCATATTCAATTGAGAGATGCATTTAGTCATAAATGGTTTTACATAAAAAATTAAAAAGGAGCTTTTAGCGTCGGTAATTGAGTCCGTGATCGTGAATATTCATAGCGGTGCGCTTTTCAAAGTTCCGTGAAATTCTTTTCGTGGTCACGTTTGCATTCTTTAACTAGTCCGTGATTCTTGAATTTTTTGAGAGTTCATGTCGATTTTGTCATCGTCTGCTTTTCGAAAATTTTTTGTTACCGTTATTTTCATTTGATTCTTAAAAGATCCCGAGGTACAATTTCACGCTGCAGATTAACTAAACAGACATTTCAAATGCTAACTGTTATGAAGATTAAATTATTTCAGTATGGACAATTGATTTTAGATATTTTTATAATGATAAAGTTTGAGTTAATGGAGCCTTGTTCCAGAATATTTTTATGGTCCCTACCATTATATAATAGAGCACTCATGCTTATCAATACGTCTTCGATTTGATCTATTTGTTTTGTAATATACATCACACATATCATTATGACTTCCTTGCAATATACGTCCCAGTTGCTAACTGTAACGTAGACAATAACGATTTTTGTTAAATTATTTTGGAAATTAATTTCCAAATTAATTTCATGCAATTTCAATTAGGATGAGTTCAAATGTAAAGTAGCAAACGTAGAATACTATGCACATTCTTTCATAATGTAAAAGTTTTACATTTGTATATATTGTGAATAGTTTTCTAAAATTAAGGCTAAAATTGCAGGTTTTTTTTAGTCTTACAATTCTGTGTATTTTTATTTCTCGTTTGTGACTGAATTTCGTAGAAAGATTATGTAATTACGCACGATTGCCTTCATATTATTCTCCAGCTTTATCAAACGGCGTTTTATTGATCCAGTGTGAATTTATAACAACTCATAATTTATGAAATACTATACTAACTCAGTGGTAACATTTGGAAAAATTAAAATTATTGTACGTTATTATATTAATCAAGTTATGTCAAAAGCATTATATGTTCTTGCATAAATGTATTTTTTTATATAACTCTATGCCAATGAACTATGTTATTCCTTTTTATAATTATTTTACACTTCCTTTCAGATTCTCACTACTGGTGTTTAATATTATGTATCATGTGTTGGATAGAGAGTACACTCGATACAAAACCAGTTTTTTCCCTAAAAAAACAATGTTTCTGTCAAACTAAAATCCTTCCCGCAATCGCTTTCTGCTATTTACTATATCGTCATAATGGTTTTTATTACAAAGTAATTTTTTTAATTTTTGGCTATTGGTCGACGTTTTTCTATGATTATGTTTCGTTTTTCTTACCTAATATAATGAAAAAGTTGCGTCGAATAACCTGTTTATTAAACAGCTCGTTTTGCAAAACATTTAATGTTATATACAATCTTCTAGTAATCTATTATTTACAACAAGATATGCACGTACTTAAATTTTTAAGTTAAGTAATTCCAGTTTCTAATATTTCTAGTTTCTAAGTTTGAAAATTGATATTTTTTCATCGGGTTGAAATATCTTTACACTTAGATGATGCAAGCATTTTAATTAATTTTCCTGGTGGTATATGTTAATTATTCCACTACTACTATAAAGGTTATTGTGATGCATCGAACGACGCCATTTTGTTGGCGTTCAAATTACTTTTTTGGTATTATCATTTCTCTGCTTATTATGTGTGGTATTACATCTATTGCATACTTTAGTTCAATGTTATTTCGCGTAGTGATCAAATTGAACTTTATCGTGTCGTGTTTCTTCTTTATGTGAATTGTTAAATAAAATTATTAAATGTTAAATTAAATTGTTGTTTAAATTGTTTAATTGTTAAATTATTTGTTGGTCAGTTTGCTTCATTTATTTAAGTAATTGTATTTATTTCCTTTCCTTTTGTTTGTTGAAGTTATGTAAATAAGTTTCATGGTGCATATCCTAATGTTATTTTCAGGACAACAAAATATTTTGAGATTTTCAGGGTTATTTGGCCCAAATAAAATCGATTGAGCTTCAGCACGCGTTAAGAAAATTCAAGAAAGTCAGTCGAAAATAAATTTATTGGAAATGGAACCGGCATTGAGCAAGAAATGCTAGATCGCATAAAAAATTTGCTGTCATAATTTGTAAGTTAATTTAAATGCTTAAATTATTAAATGAATTACTCTGATTTCAAGAAATTAAAGTAGCATTCAATTAGTTATCTCACTCATATAAAAAAGCAATGAAATTGTATTATTTTTTACCTGATTTTGGTATACGTTAGTACTATACTTTAAATACAGTACAAGTACTTTCTGATGATTATTTGACTAGATATTAAGCACCATATTCATTAAACGAAATACCGAATTACATTTCCTAATATTTTTTAATTAATTAATTTTTCCTCGAAAATTTAATTTTACAATTTCCTCTTCATTACTTGCCGGGTCAGTGCTCACGACACTTTTTAGGAAAATAACCCATGCCAAAAGAGAGAGTCAACTAATTATATTTAAACCGTAAATGAAATTTGTTTATGTTTACCCATAATTAATAAATACGACGAAATAGAGAAATATATTTTGGTATATATTTGTACGTACAAGCAAGGACTTATATATCCCTGATACTGTTAGAAAAGGAATTTTACATTATAATTTGTTTTTATGTTTGTCTTGAATAATTATCTTCGTTGTTTGTAACACACCGGTGTGTAGTACATAGCTCTTATTATACACAAATGAAAAAAAAAATTACATTAAATGAGAAAAGTTTTGATAAAGTCACAAATCGTGGAGATATCTTAGAAAAAAAAAATTTCATTTTAATTTAACTAGTCATTTCGAAAAAATAATCTCTACGTTAGTGCAAATTTATGTACATTTATATAAGCATTGCATGAAATTTGAACTCCTAAATCCACACAGACAAGTAAAGGTTAATCTTGCTGAGCAACACCCAGAATATTTAGATTTGGTTGGCAACAAGCTTTTTTTATAGCTGTAAAAGTAATTAAGTAAACCTAATTATAATTTATAGGGGAAAAATATCTCTTAGAAAACCCGATTTCCGATTCTCTTTCTACTACCTCTTTCGGGTAAAAATGACAATAACTTTTGTTTAGTAATCTTAATTTTAATCTCAATATTTTATAGTATATCAAAAACTTTTAACAAATTTTATAGTTTCCGCAGTTCTAAACCAATGTTATGCATTAAAAAAAGTGGTTTGAATTAAAAAAATTCTTTCTATTTTTATCGGATTTAAACTATATGACGTAACTTTAAATGGTTTATTTTAGGGACAGTATTATTTAAACATTATTTTAAATTAAAATCATGTCAACAATTTGTAAAATTTTAAAATAAAAAGCTTAAAAATGAAAGACAATATTTTTATTCCCTCCAACCGGCTCTCATCATGAATGACTAATTTTATTTTGTGTAATTAATAAAGGTAGGCAGGTGAGGTAGTTCGAATAAAACTGGACGAAGCTGTCGGACCACATCGCTGTTTTTGTTTGGAAAATTCAAATTTAATTTGAAAACGGAATTAATTACACGTGGAAGGATAATCGCGTGGAGTGCGCGAGTGAGCCAGCGTGTCCTCTGTTTTCATATGTTGGGATCTTTTGTTTGGCGCTTTGTTTACTCGCTTTTTCCATCATGAAAGCCTGTAAAAAGATACTTCGTATTGTATCCTTTATGACTCAATCCCATGATGTTATTTTATTATTTAAACGTCAAGTAAATCGAATGTTAACGAAACCGGTTAATTAACGGACACCTTCCCCCAGTAATATAATGTGATGCAATTGCTTTTGGTTTCAAACATGACGTGAGGTTTACAGAGTGTTGACGATTTAAAAACATAGGAAACAGTCTATAACTGAGTGCGCAGTATATTACTTTGAAGAATATTTTTATAGAGATGGCTTGCTTCATGTGTCTAATTATTTTATGTCAACACGGAAAATCGAATGTTTGTTAAAAAAGACATTTGAAAAAATGTTCACGGAAATTTTATTAACAAGGTAATCCTGTTTTTTATTACACTTAATTTCTTAGATTTTATTTATTTTTATTTACTTAAATCCTACTAAAACTTCATACAAAGAGTAACGATTTACTTATTCTAATTTATAACACCAAAATAAATAATAACATTCTAAACAAAATAAACATTTGTTTAGAAAAGTTTTCTTTATTTCGGCATTGTAAATTAGAAGAAGTGGATAACATTAGGGTAGCAATTAATTAACATGCCACGTTTCGCAGTGACTTTAAATTTTACTCGTATATCAACTTTTCGAAAATATTTAGGTAGGGTATCTTTGTTTTAACGAGTCGATAACAAATAAAACATTGAAATTTCACGAATATAATTTTGGTGTCCTTGTTTCATATATTCTATTTAAGGCGAAGAACGCACATCGCGATTCATAATGTATACGCAAAGATGAATGAAGTTTTATTCTCGTATGGTGAAGCCAAGTACTGGTTCCTAATATTAAACGAATGAAATTTTTAACTGTCCGATAATTCTCGTCAGGCGACCTCTTATATTATATTTAGAAAAATTAGAAGACCTGGAATCCTAGGTTCAGTGTACGTGATCTGGCAGAGCTGATCTCACGCTCTCATATGCAGTAGGAATGCGACTTCATGTTTGGAGTAAAAGGTAAAATATTTTGTGTGACTGCCACAGGAGCTAATAGTTCAGAATAGAGTTAACGTTTGCATGGAACTACTGAGTTTTCTTCACATAAATGATTGACTAAAACATTTTATTAAAGGACTACTTTATTATCTTTGATAGTTTCCGGGCTTCTCGCCGTTTCGTTCGTTACCTAATAATTATCTACGCAATAGTCAATTTAAATACGCCTCACTGTGTCATTTGGTAATACCCTTCGACAAACTCAAATTAATCATACTGTGCAATTTTACCAATAAGTCGAACAACTAGCCGATTCCAAACCGGCTCGTAGAGGTTTATTCCGACGCGTATTATGCGAAAATACGTAGCGTAAATGCTTTGACAAGTGGCACGACACGCGGTAATTTAAATTATTTTTAGTTTTTTTTAGTCTCAATGGGGATGTTCATTTCTTCCGCAAAGCTACTCTGACGAAAGGCTTTGCCGATCGGCATACAGTGGATATGCGGTTTAGGTATAATTCATGTTATCCATTCTAATTTCAAACACCATATCTCTCTGAAATTAAGCTACTTCTAAATATATATATATATATATATATATATATATATATATATATATATATATATATACGTATACCTCTCTCTAGTTTACAACATTGCCGTGTGCATAGGCATATAATATAAATATTTTAGTTATTTCGCTCCATGCATATATTTGACAGACCAAATATGAATGGAGTAGAATATACATTTGGTAAAATTAGTATATGAGAGTATATATTTGATAAAATTAGTCTACTATCTTGTTAAAAGAGATATTTTGGAAAGTGCAATCGAAATATTATAACTGATCTAAAATTGAGCACAATAGTAATAAACTTCTAGTTATTAACTTCAAAATATTAAGATATCTGCCTGAGTGGAACCGCCAGTTCCACCAAGTAAAATTTAATCAAATGTCATTCGCATTTGACGAAACTACAAACATAGCACAAGGCATTACTTTGTTTATTTCAATGTTTCCATAAGCGTTCGTTACTGAAGAGAAAAGTGCTCACATAAAGTAAAAAAATGTATTCAAAAGGCGTGCGAACGATTGATAACCCTATTCTCTGCGTTGAGTCGCCCGCGTATAAGAAGGCCCGTGAGGATGCCCATAATGATCTCACAACGAGATAGTGTTTCGGCTCTTATTTCAGTTCATAGCAAACGGAGTTTTTGTAACATCTGGGTTAAGCGGTTTTAATGTAATGCGTTACTTCTAAGTGTCGTCATTTATATATTTTAAACATCAGAGTAAACGTGAATTACAATAATTGAAAAAGGACTGTTAACGGATTCATAATCGGTGGGTTTCATTTTAATTTACTGATAATATTACTTCCACTAAATTTATTGTTTTTTTTTCATTAAATTCACACAGTTGTCGACGTAAAAAAATGTTTAATGATTGATTTTCTATTTTAACATTGCAGTTTAAAATTTTTTTTCTTTAATTTGTACGAACTACCTAGTATTATGATTAAATGGGCATATTTATAAAATTTTGCATTTGCCAATGTTACAGTTGCTATATTTGTATATAAATGACAAAAAAATTTAAACAAATATATTTTTGTAACGTAAAATATAATGAAAATAAAGTTGTATTCTCTTTAAATCTAAAAAATTCTCTGACGACCTTTGCGTCATTCGTCATGGCATGCTGTCCCACTATATTACAAAACAATAAAGTCTCTTTGCTCAACACAGAAATTAAGGGTTATATTTTTCATTTATTGTTTATATATGGCTACAATCTTGGGGTGAAAATCATACGAGTGAACCTATCAAAACTGCACGGATTAATATAATTGGATTATTATTAGCAGCTGAAATTTATAATATACCACTTACTACCGTACCGTACCGTAATTTTGTACCAGAATTTGGCAACAAAATTCTTAGGTAGGCATAAACTGACTTTTAATGGAAACTTGGAGAAGTCTTATTCTGTGGATGTAACCGAAGGCGAAATGACCGTATCTTCAATACCAACAGACGATACAATTACACAAGCAAACGAGGATAGAACTTCAATTTCACAGGTTCCAAAATTACCTTCAGCTTTCGAAGAAACTAGTGTAACTATATCTATTATTCATTTCTACTTTATCGGTATTTATCTAGATGAAGAAATAAAATTAGAAAAAAGTAAAACATATTGAACAATTTTCTTAAAAGTTAGTAAAAACCAAATCACACTGGCATCATATTCTAATACCAAAAATGTAACGAAAGCCGTATTCTCAAACTATAATGTTCCTGGGAGCATTTATTTCATTAGGCTATACATCTAGTCTTGGGCGAAAGAATGGTGGCTTCGTTGCTTTTGGCTAAGTTGATGTCGCCCAGTACAATTTTCAACTAAATGTTTATATTTTTGTAGAATTTAATAGCGTTATCTATGAGTGTAAAACAAAATGTTATGACCGACGGATTTATAATCACCGAACCGAAACTGCTGGTAGAAACTTACAATTTTTCACAGATTCCTTATACGAGTATAAGGGCAAAGATGTGCTATGGAATGTATTTTTTCAAAATTCAGCCCTTATGGCGTGAAGTTAGAATTAAAAATTTAAATGAAAAAAAATAAATGATCTATTTATTAAAATTTCATATAATCAATCTAATAAATAAATAACTAAATACGCTTTTGAAGTTTAATTTTTAATCAACCACTGAGAAGTGAAATGAGTTTTCAAAATTTGTATGAAAAAAACAGATAATGTTGTTGGTTCAAAACTTTGCAGAAGTGAAGGACTAAATGAAGTAATTTAACACGTTTCAGAAATGGAGATTCAAAGTTTGTGAGAGAAAAAATTAGTTGATCCTATTATCTCGGTGCAACAATCTAAGAAATATGTAATTCAATACAAGTTTTACAGTTTTTTTGTAATGGAGTAAAATCATTAGATCCTTCTATTAATTTGAAGCAAATATTATTTATATAATATAAGCAGCTACTGAGTAGGGATTTTTTAAAAATTTAATGCTTAAAGTGTCCCTGTTACACTCCGCCCTGCATTAAGCTAGATAAACAGAAATACAAAGAGAACGTTAGACAGGAAAACATTAACAATTTACCAGAACAGCAGGTTCAACTTTCTCTTCTGTATAATATTTTTTTAAGTCGTGCTCTATAAATTCATATAGATGTAAAGATAATTATTTATTACAATTATTTGCACACAAATTATCCAGGGATTATACAATGTTTGATCTGAAAGCTCGAAAGAACGACAGTAGCGAAATAATTTTAATCTCTTCCCATCACAGAAATTGGAATTCAAATGAAGCAAATTCGTTAAATCACATGGTTTCTTTATCATTATTAATGAATAAGTTAAGGGACTTAGAATATCAAAAAAATCTATAAATATTTTTTCCTTATCAGCAAGAAAAAGGGAAAGTTATAGATTATGTTAATATTAAATTAGTTTTTGTGTAAATAATGGCTTTTATAGGTTTTTTTACCAAGTTTATCGACCATTATATTTATTAATCGCAATATACACCGAGCGGTAAATATTAGCTTTGAAGAATTAGGTATTGATTTGCAACAAATTCATAGATGAAATTTGTTTTGCACCAATTATAAGGATGCGATGGTAAAAGTTTTCCACCATAAGATTTTCACAATATTCGATTAGAAAGAATAAATACTAAAATTCTGCATTAATTATCAGAATTACGATTTAATTTTTAAGGTTCATGAGAGATCAACAAATAAAGGAATGCAGCACATATAGTGAGATTTTATTTTGGAATGGACATTCACTGTGTAATTTGAAAAGACTAATATCGTAAATAATTAGGAATATTTTGACTTAATTAAAAAGTACTATAAGGATGATGTTCAACCACGACGTAAAATGCTTACAGAGTTCATAATTATTTGTGTGATCTTAGCCTTTGAGACTATGTCTAACTAAGTAATAACTTTCTGTTAAAATATCGATACTGAACTGATGTTATTTTCCTAGTAGAATCTGAGATACCATATCAGTATGATGTGTTGAGGGGTGAATTTGTATTTCCTTAATAAAAATTCTACTATATTGGTTTTGATTCTATCATATTTTAATTGCATATAGTGTTTTGTTCGTTAATGATAAAGGTGTAGTTACAAGAATTCATTGTTTCTTGTCGATTTAATTTTTTCTCGTTTATTTTTGAAAAGCTTCGAATATGATGTCTCACATTAAAAAAATAAGCTTATAGAGCAGCAAATTACCTGTCCCATATATAAAATCCATTTAAAGTAGGAAAATAACAGAGATCATCAATCAATAGCTATATTAGGATAGATACGGAGATCAAAAACGGTGATGGATAACATTTTCATTCACATAAAATGTTATCTAACTAATTTATTGTTGAGTATACTTCAGTTTCTCTGTTATGAAATTTTGTAGAATAATTTTTTTTAATCCTATATTGACTTGATACAGTAATGTATAAATAATTTATAAGCAATTAAAACAATATTTTTTTTTCGAATAAAGTGGCGCGCAAGATTTTTCACAACTCGGGATTTAGGGGCCGGCTGATACAATTGGACTATTTGCTTTATTATGTTTGTACTCTAAGTTCCATTATGTTAATGACTTTTTTTATTCAGTAGTTTGCCTTGATGAACTTTGTGTTTCTTCTTGAAATTTTAATACAGAATTTCTAAAGCATCTCAATGATATGATTGCTAAAACTAAGTTTAACCTCTAATTTTGGTATTGCTTATAAATTTTTAGCTGCTAATACACTTGTATACAATTTTTCATATCTTATTTATTTTTATTTGCATACTGGTACGGAAACATTACACTTTTTACACCAATAAGTTTCAGTACAATGGTTGCACAATTAAGTAAATTCAATAAGTTTACAACACATTACGGTGACACACTTCACCAAGTATACCGTCACTCACCATACATACGTCACGCTTTGTTGCAACTGGAATTAGGCGGTTGAGCAATTTTTTATCATGGGAAATTTGAGAATTTGTATATATATCGGTTCTCGAAGACAGTTTAACAAAACGATGTTGATAAGGCGCGAGCACTGATTGAGCGCCAGTTATCAGGTACGAAGATTGAGGCTTTTTTAATAAATTCTGGCATAAAACTTTCCAATTTCTATTTATGAATCGAAAAATAAATTTCACTAAAGAAACTTCTCTTCTGTTCTGTAACGCATGGTAACCCAGCATACACAAAAGTATATGTTGCACAGTAGTGTAACGTAATTATTAGAGTATTCACGGTCTCTTATATGCAGAAAATGATATTGCTTAAGTGTAGACAATGCTGATCACTCGACTATAATTTTTGCTTTAAAGAGATGAAAGAGAGATCAAAGTGATAGCAATGCTATGGAAATTATAAGTAACAATATGATTAATAATTTTGAAATCTTGTGTTTAAAATCAGTTATCTATTATCTTTACTGTGTTTCATTTATATGTTGGTTTGATTATGTTTTTTATTGTAGGTAATTTGCGTCACGGTACACTATTATTGGAATATCTTCCATTCTGAAAATATTTAATGAATTTTGCAGACCACCCAAGAGTGAAATTGATAATAAAGAATCGAAAGCGACGGTAGAAGAGGATATTTTTCAAATTTCAACTGAATTGGAACTAGGTTACTTCAGTCTAAAAACATTATCAAGTGGTTCATTTCGAGTTATCAAAATAAAGGAAAGCAAGAAATTCATAAATGATAAAACGCAAGTGTGGTGCGCTACGCTTTATCCGACCAACAAATAAATTAAAATATTCTGGATCAAATTGTCATGAATAGCGAATTTTGTATAACAATTGTAAAAGTTCATTGCATTAGTTTTATTCAGTTGTTCAAATAAAATCATGTATGCAACGGAAGATTACCTAGGGGAAGTTGATAGTGAGTGCTTAAGTTGTTCACTACAGTCTGATACAACCTTGTGTAAGTAATATAGCAGATGTGTTCGATCTTGGAAAAATATGCAATCAAACAACCGAGAATAAGTAATATATATCAGAATAAGTAATATATATATATATATAATAACGGTTGTTTGATTGCATATTTTTCCAAGATCTAACACATCTGCTATATTACTTACACAAGGTTGTATCAGACTGTAGTGAACAACTTAAGCACTTACTATCAACTTCCCCTAGGTAATCTTCCGTTACATACATGATTTTATTTGAACAACTGGATAAAACTAATGCAATGAACTTTTACAATTGTTATACAAAATTCGACAGTACGACAGTACGTATAATTTATAATCCGTGTGGATGTATTGAGTGAATAATTAAATGAATTTATCTCCGATTTCGTTTTTCTTTCTCGGTATATTTGTAAAATATACTCTGTAATCTGTAACAGAGTAAATTCTCTAAATGGAAAAAAATTTAAAAAGAGTGATTGATTCGGCGTAAAGAATGACAATATAATGCAGGGAAACTGTTTTTAGAATTTTTGTCACCCTGTCTGTTAATTTGTTTTTGAATCACGCAAAATCTACTTGATGGATTGTAATAAAATTTGGTATGGATTTAATTTGTACTCTCGGGCAACATGTAAAATATCCTATCTGGATATTGCAGTTTAAAAAAATGACTTGCTGCATATTACGGTAATGGTACTGCCACCGCATCTTTTAGCGCTTTTAATAAACTTTATGCTCATTAATATATTACGATATGATACTGCCCACGCCATTTACTAACCTTTTAGTAAATTTTAAGCTCATATATATATATATATATATATATATATATATATATATATATATATATATGTGTGTAAAAATAAATACAAAAGAACTAAAAATACAAGAAAGGAACCAAAAAAGGGAAATGATAATGTGCGTTATTCCTAATAATGTTTCTTATTCTGAATTTTAAGCAAACAAATTCGTGGACATGATTAGTATGATCTAAGGATATGAAACACTAAAGCACGATTACAACTTTCTTGTACACGATTTCTCTTTTTTGACATGTTCCTTGACCATGTGAGTCAAGACAAAACTAAAAGTAAAATATCTATCGATGATTCCTAAATATTACATTTTTATACAATTTTAACTATCAAATACATATCTACCTATAAAAAATTGTGCCTGCACCTAATTATTTGTGTTAAAAACTATTAACGCTAAGTTTATGAAATTTATATAAAAATACAAAAACGGTGAAAACTTAGGAATTAAAGGTAGGGTTTTTTATATTTTTAGAAAAAGAAATTAACTTTAATCATAGATTTATAGCAGTACACGATAAAATAATTAGTGTACCACAGAAAATGCTATCATCTAGGAGGCAGCAGAGGAACCATTAATAAATAATTTTAATATTTTTTGTCTAAAATTCTTTTTATAAAATAATAAAAAGCAATATAATAAGCACAATTTATTAGCCGTATTTTTATTTTATATAAACGAAAAAATAACTGTAAACAAATATTACATAACATGTGGGTGATTCCAACGAAAGTTTGAAATGTTATAAAGCTATTTTTAATTTTAATTAATGTAAAGGGAAATTATTTTCTTCCATCGGTTACGGAGGACACTACCTGTTATATAACAGCAAAACTTACTGAAACGGAGTGAACAACATACACAACGACAATAATTTTATTAAGATGCATATTTTTTTAAGAACCGTATCTTTCTTTTAATGGTAATTGACAAATTAAATTGAACAGAGGAACATGTACATTTGTCATAAATTGATTAGAGACGGAATGTTAGTACTAAATGAAGAAGATGTTTCTTCTAATCCGCGTAACTTGCATATTCATGTGACCTAGATTCTTATGTTAATGTTGACTTTTAACTACATTAATGTTGCTAATTTAAATTGTTTTCAATTTACTGCAGCACAATTTGGTGTCGAATGTTGTTGGGTATAAGCATTTGACATAGGTGCGGTATCGACGATATTAAATTACTAATAAATATTAAATTGTCATACAAGTTGGTTCATGGTGGCAGAACGTTGAATTGCAACTTTTTTTTTGACTTCTTACCACGACTGCTCTATAGTATTTACATTCTGCTACTTTCTGACCAACCTGTGCCCACGTGGACTCCTTTGCGAATATAAATTTGCGGACTGTGCTGTATGTTTTGGATCATTATCACATTTAAACGTCTATATAAAAGGAAAAGTTTCGTAATATTTCTTCCTATAGGTGAAAATCAAAAGTGACTACAGGTTTCAACCCTAGTTCTGAAATGCTGGTAGGTTCGGTTATCTTGGGTTTGAGTTATACTGAGTTAGGTTGGATTAGATTTGGTTAAGCTGAATCAAATCAGATTATGTTAGGTTAGGTTGGGTTAAGATAGACTATAGTTATGTGGGATAAACTTTTGGTTAGATTGGATCAAATGGAGTTGGGTTGTATTAGGTAAGTTTAAATAAGATTAGATTACGCTAGGTTTGGTTAGATCACTGAAGTAAAGCTTACGATACGGTTTCATTGAAGTAATGCTTACGATACATTAAAACCAATTTACTTTATTTGTTCAAATTTTTTCCATGGTTTTTGATTTTATAAATTTTTGAAATTTAATTATTACGACTCAAATAGTAAGACTGAACCCATGAACTTAAACTGATGAATATGAATTATCAAGACTATTGCGGCGATTTGATTTAAAGCATAAAATAATAAAGAAGTTGCTTTTATCTCGGATCAAGGGTAGTTTTGAGATGCAAACATTATTCAAGCAAAGATGAAAGTCATTTTGGCAAGTGTTAGGTTAAGTAAGTTTACGATTAGGTTCGATTACTACGTTGGTTTAGATTGGGTTACGTCAAGTAAAGTGAAATTAGGGTAAGCTAGGTCTGGTCATTTAGACTTAAAATAGATTAGGTTGGGTTGGATTAGGTTGGATGTGATATATTATGTAAGATAAGGTTTACATTGTTATCAAGCACGGCATCGTTATCCGCCATATTTTTTTAACGGGTGTCGATAACGAAATTTAAGCAAAACTTATCATTATTTTAGTTTCGGTATGAAAATATTATTACTCCACTGAAAATATAAAAATATGAGCCAGGGAATAAAAATTAGTTTATATGTAAACTGAGTGAAAGTGAGTTCTGCCATGTAATAAAATTTATAAAACCATCACTGTTGCTTATAGTAATTATAGTACTGTGAATATAGTTATAGAGTGTACCACACATGTGTGATTTTAGTACATGTATATCTATTGATAATCTTGAACTTTATCTTACCAGGTTCTAATTAATTTAATAAACCATAGTTTAATGACGACTCTTAGAAGTATGTAATAAACATGATCCTGTGAGAACATAGTTGAATATTAACGTGGTCTAAAATATCTCTCTCTGTCTCTCTCTCTATATACCAGTATATATATATATATATATATATATATATATATATATATATATATATATATATAGGTTGCATAGTTTGGGGATATTTTACAAATTATATGTCGGATGCCTACACTCGTTCTATTTTACTTTCCACATAAAAATTACTAATAGCGGTACAAAAATCAATTTTACATACTTTACTGTTTCAAAAATACTTCAATAATTAACATTTCCACCTGGTCCCAGTCTGGATGGAATAAATTTTATCTAAGATCGAACAGAAATGATCTGGTTAGACTACCATAGTTGGCATTAGTTAATATTTTCTTACTTTGTTAGGCATAATTTAATTCATAAAAAACATTTTAAGTTTTCGTGAGACATTTTACACTTGGAATTGGTATATTTCTAATATAGACTTAAATAAAAATAAAATGTTTGCTTTCTAAACTTACAAAATGAATATTCTTTAATATTCTGTTTGATAAAATATGTGAAAAAAATAAATATAACCTTTTTTATTGATTTGTTATTATCATTATAAAAATTTTATTTAAAATTATGGAAAAATAAAAAATTTTAATAACTACATTCGTCGCAACTCTCTAAAGAGAATCTGTATATAATCTACGACCTTCAAAGTACTAAAGGACATTTCGCTATTTACGAGTAATTAATACGAATTTTTCATGTATTATGTTATTTGTAATATATTATAATTATTATTTTTATTAAATTCGTATTATACATACTACTCCAATGATTAATTTAGAAGTTTTAATATTTTTACCCCCTACTAATGTCTCACAATAAATGTATCGATGGTAAAAAAGTATTTTAATTTAAGTAGGGGTGTAAACTAAATTCTATAAAAGCTTCGTTTCTTCAAAAGTAGTTAATCAAATTAGATTTTTTACAAAATTATATTTTATTTTTCGAAAATTACTATGGGTAATTATTATAATGAACTTTCCACATATTAACGTATTTTTTGTAGTATCATTACAAAAAAAAACACGCTAATATATCTATCATTCTACCTTACCAAATCTACAGCGACAAAATGATTGTTTATTCGTAATTAACACGCTCGCCTAAACATCTACCGATACAAGTACAGCCTCGGCAAACATTCAACGAGAATTTTGAACATTTTTACTAGAGATGTAACGACTCGACTCCGCAAACCGATCCAAACCGAGTTCAGACGAAACCGAGTTAAACTGATTTACGTCTATAACGAACCGAGTTGGGCTGATTCGTTTGATCGTTTGCCGCGCCGGGTCAGTGTATCGCTCGTATAGTCGAACCGAATGTATAGCTCGCATGTTCGAATCAAAACGAACGTACTTGGTTTCCGCGTATAATTTAATAGCCCATTTTGATATGTTTTATTGCTTTACTTTATGAGTATATTCCTTATCCGTAGGTTTCAATATATTTTTTTCGTTAGTTTGTTCAAGTTTTTTTGTTAGAAAACTTTTTATAAGTAAATAATATATTTTTATTTAAATTACAATGCCGGGCCAGAAAAAGAAATCTATACTGTGAGAGATTTTCGAAAAGCCAACAGAGGGAAAATTGTGCGCAGAAAATATTCTTTGTGTTACAAATATTCCGGGAATACAAACACGATTCTGACACACGTAAGAAAGAAGCATCCGGATTACCTGGCTACTTATTCATATGAACAACGTGATTCCATTAATTTTTCAAACTTGGCGAAGGTTGATAATTCTGATAGATTTTTTTTATAATTTTGGTTATTTAACTGCTTTTATTTTTCAACAACCCGATTCGATAACTTAAAAAGGACAAATTCTTAGATAATTGAAATTGAATAACAACACTGTCCAATGGACGTTGTTTGTTAAATCGATTTGATCAACTCGGTTTACACGAATATGCAAATCGACCAACTCGATTTAATGAATTTTAGAGTTGGCCCACCTCTAGTTTTTATGTTCTTGAGCGTCTATTCACTTACACGGCGAATTTCATCGAATGTGAAACACGTTGAAATCGATGCGGAAATCCATGTTGTGTTTGATGAATATAATTATTTGGATATTTTTGGAAAAAACAATTTTAAATTATTGACTTAAATACATTTTTTCCAACAAATTATTAATTTTATTTTCAATAAATTGACGCATTAATATATTCATTTTTAATAAGTTTTATGCTTTAGAAAACTATTCTTAATTTATCAAATAATTAAATAATGAAAGGATGTATTACTTAATTTAAGAAAACTTTTATTGGGTTAAATCATTACCAAGAACCTTCAGACTATCATTAGAAATAGGATTTTTGGTAGTTTAGTACATATATTAGATAGGACTTCTAACTTTACGAAGTATATTATTTGTCGATTTCTGATTGTCATTTCCAATATTTTTGGAAAAATGTAGGAAATCAAATCTATCAAAATTTCTTCCCTTGGATCTGATAATTGATTTGTTTTATAACAACCATAATTATAAAAAAAAATATTTTCTTGGAATAAAGTAAGCTTCTTGTGCATTCGTCTGATCAAATGTCATTAGTATTAGAATTTAAAACCATTATTGGAATATCATCTGTATTAAAGTTTCGAATTCTTTAGTAATTGATTTTTATTAAAACTCATTATTTTTACCAAAGTTGATACATGATCTGAGACATTTTCGAAAATCTTTTCTTTTAAACTGTAGACTAAACTGTATATATCTCAACGTCTTTATTATCCCTCTTTCTTTGACTAGGTAAGAAAAACTATTAGTCTTTACATTACAATTGACAATTTGTGTTATGGATTGTGTAAAAAGATATGAAAATGAGACATAAATAATTTCCGATGAACTCGCTGATTATGTTGCTATGCATAACAACTATTTTTGCTGTTTTTGTGAGTGATAAATCGATTTCTTGATAACACTTATATAAGTTTATAATTATGCATATAAGTGTTATCAAGAAATCGATTTATGATACGACGTTATGCATAGCAACACTATTAGCGAGTACATCAAATGATTTCTGTCCTATAAAAATAGAAAAATAAATTGAAAACCCTTCGCATTTTCATATCTTTGTACAGAATCCATCAAAATTAATTGTAAATGAAATTAATTTAAAAAAGTTTTTTTAAAAGATAAGTGGGATAAAGCGTGATGAGTATTTTACGCTGTTTAAAAAGTACTGCCGGTTTTTCTTACATATTCTTATTGCTAATTATTACGCTGATTGTTAATTATTAACGGAAATATCCTATTATTACTCGTATACCACTATTATAAGAGAAGTAAATAGCGCACGTAATTACAGATTGTTACTGAGACATGAAAATGGAATTGTTGAAAAATTAGTTTAGTAATCAGTTATTGAGTGTTATTATTGAGTGTTCCTGATAAAAATGATAACAGAGGACACGAAAGTGATTCCTTTAATTTCAAATTATATGTTATATCTTGTTAACTCAATTTTCAGTTATCGAATTTATTTTTTATTAAAGTGTCACTTGCATAATCGAGAAAAAGTAAATGAAAATCCAAAGTAAAAAATAAGCTTTGCAAAAAGGGAATGAACTTTCACGCGCCACCAGATACAATCTAAATCTTTCTTTTTGTTTCACTAATGTCGAGTAACAATCGTATTTGATAATACCTGCAACTAGAGTAGACAATTAAAATCGACTTGTACATCTGCGTCATCATCAATAAATTCCATGTACCCATTTAAAAAAAGTGATTAATTAATAAAATTCACGTTTGTAAACAAATTACAGTACTCTCTATGAATAATTTTCTTTTTTCTTGAGCTAAGTCGAGAATTATAACGGCGCACTATACTGCCAGCGGGATTTGTTCGCAACTCTTTGATTAACCCTGCATAATAATATGTTTTACTATTTTTTTATCTATTTTTGTGCAAAAACCGTTAAAAATTGTTATTATTTCCGACTCGTATCCTCTTATATTATAAAAGCGAGCGAGCATTGTGACAAACGGTCTCATTTGCCTCGCCTTGAATAAAACTTTTGTTAATCAAGAATGTGACTGTTGTGATAAAATTAAAAGCATACTTTAAATCGTTTTCTAAAAATTGATACAATCGTTGATTAATATTGTGCATTAAATTTTTGAATTCAACAGTATGTATTTCCTAATTTGAACGAATTTATTAACATGAATGCTACAGTAATCGGCGAATTATCATTAAACCGAAACTGTCTGAATTTCTTCAATAAGTATAACAAAGCGTTTTTGAATACGATAAGAAACAATACTTTTTTTCTTATCATACTCATATTATCTGTGTATTCTTATGTCGTAAAGAAATTTCTGGTGTATGCTAATGACCAGATTACAGAAGTGGAAACTTCTACTTTTAAAAAATACATATAATATAATAATAATTATATTAATGTTATATGATGGATATTAGTTCGGCGAATCGGGAACAACGAGATATTGTTATTTTAATATACAATAACATACGCACATTATGCTAAACTACTCTTAAATAAAATCTATAAATTTGAAAAATTACAAGGAGTAAATATAATAACGTACTCGTATTATATTAAATCATCCTCAAATAAAATATTAATAACAGAAAAATAAAACGTAACTCTTGAAGCGATGCACTCTGGATTAGATAGTGAACTTGCTTATGTGATGTTGGAGTGAGCTGAGTTTACCCTCAGGAATGAAACAGTAGGTTTATGGAAACTCAAATTGGTTATAAATACTTCAAATTCAAATTTAATTAAATATCTAAAAAAGTGCGTATGGTAAGCCTAAGAACATAGTGAACTATAAGTTCATCTTGATATTTTATTTCTTGATATTTATAGTAAGCCTAAGAACATAGTGAACTATAAGTTCATCTTGATATTTTAAGTGTGCATGGTGCGTCTAAAAAAGTGGTCAACTTGATATTTTAAAAATACGCATGGTACGCCTCAAAAAGTAATTTGTTTGGCCGATGTCGAAGGGAGCCGAGTTACCCGATTCAGCGTTATCGACCCGAGCGTTGCGGCTTCTTTTGGTTCACTGTTCCAAAAAGTGCATAAGTGCGCCAAAAGAAGTTTTCAATAATTACTGTACTATACTAATTATTCACTAATAATGATATTAATAATTCTTTCCTCAATTATGATGATCAATCAAAATTATGCTAATCAATGTGAACAATGAAATAGTTATAATAAATTAAATTAGATACATAGGTATCTTTAACCTACATTTGTAATTTAATATATTCTAATTATCTTCAGATACGATTATTATCACTGAGTAATTAAATTCCCTAATATACTGCGTCAACAGCGTGGAACGTTTTTTCGTTTCCCGAAAATATATAAGTCAAAATATAGATGAGCTTTATAGTTATTATATATTTTTCAGACATCTGCAAAAATATTACAAAAGATTTAAATTAGAGACAAGATTTATTTTATTTGGATCCTTATATTCAATTCTTTTATCTCAATATGTACTTAATAGTAAATCCCATTAACAATATTTCACAGGAAAAAAATTCTAATTTATAACTATACTATAATTGCAAAGTCTGTTTGTAGATATAATCAATCTGTATTTTATTTTCTCTAAAGTACAAATAGACAAATACCAGACAAAATTTTAATTGTGCCACTGGATTCCTATTGGCAACACTATTGGTATCATGATATATATAAATACTACATATATTTGCTCTGACTTACTTCCAGTTAATAGATTTTTACCATGCTCGGAAGATATTAATAAATTATCATTTTGTGAATTTTAAATTATATTTGTTAGGACAACAGGAAACAACAGGAAAATATTATAAACTTGCAACTGGTTTAAAGGATAAAATAAAAGTGCTCTAATTAATTGTAAAATTGAGTCTATTCAAACAATTCGCCCTAGCATTAGATCACCTATTCGTCAAAGTATGAGTCAGTCGTGATATCAAGAAGAAATTTCACAGTTTAGATACAAAAAATAAATTAAAAGCTATAATTTTCAATGAATCTTCTGTTAGATAGCTAATTAAAGATACTAATTGTACAAATTTTGTGAAATATTTAGAATCATTTACTTCGAAGAAGTCATTAAATATTTTATGCAAAATTACAAGTCTGAAAAATACTTTTTGATATCAATACGCTAAATAGTTTTTAAAAACCTTCCGAATACAACATAAGCATTAATTTGATGATTTTCATTGTTAAAATCATCAAATTAATGCTCACGTTGTTAAGCCATGTGGCCATCCCAACATCTTACCAAAATATCTTCACTTCTATGGCACGAAACAAGACCAGAGCTTTATCAAGACATCAAAACGTTGGAAGAAATATGTCGCAGGTCGGACACAAACGATGTGACTTACCTTGATAAGATTCACTTAAGAAGAGAGCGCAATCTCTATAGAATGGTGAAATAAACCTGATTTTCGGGAGCAGAAATGTTATATCTCTTAAATTATGTAAAATAAATTTGAATTGTGAAACTATAATCAGTATGGATAGTAAGCTAAAGAATAGCAAGTACCAATTCAGTGTAATATATATTGAGCGATGTGTTTTGTGTAATATATTTTTAAAATAGTAGCATTTAGTATTATAACTTAAAATAAACTTCACGGAATTATATTAAATGCTAGGAATAATACGTAATATTAAAATTGGAATGTTTGAAACAAAATCTATATGTTTTAAAGAAGCCGACAGCAAATTTCTTGATTGAACAACACATACACATGTTATATTGATTATATAACTGTATTGAATGATTTGAATTATACGGCTTCCTATCATTCGTGACAACTGGGCCGACTAGTTGTGGGTACCTAGAATATATATAATTTCCCTTTGTTTTCAGTTCAACTAAATGAGTACAATAACCAAATTATTACCCATAATATAAACTTTCAACCATAAAACAATGACAGAAGGACTGTATTTTACAGCAGTAACCATTTACTTCTTTTGTCTAATTTCCAATTCAATATTGCAAACTTGTAAAATTTGCACTTTATTTTTTGTAGTATTTTAAAATTTACTACAAAACAGTTATCGTGTATTTTTTGAAAATTTGTTATTATTGCATAAGAAGTAAGGTATGAATTCAGGGTAACAAAAATGCAAACTTTACTGATTTCTTTTAGACGAAAGAACGTCCATTAAAAACGAGGTTTTTAAAAAAATAAGGTTCGGTCTTGATTGTTTTATTGTAAAAGAATTTATTTTTAAAAAAATTACTCAGAACTAATACCTTTTTTTTAATACTGCATTATTTTTCACAATTTTTACTTCGAATTTATAGTTATATAATTCATGCTCAACAAACGAATAGAAATGTTAGTTATAAAAGGCAAATAAGAGAAAAACAAGAATTTAAAAAGTATTAAAAACGGAAATAATTATGACTTTTAAATCTTTATTTTATATGTATTTTTAAGATTATGAGATTCATATTTATTTTTCAAATTATGAGTTCATGTACTAAAAGTCCTCTTACTTTAAATTTCTTATTCTTTGTGTTAATAAATAGTGCAATTTTCTTCTTGCTACAATGCATTTGTTCCCATTTATTAAGCTGTAATTTAAAAGTAATTATAAACCTAAAACTTAACAATAAATTTTCATGGTTGGTAGAATTGAAAGTTTTTGTCAATATTAAGTGACGTGGGCGTCATTTTCGGGATTGGGATTTTTAAATATGTCATTTATATGTACATTAAAAGTCAGTTAAATTCACATTTCTGCTATACTGAACAGGTTCTATAAATAAACATGAAAATGTACATAAGTGAATTATATTACCTGTGGCAATATTTGAAAAGTGCCTTTAGATATTTTCATTTCCGCTACAGCGAGGGCTGCGGTCGATTTCATTTCCCCCGCTCTGTGTTCAGCTCCCGGCCAATATGAGAGGATGAATGGATGTAGTCTATATTTTGTATCAAACTATGCGTTAAACAATTATTTACATACATACATAGTTTTGACATATCCAGTGCATAGTTTGGTACATAGGTTTTTTCATGCATACGTTTGTTACCGTGAGTAATGGAATGCTTTTGCATCCGGAATTAATCGATATATAGAAATAGATTTCGATATACAGAGAATTAAAATTTTTAAAGATGCAGTGCATACTTTAGGGATTATTTCTTTTATATATATATATATATATATATATATATATATATAAATATATATATATATATATATGTGTGTGTGTGTGTGTGTGTGTGTGTATATATGTATGTCTTTAAAATTATTGAAGAAAATCTGGCCTTGAATATAAGCTATGAAATTGACGATATTTGATGTCAAATATCTTAGAAGCTACTACAGAAACTCCACTATTCCTGATTGGATATGACAAGATATTTTCAGCACATGCTGGCTTTATTATGGGGCGCCAAAATAGGTACAAAGCACTTTGGGTAAAGGGTGCATTATTCGATCGTGCATTATTCATTAGTGCAGCTCGGAACTTAATGTAACCAGATATCTAGCTTGTACACATCTACTCCGTGTTAACCGGAAAACCGAAGTTTTGTAGTAACGGAATTTCGTACTATTTTTAATTCGAAAATTATTGCGATTATATTTCCGCTCTATTAAACCATTGTAACATTGTTGTAAAAAATTATGTTTAAATGCATGCATAAATTGTATGATTTTCGATTTTTACATTAATTTTAAATATAAGTTAAATAATCTAGATTTTAAGTTTTTACCTAGAAATTTAGTGGATAACATGACTTTAATTTATGAAATTTGATATGTTCACATATGTACATACCTATATACCTACCTATCATATATGTAATACTAGCGTATCGATCTTATATGCTTACAAAATAATCATTTTATAAATCTTCATGATAGACAAATTATTTTTAAATGCAAAATTTAAATTTTTTTTAATGATTGAATTATATTTATTCTGCATAATTTGAATGCAGTTAACGCAAAAAAAGATACAATATTTTACGAGTTGTTTTTTGATAATTTGACCTCGAAGAAGAAAGTTTTGCACCAAATCAACTGTTAAGTGCAAAATATGTTTTAAAACGTTAAAAATGGTAACATAAATAACTACGTATTTATGTTCTGCTGAGGTTAACATGATATTAAGTAAAAATTATGAAGACAATTCCAACAATAATTCCATTGACTTCACTTCAGGAACCTCTAAAGAGGTATTATTGTTATCCCCAGTAGTGTCGAACCTGAAAGAGCGTTTATTTCAGTTGGATATCACAATGCAACAATTTAAGAAGCGCGCTGTTAGATCTCTTAATACATTGTAAAAACTTGCCATCAAAAGCAACGTTATCTTTGGCCGTAGGTTTGAGAATAGTAGTCGAGAGAATTAAGCCAATTATAGTTTTCTTTAAAAACTTGAATTGACCAATGACTACTTAAGTGAGAGAAGATTTTTGTTTTCTAAAAATTAGCACAGCAATATGTAGAAATTATATTTGGTTATTTTAGTTTTCATGTAACAGTCCATTACAGAAATTTAAAAAAAAATTTAAACTTATACAAGATATGTTTTACTGAAAACTCCAGTTGTAATTCTTTTTCTTTATGTATAATTGAATGAATATATATTTCATCAAGAGGTTAATTTATTTTATTTTTCGGAATAAGGGAGTATGATGATTTACAGAGTGCCAGTTTTTCCATCAATTATTTTTTTTTATTGAAATCATAGATTAAAAGAAGATGTCGTTATATTATTTAACATTTTCACAACATACATTAAATAAAATAAAATAAAAACACCACATAATTCAATAAAATAAAATAAGCATTTATTTAACGAAAGCAACAAAGTATTATGTAATAACTTCTTCAGAGAGGTCCTGTGCAGTTCGTTGTCGTTGGCGAAATGAGAATGCACGAGCGTTCATCGCACTCATTTAAGTAATGAGAGTCGCGGCTTTCACAATAGGCAAGGTAAACGATCGCAGGAAGTGGTTCTTTCCCCGTGACAAGAATATATACATTGCACTAGGCACAGCCTGGAAAATAAAAAGAAAGCTTATTAACTAATTACACGATACTCCTCGAAATAATTTTATTACATAAATAAAAGCAGGAAATATAGAACTTTTTTAACATTTTCAAGAATGCTCGATTTAAAACGGAAAAGAATTATAAACTGGTTTTAGTTTCATAAGTTACTAAATTTCAATATACGTGCCTTTGCTGCCTACCTGCTCTTGGGGATGCTATTATTTAGCGAATGACAAATACAATCAATTTAACATGACTTTCCGTATTAGAGGGCAACTCGCGATCAATTTTTTAAAATTTTTTATATCAAGACATGTATCATTTTTTTCAATACAATATGATATTTCAAATTTAATTTTTTCTAGTTATATTTTTTGCTGTGTTACGGTATCATTGCAAAATTTATATGAATTGAAGTGTATCCCAAATTAACAAATTAACATTTCATATTACTAATATTTACGTCACATCTTGTTTAACTTATACCGGCCATATATGAAAAACGACCCAACATTTTTTTAATAAGCTAAAAGTATGACACAAAGAGGAATAGAACCTAACTATATGATTTGACATTGAAATGCGGTATGAAAAACACCAATATTAGAGAAAAACAACAGCAAATATATAAATAAGTGGTATGTCTAACGGGGAAATGGGCAGGCCATATTCAAAGAATTACAGAGGAAAGATGGTAATAGACAGTAACAAACCGGTTCATTTTACATAAAAGACCTAAGAGAGGAAGATTACTAAAAAAGTGGAGTGACGATACAATAAACAGTGCAGGTTTTATTTTACTGCAGAAGGCGGTTCTTACAACTGCGTTAACCTTAATCGTAATGTTATAAACAGGGCCTATATATTAATTGCAAGGAATAAATATAGCTATTATTATTATAATTATCATTATTATCTTCTTATATATATATATATATATATATATATATATATATATATATATGTATATAAATAAATATATATATATATATTTTTTTTTTTTTTTTTGTTTTTTGTTTAAGTACTGCAAATACAGAAATAGAAAAGTAATTTAGAATTAAATTTATTAATTGTTTGTACGTGTGCGAGCACAGGCACGCACACACACACAGATACGTATATTGTAAATGAAAATACAGGACTCGAGATTGAAATTAAAAAGTTGAACTTTTATTAGGTTGACTTGTATGTAACGATGAAATAGAATTTACGAAGCTAAATTTCATGCACTACTAATCGTATTATTATGAAACTTGGCAGTTGTGTGTAGTTCTGGTGACAATATAATAATTGCATAGAATAAAAAAATTCGAGTTTTTATTAAATTTTCACTCACTTCCATACATCGGAAGTATTTAAAATATTGCACACGTATCAAGAACCCATGATGATACAATAATTTCATGAAATTAAAAAAAAATTAATCTTAAAAGAAAATAAAGACTAAAAAAATTAATTATTGGTTTAAAAAACCAAAAAAACACCTTTTTGCAAAACACTGCAAAAAAAGCATAAAATAATTATCGAACCTCTTTTCTCTGTGTACCTTAGATTAGTGTAAGCCATGTGTGTTGTGCATGATATATGAGTGTAAAAGCGTGGGGCGATTTTTCCTAAATGGAAAAATATTTTATTCTTAAATTTACATTTCTGTTAGATTTAAAGCGCGCGGCCTCACGATTAACCGATTAATTAATGGAAATACGTGTAAATGTTTCCGATTATCCGTTTCAATGAAATTATCATAGAATTGAACTTGTATTACGTGATATATTTCGTATTTGATGATGACATAATTTTAAATAAGATTTTTCAGATTGTGGTATATCTTTATGAGATATATTTTTAATGCCAATCGAATAAAGTAAATCGAACAAGTTGCCTGTTCCCTGATATATATTAAACCGCTTGTTTTCATTATCCTATACCAAGTGATGATCGATTGGTTTAGGTATATACTAAATTATAATTTTTTCTTTCTGTGTACATAAGGCACAGATATGCCAGTCTCGGTAACCAGAGTCCGTAGAAAAAATTAGATGTGTTTTATCTATTATAATCATTCATATCTCAGATACAAATTTAAATGGCATCCCTAGAAAGACGCCATAGAATCTTTTTATTTTTAAGATATCTGCAAAGGAATATAAAATAATGCTTATTTAACAAAACTGTTGAAAAGTGTGGAATGAATTTGAATTTTGTAAATATTTCAAATAAATTCTTTTTAAAGCGATTGGATTTTGACCATTATTCTTTAAATAACTATAAATATTTGTTGACGTATTTTAGAACCCATTAAATGTAAATAAACTTGGATACACATTGACTGATGTACAGAGATATAACTTAAAAAAAAGAACGGGATGTGTCGTGGGATACCCGGTTGGAATGAAGTTCCTTTCGCTACATGTTATGTATTAAAAATAGCCACTCCGAAATAATTTAACAAAGCTATTAACAAAATTACTCTCAGTAATTAAATGAAAAATAATATTAAAATATGAAAAAATAAAATAATGGCAATGAAGCGATCCGAGTAACATCTTTTAATTAAACAAAACTTGAAAATACATGAATGGTATCGCCTGATTTAATTTTGCTACCAATTAATATATGTGTAAACTTTTGTCAATGCAAATAAAAGATGATACCAAAATTTAAGTTTAAATTAATCATCCGCTTATTGTAACTTTAACACTGGTACTTGCCTGATTTCATCATATCCATCCTCAACTTCTATTGAATTAATTCCATAATTGATTCTTAATTCATAAAAATTATCATGTGTACGTGTAGCATAACACAAGTTTAATTTTATTTAATACACAAATAATTAATATAAATAAAATAGTAAAAGAACTGTACCGTCATTGTACGTTTAAATTAAAATTTTTAATATTCATTACATTTAATACTAAAAATTTAAATTTAAAATTTATTTCACAGCCATTACCATTTTATTTTTTGCTGAGTATCCATTGTAAGCCAATCGTCTGCCAGGCCTTTTCTTTAATGGAATTAATTTAAATTTATAACCATTTTTTTATTCTTAAAAATTAAAATTTATTATTTCGTATTTTAATTATTGTAAAAATTTAAATGAACATAACAATTATTGAATTTATTAAAACAATCTAACCAAGGTTTAATGTAATGAAATGAAATTAATTTGCTGAAAACTTACTGCAATTTATAAATTTTAATTATTTAATAAATGATTGAACCAAATTAGAAACGGTCTGGCAGAGAATTAGCTTACAATGGAAAGCTAGCAGAAAAAAATTGACACACGCTTGTGCTTATACTGTAGCAAAAGTGTCGTTCGAAACTACACTTTTTCGGGCTATCTCTCGTTGATTCGCCTAACATGATATAAGGAACTTCGTTCCAATATTTTTTACCTACACTTACATAGAATATTTATATTGAAAATCGACTTTGGAATCAGCGGATAATGTTACTTTAATTGTTTTATGTGAGAAATCATGAATAGAAGCAATGATGATATACAATTTCAAAAGATGACAAGTAATTTTAGTCGCATTGGGAAAATAACGAAATGAAATGTTAATGTATGATTTGATTGCCAAAACTAAATGATGTATTGTTATTTCAGCATCATGGCAATATATTTATATTCCAGTTTGAGCGAAAATCCAACATTACGCAATTTTTCAAAAGGATGATTATTTTCAGTACATTAAAGAAATGTGATTATAGAGAACAGGTAATAATACATCGAGGTTAACTCGGATTTATCAAATTGTAAATTTTCATTGCTGGAGAATACCATCAAATAACACAATGCGTACCAACCATGTTATATAAATATAGTAAAGGTATTGCAGCATATTTTGAATATTAGAAATGGCGAATTAGTACCTATTTACTTAGGAACGAGTGCATCACTCCGATTAAGAAGAAAGTTAGAGAGAATGATGGTTTGGCTCGTATGGTAGTAAATAGCTACCCCAATCCATGTGATCGTCTTACATTATTAATTACACTGTGCGGGGTCTTGCTTTGTTTAATAATCCTGAAAGGCTTTACCAGTGTTTAGCTATACAGTGAGATTGAATAGGATATTTATATTCGTGAATAGCGTTATATGAGTTTAGTTATCACAGTGAGATTAAAATTGGATTTTAATGATCATTAGAAAAGAATAAGATTAAAATGACTAAATGTTTATTTTCCTCTAAAGTCTGAAGTTACTATATAGAGAGCTCAGAGCATTTTTAGTCTTGACGAACATTTTTCCATAAATTATTTTAAAATTAATTTCCTGAAATTTAAAAAATGTTATCTATTTTAAGTTACTATTAAAGTGGAAAAAGTGTAATAAAAAAGAGGTTAAATAAAAATTATGAAATAAATATCAAATAAAACATGTGAGCGACATCTAGCGCCTAAATATAATACTATGTAAATAATTGTGTTGTTACCAGCGGTAAGCTGATCATATTGTCGAGAAACCATACTAAATGGCATAATGTTTGTTTTCTAAATAATATAAAACGAGTTTTTATTTTTGTGCAATATATTTGTAATATGGCTTTTGGTTTCACCTAAGGTTGTATTTTATTCAATAGTAAAATTATTTGGTTCTCAGCTATCGAATAAATACGCAAATTGAGTTATTTTTCAAATATCATAACAATGATTTACATGTAAATTTTTATACTGATGCACGATACAGATGGACGGTATTCTGTTATGTTCTTTTCACAGTAGGTAGCTCGTACAGATTCTTCGTACATATATTTATTATACTTTGGTTTATCTTCTTTTTAATAATATGCACTTCGATATATGGTATAATTAAAAAAAAATTAAAATAAAAGTAATTAAAAATTATTTATTTAGCTCTAGTTTATTTAATAATTGCTCGATTTTAAATTATTATAGGTGATGCGATTCAACAAAACCGTAACTTACAGTAATCGCAATGACCGAGTGTGACACACATAATTTTCTGTCGTTCTCTTATTTCAAGATGTAATCATTAAATGTCATTATGTGTGAATATTTGGTGTCTCCTATCCTACAAAATTAAAAAGTCTCTAACTATAACTTCTTAGTAATGACTTTAATTTTGTTGCATAAATTTGATCTTATTCAATTGGGTTTCATTTGAAAATAATTGTATTGAATATATTTGGCGTTTATTTTGTAGAAATTCATTATTCACAATTAAATGAAACTACGTGATGTAGTATTATTTCTACTTTCTTGAAGTTCTTTACCACGAACTTCAAGAAAGTAGAAATAATACTAACCTAACCTAACCTAACCTAACTTAACCTAACCTAACCTAAACTAATCTTTACCAATAGCCCACCTGAAGATATTGTAATATAAACGAAACCTAGGTCGTCGACAAGAACTTAAAGAAACTAAAAATAATACTATACCACGTAGTATCATTTAATTGTAAATAATTATATTGTCAGAATTTTTGTGTTAAAGAATTTTTTTGTTTACATTTAACGATATTGATATTTATATTTTATATAGTGTTACCCTATTTTATATATTCCAAGAGTAGTTAAGGAGTAAATTCGAGTCGCGCGTCTGATAAGTATAATTTTATTTTTAAATTTTATGTAACAAATGGCTTTGGAGAGCTGAATTGATTATATATCAAGACTAGTTATATGTGAAATTTGTTATTTTATTACAAATATTTGTAATAAAAATCCCTTACACGATGTGTTTAATTTAGGTAAACATCGCATTATATGCTCCAGGAATGCAATTTATGAATATTTTTGCGTAATTATAATTTATGAATATTTTTATAGAATATCATTTAAATATCCTCTAATATAACAACCTCTGCAAAATTATTCATAAATTCTGGAGCAATTTTTTTACGGAAAAAATATTGACATTTACTGATTAGTTCTACAGTTTTGTTGACGAAATTACGTTATTTACTAAACTCTATTTCGAGCACAAACGCATATATAATATTATCTGAATTTTTCAATAATTTTAAAGAATTATAATTATCCAGTGCCATGGTGTTATTAATTACATTTCCCGTATTTTACTAATTACTCATTATTTCGTATGTAAATAAATATAATATAATTTAGAGCACATAACCAGGGAAAAATGTTCTTGAAATCTATTGGGCGATAAACCCACAATAACAGCGTGCTTGCTCATTTTATAATTTCATATATTTCTTGAGTATCAATACCATTGTTTGAATTGGAAGTGCAGGATCCGGGCTATGAAAGTTATTTGACACAAAAAAGGAAATGAACTGATACAATTATGACATGGGTATTTGAAACTTATATTCTTTAGTTAAAATATTTTGACTGTTGTCTTGATGCTATCTTAAATGCATTTATATATTATGTATTAATGACAGAGATTATTTGAATTTTGATATCGGATACTTCTGGAAAAAAAATCCTTTAATGATTTGTGTTTTAATTTCATTAATAACATAAGTAAATACATTTGGTTAAGCACTCATTATGATTTACTACATATGAAGATTTACATTTGGCTACGGTTTTTAAAAATTAATGATCCATATTTTTTTTATTTATTAAACGGCGTTAGATACTTGTAATATCGCCTCATTAAATATTAATGGAATATTTTTAGTGGGGTATATTTTCCTACATTGTCAACTTCATAGAAAATTTAGTCGACCACAGATCGTACCGCAATGACCTTACAAACTACTTTCTTATCAAAAAATAACGCTCAGCGTGATTTATATTTTGTATTATTATAAGGTATGACGGAATACATCTCACGGCGAAGCTCTAAATGCGAGGTTACCCCTCCATTTGGTTACCTCCGACACAAGAACCGGATCCAATTTGCATCACTAAGCTTTCGTTACTCATCTCTGCTTGGTATCAAAATATATACAAAGCATTTTTGGTAACATTCAGATATGTACACAAGTTTAATTCATTTGATCTACACATATGAAGCATAGCTGGTGATGAGTATTACGTTTAGCGTTTAAGCGTCTTATTTTGTGCTTGAATCAGCGAATTAACGTAATATTCTCTGAATGTTCATTTTTGCAGTGAGAAAGTAAATGAAAATATAAACTCCGCAATGTTCAGTCATCACTACAAAAATATAAGTAGGTATTTTATGAGTATTAATGTAAATATTGTGAAATAAACAAATTTTTACATTATCAATTGGGTACCTAAATAATGCCATGTCTTTAAAAAAGTTAAAAAGCGTAGCCTGGGTCTTTGACTGTGTAAGAATTATAATTTTTAAAATTTCGCAGATATTACTTTGTTTCAATATAATTTTTTATATATCGTATTTTTATATATTTTGTATTGCTAATTCATAATTTTACACTAAAAAGAAAGTTTTGGAAGAATTTTAGTCGTAAATCTAAATGACAAAATCCCGACTATATTGACATCATAAATATAAAAGTGAGTGCCGCTTTAACTACTTCGTGATCAGTTAATATCAGTGAAATGTTGATAACGTATGGTTCGTGTTATGAAAATAAACATCAATTATTTTATACCAGAAAACATTTTTTTTTAAATAACAATAAGATAAATTGCCTTTATAAAATGAAAAATTAATACACCCAAAAGTGATTATATAAAAAAATTAAAGAATATACTTTTCCTTCCAGTAAAAGTTTAAAAAATAGAGGTTTTCTTACATCTCATTGCTGATAATAAACTATAAATAAGAAATTAATTTAAACTTTAATTAAAATATATATTTTGGTCTCAATAACATAACGAAATAAATTTTCCCGATAAATACCAAAGGAACATAAATTCTGTAAATGCAATGAAGTTGAGAGTTTAAAACAAAAATATTGCACGAGATTAAATGAAATATATTACCGCCATAAAACTAAATGGATGAAAAAGTGCAAAAATTTAAGTGAAAACGTTTTTCCAAGACACAAATCCAATATTTATCACTTTTCATGTCTCAACAACGGTTCCGGTTTCCGTTCAATGTGGTATCACGTAATATAAACTCGACCCAGCATTTTAATTTAATTTCCTTACTACAACTTTTATGTATCGCATCTATATGTTAAATTCATAAATGAAAAAAACAAGGAAACTTATCCTCTAATTAAGAATAAATAAACTCATTAAAAAGGAAACAATTATGAGAGGAAGAGAACCCAGGTATTATCATTCAACGTCGCCTCGTTTGATATGGAAAAGGTGAGAAATTGTCCGCTTGTTCACAAAAATTAGACCTTTCGTAATTCCAAAATGAGTCTATACAACACAAGTGAATATAATTTTAGTTTTATGCAGTTAATTTTGATTTAAGAATATTATATTTTGTTTTGTGACCGTTTTAGTGAGTTTATTTCCAACAACAATGCCACCAGTTGTAAAATTTGCATGTAAAATAATTTGCCGCTTACAATTTTTTAGTTTAATTATGTGATTTAAAAAAATTATTGTGAAAAAAATTATCATTTGTTCTAAAATATGTGAAACAAAAAATGGAAAACAGTAGTTTGTTTCCATTTATAAAAAAATGGGAAACAACTTCCTAATTATTTGTAATTAAAACATTACAGAGCAGCTCCGAACATTTTCTGAACATTCAAAGCATTTTAAATCAAAGAAATGTGAAATTATTTTTTCACGTAGATATACATTCAAATACTGACAATGCTTGAAATTGCTTAACTGTAATGATAGAAGAATAATTGTGAGCCGATTCATGACTGTTTGATCTCCGATTTACACATATGGCAAAGAATTATTATATAAAAAAGACAAATTTTTCGGAACTTTTCTTAACAACAATTGACAAAAATGCAAAACGTATATATATATATATATATATATATATATATATATATATATATATATCTTAAACAATTAAAAATTATTGATATCAAATAATTCGTTCAAATCCTTATAGTCATTGAAAATAGAAATATACAGTCCTAAATAAATTTGGTAATTACTCAATACTTTCTATGTATTTGGTAAATATTTACAAATTTTAATAAAATTCTCGTACAATGGAGACTGTGTCAATAGAATTGACTGTCCGCCAAAAAATACGTCAAACAAAATTTTCATCGAAAAGAGGCCATGTTCGAATCACGGTAACAAGAATGAAACACAGCTAGAATGTAATAAAAAATAGAATTACCTCTATAATCAAAACTGTCAAAAAATGTAACCACAGCAACGGCCTTAAGGTGCAATGGCCTAATAATAATATTTTTCCTGCACTCACGCAGTCAATCAGCTACATTACAATTATGAGACAAAACATTTACGGAAACGATGTTTACGAATTGAATTTACCCTCACTTTGCTTCGATTTATTGCAGAAACGTCTTACCTTATAAACTTGCATGTAATGTATCTTATAAACACAAAATATATTTAAAATTCGCGATATTTACTCGGTTTTATTTATTTACTGCCAGTCGGAGTGAATATAAGTTGTACAGAATATTAAAAAAATAGTTATTTATGAAATAACTCTTCCTAATAAATAGAACAACAAGCAGGTTAAGTTTTTGCAATAAATATGAAAATAATATATGTATTTTTTAAAGAATATGCTAGTTTGATTTATTTTATGAAACATTAAGAATTCACTCCATTTATATACGTTGAATTCGCACATATTTACCTAGTTCAAAAAAAGAGGATAGCGTTAATTTCAAAAGTAAATATAATTGAAATATTACATATTCCCAGTGGGAAATATTTTTTCCTAGAATTAGTATACTGCGCATTTTGCGACAAAAAATAAAAAATATGGTCTTTAAAAAATTGTAACACATTTCACGATTTCGGTATTTAATAAATTGAGCTTTTGCGGCGACTTATCATGTTGGAAATAAATAGCGTATTTGACTTGTTTTGCAAATATTATGATTTTATTTTCCATATTAATGACAATAAATATCTTGTAAATATTTTCAATATAGCATACAAATATTTTTAAATCACAAAAAAATAAAAAAAAAATGTTTTCCACATCGATAAAAAGAAAGTTGTGTCGCAAGGGTATTTAATGAGTTAAAAAAGACATATTGATACAAATGAGATATATTTTTAGAAACTTCGTCTTCGAAATTTCATTAGTTAAAATGTTATATATATTACAAAGGAAGACGTTATTCCTTGATAGAAAAATGGTAGATTGTCATTAAAATAAAATTTAAAAGATGTCTTTTTTCAAAAAATGTAAAAGCATATCCATAATTATTATTTGTGATCTTTTTTGTACACACGTTATTTGCGCACATTGTTCAGCGCTGCTCGGAGGAATAAGCCGCAAATAGCTGGGAAGATATCGCCAGTGCGGTCTTCGCAATATACCATAGATATAATTTTATATGAATATTCTCCAGGAAAAAAGTGTTTCTTTTAACGCAACACGCATAAAATGTGTCGCGGACAATTTATAATTAATTTTAAAATACCACTAAATATCCACTTTTCGATAAACGTAACATTTTTTATTCTTTTCGTTTTTTATTTTCTCTTTTTATATATATATATATATATATATATATATATATATATATATACATATTTATATATATTTATGTATATATATTTATGTATATATATATATATATATATATATATATATATATATATATATATGTATATGTATATTGGGGATTATGCATGTATAATTGGAAGTATGAAATTCAAGTGATAAATACTATTTCACCTGATTTCATAGAGTACTATGGTGTAAAAAAATTCTGTGTTTTTTCTTTTTTGAATAACTTACTATTTTATTTTCACGAAAAATCCCGTTTATTTTCTTAATTCTACATCAAATTCTTCAAAGAAAATGATCAGATTAGGCGATAGTTAGTTTCACTGAGCAATTTTTTCGGTGCGCCGCCAAAGACATACCGATTCGACACGTCATTTGTTGACAATATATATGATTTTTTATTGAACATGCATATAATTTTGATTTATATAATTATTAATATTTTTTTCAAAAATATATTTCAATATTTTACAAATAAAATTCTTTTTCCCTCTGCCATAATTCCCGAAACATTGTTAAATAATTGAAAATCGGGCGACAATTAGTCTTTGAAAAAATTGACAATTTTTTTATATCCCTTAAAATTTGACAATTTTTTTACAAATAAAAAAAATATTTCGGCATTTAGGAAATTTCATAATGTATAATTGTGTAACTGAAACAATTTCAGCAATTAACTGATAATTAAATTTTAGCGGCGCACTGGTCGCAATTTTCACCCGTTTTTAGTCGTCTGCGTAAGTTCCCTAAATAGCCTCCGGGCCATTGAGGGTTCAAGTAAAATCTTTAAATTATAAAAATAACCCAAAACATTATTACCGTAGTAATTTTAAGATATAATCAAAGCTATTACAATCCATTGTATTGATGCCGCTTAGAATTCACATTCTGCCAACCGAAAGCTAAATATTTTCTTTGGTTAATCTAAAAATGTTGCCGAAATTCATAAAATGTTTTAAGTGTTTAAATATCATTTGCTGATTAAAAGAAGAATTAAAAAGTGGAAATCCAAAGGACATTAAAAAAGAATTTAATGGAAACCTGTAAAACAAAAGAAAACTGCGGAGAGTAGGATATAAAAACGGTTGTTTCAAGTTAATCTATATTTTTATTTTAAAATGATATATTAATTTACAATTACTTCCGGAATCCATTTTGCATAATCAGTATAAATAATTTAATCATATTTTTATTATAATGTTATTGACACCTGAAGATTATTAGGATATTTTTCAGTATAATTAATGGATGAAAATCACTCAGCATAATAATTGATTATTTACTGGTCTTGTATTAAAGACATACGTTATACAAATCAATATTATGGCAAAGAATAAAGTTGAAACAATGCTACTTTATCATGAATAATAAAAATATAAATAAAATGTTATTAAATGACCTCACAATCTAAATATGATCATTTTGAATTGGAGTATTCTTGTAAATATTTAAAATTACTTTGTTTCTTATATTTTATGGTAAACATTAATTGATATTAAGTGTGTATATAGGCCAAGCTCTTAAAAAGAATAAAAAAAGTTTTTCACCATTCTCCTTCACAAACAAAGAAATTTAAATCAGAGCCTTGAAAATAAAAGGGAATATAATAAAAAGAATAAAACCTATATAAACACAATTTCTTTGCACTTAAATCAAATGGAAATGAAATGTCCGATACTCCCACAGACTAAAAGAGACATGGGAGTATTTTAAGAACCATTGAAGTTTTTCTATAAGTATAAAGTGTAAGATGAGAGATTGATTTCAAAATGTTTATGCGACTATTACTGTACGCAACATATTGTACAACAAAGTATTATATTGTACTACAATAGCTGGGAGGACATGGCCACTGCAATAAATATTTCTGTCAGTCAATTTGCGGCTTTTATATTTATTGTACTGCAATACTCACATACTATGGCGCAGACCGCATGTCACACGAAAATTAATTTTTCACCAACTTTTGGCTTCATTTCGTAAATTTTACACACTATTTAGAGCTGCTACTGCCAGAGGTATTTATGCATGAAAATTAATAATTTATATGTTATGTTACAAAGATATCAGAGCAATACATTACACATAAGTTCTAAGTGAGAGGCATATATTTGATAACTTGCGTGTTTTTTTTTACAAAAATTTATTTTATACAGTAATCTATTTTCCATTATTTTATGGAATAAGTACATTTACTTTACTATAGAGTATACTTATAGAGTATATTTATAAAGTAATTTACGTTTCAGTTCCGATTCGGAATTTTCAAATAACTATCAATAGAAAATTTTATAAACCCCTAAAATAATATATTTTTACTGTATCCTTGTACTGTATAGACATGTTAGGTAAAATGAAGAAACTATTTCATGTATCACAAAGATTAGATGAGGTTAATTTAATCTCGATATTTTAATCGGGCCATAGATTTGAGATATTTTTCCTTTTCTTTTTTTTATTTTTCTAAAAATACACAGCAAGATTTACAGTACTCAAGGCTTATAAAATGTGTTTTTTTTGGTAGAAGATAATTTTTACTAAAAATATATGTATTGATTTGAACTGCATTATTTCTTAATTGAGAGTGAGACGAGATTTTGGGCAAATATTAAAACGACTTTCCGTCTTTCGAGAACATACATATTGGTATAAAATTACTTCTTCGATATTGGTTTTACTCTTTTCTGTTGTTAAAACGAACATAGTTTATAAACGTCATATAAGTTAAATTAAATATTGATATCTGGAAGTAAATTATGGAAATCGGTTGCCGGGTTTAGATTTAAGTTTAATTATACCGCAAGATCAAAATTGTTGTCTTGTTTCAATGTTGTAATTTGTTGTAATTAATAATTTTTTTTTATATTACTTTATATTAGTCAAGCAGTCGGGATGGATAGAGATTAAAATAAGAGTAATACTTTGTGTAAACACATAGGCACATGGCAATATCCACTCCATCCTCATAAGGACCAAGAAAGTTATGGTAATATCCTTTTAAATCAAGCTTCAACAAAATGCTAAAGATATTTAGTTTTACCCCATTTATCTGAAAACAAAATCACTGAAAGGGAGCTTCAAGAAATTACTTTTTGTTTTTCGTGGCAAAATTGCCAAAACGGAACAATAATTGAATTGAATTAGTGACCGCCCGTATGTCCGTTCATCTGTCATAGGCGATTTTTTCGGGAAATATTAGACGTAAGAATTTTAAATTTTGTACAGACAAGTAATTCTGTAGTATGTCAAATGAAAACTTATTAAAGGACGGATATAGTTAAACATGTCATATATATTTTTATGAATTAAATTAATTTTTTTTTAAAAATGGCTTGAAAATATTTGTCCCCACCCAAACCAAAAGGATTGCTCAAAAATTGTCATAAACATTGAAAATTAGGTATAAATTGAATCAAAATTATCGGGATGGAGAAATTACGGTGCGATTAATTGTTATAAAAATTTAATTGTTTATTTCTTTATGGCTGGCGAAATATTGTCATTAGGAAAATATTTTCTTTCGACTGTTTCAGCGAAAAAAAACATTTATTGTAATCCCTATTTTGGCCAGTAATTTTGCACAAACTGTTGGTAGGTTCGTCTTAAAAAAATTACCTTGATACTTTATTATAAAGTGACATTAAGACTAAAATTCATTTAATAAATTTGTACACCCAATGGGTGTAAAACCTCTATTTTTATGGTGACTTTTTCTGATAATTTTTAATCAGTACTTTTTGAGATGCGAAAGAGATAGACTAAGAGTATGTTTATATAAGATACTGCAATGTACGTTCCATATGACGAAATATTTAACCCAAATTTAGTTGTATGAGATATCACTACAGATATTAAAATAACAATATATTTATAAACATGCGATAGATTTTACAGTAAAATATTCACATGATAAAATAAAGTACATTAAATTGTAATACGTCTTATGTCAGTATGTTTCATATTTCTTTATTTTAATGCATGAAACTTTAAGAAATATTGTCGTACTTATTTGCTAGAAAGGGACATTAACTGCGTGACAGAAATATTTATTGTGTTACAAATCGACTAAATATTTCAAACCAATTAGAAATTTGAAAAACTGTCGTAAACATGTTGTTACTTCTGTTGTAAGTTTCAAGTGAAGGTTTGTTAGCGCCATTATGGAAAATTATCGAAAACGGAACAAATTATTCTACTTTGATTTTTAGTAAATAAAATGAAATAGATACAAGCAATTTTTATATTGAGTTGAGAAAAATAGCCATCTAAAATTGTTAAATTATTAGAAGGCAAATCAATTGAATACACAAAATATCCATATCGATTCTTCTGTAGTTTTTTTAATGCTATTGTACCCCATTCGACCATTTTATTGTATTCGGTATCTCATGGAGATGATCATTTTTGGTAGCAAGGCTATAATGAAATACATAGAGGCAAGGCTAAGGTTAAGGTAAGAAGAAAGGAGAAATCAAACTTCTAAAATAATTAATTTACTATGTCCATATCTTAATTTGAAATGTCGGTTGCGCCTTAAGACACTAGTGGCGAAAATCCCCTAATGACCTCTTTATGTTTTCTAAGGATTTTTTTAATAGACAGCTAAACTAAAAATGAAATAAAAAAAATTTAAAAAAATAATAAAACTTAAAAAATTAAAAAAAATAATAAATCACAAGTAACATTCGCTCCAAAGTTATCTCAAATTGCAACGTACTTTTGGTTCAAGATTCTTAAGTACGAGGTGGATCTTTGTGCTGGACAAAAAAAAATTGGCTCCTAAAATAGCTTCAATAGTCGATCACAAGTATACTTATCAAAATACACTGGGCTGGTCACGCAGATTTTGTAAGGTTAGTTTTGAAAGTAGTAGCATAGAGTCTAATCTTATATAATATGCTGTTCATATTTACTTCATAGATTTTTTTTGTTTTTTAACCTTCTCATATTTATATTTGTTTTTTTTAACTTTCATCTTGAAGAACACTAATTTCTATTTCCTCATTGCTTCCTAATATTCCTTGGCAGCATCGTGATTCTTTTTTAGAAATACCAGTATTTGACCTAGTAGCAGATGCCTATACAACGAAGCTCAATGTAAGTTAATAAATTATTGTTACCATGTGCATAGATATTAGAATTTGGCTCATATTTATTCGGGGTAATATTTCTTATATTGCTTGGAAAAACAATTAAAATTTGATAAAATATAAATAGCCAAAGAGGTAAATCCCAGACAGCTTTGACCTAGAAATTTCTGAACGTGAACTTTTCTAAACAGGAATAGAGTAAACATGGGACTTTAAACAAACGAAAAAAAACAATACTACTCATGTCTTATAAAAAACCTGCTTGATTTTTTCGAACGCCTAGATTACGAGACCCGCAATGATAACGCGAGATTTTTAGCCATAAAGTCGCAGTAAAAATAGTAAACAGCTATTCCTTTTTCGATAGTAAATCAATCGAGAATTTTGAACTCTACCCCGAGGTTGAATGTTCATTCCAAAAGCTTCCTTTTTGGTGTAGTTTGTAAAGGAATATTTTACTGTGTAAAGTGTTGTCATATAAATCATAGTTTAAAGAAGCTTTTCTTTGAAATCAGTTTTTTAAACATTAATTTATGAAGAGCCCGTTTTTCTTTTTGATTTGGTTTAATAAGAATTTCACCGATACGTAACCGAAAAGTATCACAAAATGTAGCAAATTTTTCTTAGTCGCGCATCAGCTACTATATTTTTTGATGAAAGAAAAATAAAATAAATAAAGGAACACGAAAATTTTTGAAAAAAACATTGCAACCTTTTTCTATTACGATAATTTATTAGATGGAGATTCCATTAGACTTATTGTAATAAGACATCAACAAGATAAGTTTTGTCCGAATTTATTTATGCTTTTTTTATTGTGCTAGCTACAAACATCCAGCTTCTCTGAAATTATTGATGCGCTTGTTAATGATAATAATAACTGTTATATGGGTTATTTCATTCAAATATTGTTCATCTTTGTATATTTATGTATGTACAAAATGAGCTCTCCATATCAAGCCTAAATAACATTTAAAAAAATGTATTTGTTAGCAAATACAATCTTTTAGATTATTAAAAAATTATAACCAGTATTGCTTTAGGAAATGTAGTCCATTTATAAAAAAGAAATAATTATTGTAGTTTTGAGAAAGAAAAAACAAATAATATCGGCAGTTGTTGGAGTAAGTTAAATATTGAATCTATGAAAGATGGTCGTAATTATTTTTGTTAAGTATTATGAAATGAAAATATGACAAAACTATTAGTTGCTCTGTTTTTTAATGCTAACTAAACTAATTTTACATGCAGAATAAAACTAAAAAAACTTCACTTATTACTACATGCTCATTAACACCGTGTGGTTAGCATTAGTGGCTAACATACAAGATTTTTTGTATGAAAATCGATTTAATATTAAGATTGAAATTTTTATACTTGGGTGAATAATCATATCATTTTCGTAAAATTTTCCTAAATACATATATATATATATATATATATATATATATATATATATATATATGTATATATATATATATATATATATATATATATATATATGTATATATATATATATATATATATATATATATGTATAATAAAGAACACGATTTTAATGACGTCTGAAACGAAAAAGTTCGTTTTAAAATCAAAAGATAAACGAAAGAAGAAATTGACTGATTAGTATTATTCGAATATACAGGAATAATAAAAAACTGCATACTGTAAAAATATGACCTAGTATCGCCGATAAATATTCGATGTTTACCTGCCTAGACAAAATATGATGCTAATCGTCATGTTTCTAGGCACATCAAGTGGTTTGCTCATCTCACACGCTGAGTTTAGGTAAGAAGCATTGGAAACATATAAACAGTGACAATGACATGTTGTATAAACAATAAAACTATACAAGATAATAAAGACGATGTGATAGTTAATCAGCGATAATGCAAAAAAAATGATTAAATAAATTTAAAATGTGGAAAGCACCGCCGGCAAGAATCGATTTACATCATGACACTCCACTATGTCATGATAGGGATCTTGTAAGATGCTCCTCTCGAATATTACAGGTTGAATATACGAGTATTTGTAGTGAGTGAGAATGTATTTAATATTTTTATTTTATAAAATTCTTGTCATTACGTTAGGTTATTTTTATAATCGTTGCTTGTCTTTTTATTATTATATTGTTAAAATTGTGTAATCTGAGAAACATCGATAAAGGTACGGTAAAGAAATAAATTAATTATAAAATAATTTCAATGAATATTTAAACAAAAATATATTAAAATAATTATATGATTTATTTGTTGATATTGTGCCCAATGCAATGCAATTTTTTGTCAAACAAAGGATAAGGAACAACGTTTGACTTTATCCAGTTTTTTTTACATTTAGTGTTTGTTTTCTCATAGTCGTCCAAGAATAATGACAACCTTTCCGTCCTTCTTTCTATCGTTTTGTTGAGAAAGACAATATTTTAATCGTTTTAATGTCCGATAACCATTTTTTCTAAAATGTTCTATGAGATATTTTTAACAACATTCGTATTGTTACAAAATCTTATATATATATATATATATATATATATATATATATATATGTGTGTGTGTGTGTGTGTGTGTGTGAGTGTGTGTGTGTGTGAGTGTATGTGTTAGTGTGTGTTAGTGGGACGGTATACTTCGGTATGAAAATGAGAAACCTACACCTATTTAAACTTTCGCTAGCAACTGACACCTACCCCTTGCGTTGAAAAGTTAGCCGGGTAACACCTCCACCTAAGGATAACACGGCATCAGATGCAACTAATTTCAGACCGATCTGTTAGAGGATCAGAGAAAAATTTGTTCAAACGCTAAATCGCCAAGTGTTAATATTGACCGAATAAGACTTTGAAAAACTATTTTAATTAATTAACTAACAAATCACGTAAGTGTCGTCGGATCAGATGCTCGTCATAAACCGAACTGCCGAGCGGACTGACTGCGGGAAGGAAGCCAGCTAACCGCTGTGTGGTGTTGTTATTGAGACTTATATTTCACTGGTCAAGCACTAGTGTGCAGATACTGATAGATAATAGGAATTGGGAAGTGTTTGAAACGCTGACTTGGTGAAACCTAATTGTTTGGGCAGAGGTGCAACGTAAGATAAACGTAAGACAAATTCCATACGTATAGAATATATGGCAGATAGCTATTCTCTCTAGATCGGCTAAATTAAATAAATTCGTTTTATATCGCAACATCTGTTCGAGCTACAGAAGTCAAATATGAACAGTACGAATTTCGAGTCGGACGTTCGGTAGTAACGAACTTTGTGTGATTCCTTAACTGTGTTTTTTATCATGTTACAGATGAACGGACATGTGATTAATGTTACAGGTTTCCGTTTTTTTCCCTTTAAGGTTTAGAGTCCTAAAAATTACTCGATATTCAAAAAAGTATACTTATTAATGTGTTTGGAATAGATAGAAAATTGGCTAAGCAAATTTGTAACTTAAGGTATTTTTTAACTTTTCTTCTCAACCGCCGAACCTTTATGAATATGAAAAACTTTTGTACGTTTTCCGCTCTTCGAAGATCTTTGGTCCGCTATGAAAATATTTTCAGTATGTATCCAAATAACTTCAAATCAAGTGACCACATGTTAATTTGATCAGCATCTCTATCTTTTATTTATTGTTATTACAGTAAACGTTAATTTTGTTATATTATTTTCGGTCAAAAAATTTTACCCCCTTGGATCTATTAATTTTTATAATTCAATTATATTTGACGCTCAATTTTTTATCATGACATAAGTCTGTAGAGTTAATAATTAAATATTTTACTGAATAGTCTGTCGATTTTAAATTCTCCTGGGCTAATAAATTTTCGTTTAAATATTATAATCAAATATTCAATAATTTTTCCGAATTATAAGCTACATAGTTTCAATTTTACATAAAAATATATATTTACTCTTTTACCAGTGTTTGATTAGAAAAAATTATTTAAATATTTCGCCAGCTTACCTACATTAATAAACTATATCCAACCTCTAAACAATGGTACAGGAATTATGTGATACATCATTCAATATCGGTTTACAAATGAATACAGCCAAAAAAAAGAATGTGCGAAAATCAGATCATAGATCACATTATAGTTAATGATGCGACAACCTACCGTATCGATGGGTATGTTTACCTCACAGGTCAGCTTAATGCTCTTTAGAAAACCAGACTAGGACATGAAATAGGAGGCCGCGTCAAATAAAAGGACGAGTCAATGTGTAATCAGTAATTTCTCTGAAATCTTCAAGAATAAAAAAAAATCAATTAATCTCCAACATCGAGCCTATAAACAAAATGTTCAATCTGACATGATCTATGGAACTATACTAGACAAAATATTTAAATGGTAATACTAATATTAATATTTCTAAACACATTAATCGAAACACTACTTGTTTTTAAATGTCTATACGTGGCTAAGTGTTGTATTCACGTAATATTCCATATACTCGTACTTAACAGCCTTAACCTTTATTGAGACTCACGTCAACATATCATGAAGATGATTCTTATTGTACAATTTTATTAGAACGAATATATGTGTAGCAATTATGACATAAATATAAATTAATTACTACTAGCTGTGCGGGCGCCACTTCGTTTGCGTGGAATTCGGTATAAGAAAAGTTATTAGAGATTTTTTCTCTCAGAACTCTATGAACACTGCAAATGAGCAGTCATTCGTTCCGTAAAAGTATCAATATTGTAATAGTTATCATATCAAGGTATTTTTTAATATCTATAATATACAGATGAAACATATTATTCGTATTACTGAAGGATATAAACTATTACTGTACCAAATTTCATCAAGATCCTTGCAGGAAATTTCGCGTAATTGAAGAACAAATTAACGGACAGACAGACTGACGGCTAAATCACTCTTTCTAAAATATTATCCACGTACAGAATTCACGCTGTTACAATTTTATTATATGTAGGGGAAAGTGAGGTAATTGGGAACACCTAACTTAGAACACTAAAATAAAAAAAAGTTACAAATCTATATAATCTAACTTTTATTGCAATATTAACCTTACTTATCAACATACAAAAAAATAAATCAAAACTTGGAAATAAACTCAATAATCTAGGAAATTGTTAAATTAAAAAAACACTGTTGTTCTAATTTACCCGATACCGTGTGGGGTAATTGAGATTAGTTCGCGGGGAAATTAGGAACGATATTGCGGTTATTTTGAACGACATAATTAAATCTGTTTAAATCCAATGTTTACTTTATTTGGCAGAAATCACATATGTAACCGTTACTAGTCTCCCCAGTGGTACATTTCTCATGTGCCCAGTTATTAAAATCCCAATCTTCCCTTGGTGGAAATTCATATTTTTCGCTGCAAAATATACAGTAATACTCCTCTGCGCTTTCATTTTCTTAGAAGACCTTCAAATTTCTAACCTCTTTACCCTCAACCAGTGCTTTTGCTTTTGAAGTTTTAGTTGTCTTTTTCGTTATTATGTTTTCTTTTTTAATTTTCTTCTCAATTTGTCTTTTATCTTTTTCTTCTAGTTTATGCTTGATTGGTGTGCTGGATAGAACCTGTGAATGTTTTTTATTACCTCGCTTAGGATTTTATATGTTAGGAATAACAGATACTTTGATGATGTCAGCAAGAAGCACAGGAGTGGGTGAAGGAGTTGGTTTTAATAGTATTTGTTTGATTTTCTGGGAATAAAGTATCATTCTTCTGACTGTTCATGAGTTCACTAAAACTTTGCTCAGCTGCTATTTCACGAATGGCGGTACTTGGTTCCTGACTCTGACGTTTGATTCGTCTAAAGACACGATTCTTTCACCTTAACATTACAAAACATTCTTCAAACTTATTTGTATCGATAGGATGGATTCCAGCCACTTTAAATCCACTGACACCCTTGTTGATATTGGCCGCTTTATTATAAGCATTTGTATAAAGCTCTTCAACATCATATTGAGTGATTCGTTTGCCAGGATTGTTTATCATGTAGATTTCACACTCTCGATTGTAGGCCAATTTTAATGAACTGAATAAAGTCAAATCAAGTGGCTGCATTTTGTGAGATACATGGGGTGGTAACGAAAGAACATGCAGGTTGTGTTCTCTAAAAATTGTGTGTGCTCCAAGACTAATGTGGCGTGATTATCTAGTATTATCAAAACTGGTTCTTCTTTGGTGGATTTTACAAATGAAACACCGTAGCAATCATATCGCTATTACAGCCTTTAAGCAATAGCTCGCTCATTCGCTTTCTTTTAAATATAAACATTGGAGGTACATACATACTACTAGCAAAATACCCGCCGTTCTCAATTACCCCACTTTCCCCTATAGATTGACTTCACCCGAAAATAAATTTGCCTTTATTTCCATCATTAAGTGTGCAAGTAGTTATTAAAATGCAATAATATTAATTAACACTTTCCATGATACATCACTTTGAATAATTAATGTCACGGTTACTCGACGTCAAAGGGAGTTTATATTTAATTACCATTCGTCCAATAAATACAAAATTAATATGACAACCAGTTTAAATTAGATGTGGGACGAAATGTTCTAGCTTGACCTGCACTCTCTGGTTTTGCGGTAACGAATTTATTATTTATCTTGTCGTCATGTTTACTAGCCTGGACAATTTGACACTACCATTATTAACGTTTTAATATATTATTTTAACATGGTTTTGATTCTGACCTTACTTGTATCTTTGCTTAAGAAATACAATTTTGTTGACATTCCATAAATGATTATACTCTTTTGCTGCAATTTTTTTACATAAAAATATTAGATACTTTAAATATACTATAAACAAACAATAAACCGAGATGTTTGAGCTAAAACGTTTTGCAATACATTTACTTTATTTTCCATGTATTTTTAATTCTAAGGTATAGATTCCAAAGATAAGCGTTTAATGCTAAGAAAGAGGTTTTTTATAGTCAACTATTTTGCGATTAGTAAGAAATAGTACTTATTATAGTTTTAAGTACGAATTTACGAAGAAAAAAGAACATTATATGGCTATAATCACTGTAAAAATACTACTACTAATTTCTAAAATGTGAAAACCGACGACGAATCTAATAACAAATCTGAAGTTATTCCATGGCATGAAACTTAAAATATACGTAAGAATTTTTTATCATTGTTAGTATTTAACAATATGATTTAAAATTGTTTAAAACGTCTTAAAACTTGTATTTACTTTGATATTTTATATGATCCATTCCTAAATTATAAACTGTATTATTTTCTTTTCATACCAGTCATAAATTTTCGATTATCGTTTTAATTATTTTATTTCTTTAACATAAATAAAATCTAAAATTAATTTAACAATTTTCTTGGATTATACGAATTTTATTTACTATCGTGTACACCTTGATTATGATTACGGTAAAAGTGACCGTTATATATCTTCACTTATCGATGTAAATGGGTAGTCATTCGCTATGTTTACAGCCTTCACGCGAAACGGAAAGCATAATCGTGTTGCCGTGCAATAACCAGCATGTTGATGGTGTTCAGGGTTACCATCTTATAAACAAATAAAGGAAACTTTTTGGGCTCTATAAATTTTTTTTTTCCTTTTCGTAAAGTACTCTAGTGGATGTGAGGAAACAGGCATATGTTTTAATGATGGTAAAGTAAAAAAAATATAGAAATACTTTTTTCATAATTTTTATATATAGGGAGAGAAAAATTTTAGTGTTGTTAGATGGATTGCAGCTGATGAAATCTTTTAAATTACGTTTATACACTTTGAGATTGACCGTTTAAAATTAATTAAAAATAATTACGAAACATAAAAATATGTTTATTTTCTTATAAGATAAATAAATAATCCTGTTTTAGCCAGTTAGTTGGAGAGATTTTGGATAAATTGATTTTAAACGGTTACATCATATAAAGTTATAATATTACAACCGACTATTGAATTCATCTCTCTTGAACATGAATTGACTATTGAACCTGAATTCATAGAATACAATTCAAACAAGCTAATTTTGTCAATTCTAAAAACAGAAAAATAATAAAAAAATACGTATCTAAATATATATATATATATATACATATATATGTATTTATATATATATATATATATATAATTAAAAAAATATACAAACTTTAATTACTCCTTTATATTCACTGTTGTGTTTCTGATTCCTCTTTCCCAGAATTCTAACTTAACAACGACCGCCTGCGAGATAATAATTTTATAAACAAATAAGATTTTATAAGTAATGTGGCAGATTTGCAGTTTCTATCTGAAAATGAAGCCCAAAAAATCAAATTGTGTATCATATGTTTTTCAATTATTAATTGAAAAACATGTGATACACAATGTGATTCTAGTATTTTTATAAATTTTTGAAGTATCTTTGTAAATCAACTTACATTAGATTTTAAAGTTTAATTTGAATAGAACTTCCATGGGATCCAATAAATATTATTTAGCAAATATTTTGTCAAGTAATTATAAATAAAATATTTTTAATTATTTGACAAAATATTTGCTAAATAATATTTACGACGTTAGCGTCTTACATATAAAAATAATAATATCCTGTTTTCATATAGACTTCATTGTATTAATCTATTATTGAAAGTTCCCCATTACGTAATTTTTTATTAATGCTTGGAATTAGTTTTCATTTATCGGCGTCAGTTTATTTGTAAGGTAACCCTAGATATTAGGAGCGCCAGCGTGCACCGCTACCTGCGACTGATGGGATTTTTATTGTATCAGCGGGACCGGGAGACGTCGTTGAGTAAGTTGCTTTGGGGGCGCTATATGGAGTTACGGTAATACGCGGGCGGCGGGGCGATAAATGGATGTCTGAGGTTACACATACGTAACGATATGTGCAGTTCTGGAGATTGATGCGACAATATTGCAGTGGAAATTTACAGCAGGTCGCTTTATTCGTGAATATTTACGTAATATGTGAATATTTTGCGATTATCATACCGAATTTACATAAAGTAATATTCATAAATTGAGAAACTGTATTACAGGTTTCGCAAAGAGTTACTGTTAGAACTAAAAGAGAGAATCGAGCGATAAATGTATAGTTTTATGGTTTAGTGATGGTTGTTTTAAAAAATCTTTATTGGACTTCAAACATTTTATTATATTGCTACTTAATGAACTTTACTTCATTCTATTTTGTGTACCTTTACTTTACTTTACTTTATTCTATTTTGTGTACCGATTTAAATTGTTGTCCATTGGTAGGTTAAGTTTTAATTAATTTCTAAGAAAGAATTTTTATTTTAGAAACCTCGGAGCTAGTAAATTAAAAAAAAATAATCTACCGTTATAAATTAGGAATTTTCAATAGTTTTTTTTATTTAGTATCATAGTGAAGATCTCGTAATAAACTTAGTAACGTACTTTCAACACTGCTCTGCAATGTGTAGAAAAAAAATTGTTTGATATTTTTCAAAGATTTAAAGTTAATTAGAACACTATATTTATTTCATATGAAAAAAAAATTAAAAACTTTTCAAACTAATATGTCCTTTATTTAATTTTCCCCAAAACTACATAACAAATTTACCGGAATATAGCAAGGAATAAATACCAAAGCAGTCTCTAAAACTACTGAAAAAATGGTTTCAGCTAAACTGATGTTAAAGTTAAGAGGCCAACCAAGGTCTAACCGACTTTTGACAGATTTTGAGAACAACAAATTAAAATTATTAATTTCAGAAGAGCCCAAGCTTTCAAGGCTTTGAATATTAGAACGTATACAGTTAATATAGTGTTTGGAAAACCCACCAGTTGACCCAAAAGTATTTGTCGATTAACTTTTAGGTAATACAAATATTATCTCGCCATATCAGCATCAAAACATGAAACTCGAAATCCAACGGATGGTTTATAATATGGCCAAATTTTTTTGTCACTTTTTTCCTGAATTACTGGACTAAAGTTATTGAAGCTGGCATGAGAAACGATTACATATTGCTATTATTAAAAAAATCTGGCTTTTACTTTATTTAAGTCATTATCATAAATCTTTATTTAACTTTATTTAAGTTAAATAAAGATTTTTTTACTTCGAGGCCAGGGAGTTTTTATTTCGATGCAATTAAATTTTCCTAAATTGTACACGATTAACTATCCATGATTAGTGAAGATAAATCAAAATATTTTCCCTTCAAAACGCTCATTATTTATTAGCCAAGTCAACATATCCTATCAAATTTTCCAAACTTTGTGCCAAAATTGTTTTGCATTTTATATTACTCAATAATAAAAAATGAATGTAGTAAATAATACATTTTTCTTTACATGGAAAAAATATACTACATCGCCACGTCGCTTACTTTGAATTCACGACCAATCAAAACAAATATAAGTATGTTATAATGTAATGTTATAAATAATTTTACAACTTTAATGGTATGTTTGTTATTATATTTGTTTATTGCTATAAATATATGATTACTTTTACCATTACGCACACTTTATGATATTCAATAAGGAAGGTCTCGTTTCTCTAGAACATCTTCATTGGAAAGCATAGAAGTGAAATTAAATTACTAGTTGCTTTGTTTCCGTCTAATTTTCCTTTCATTTCCATTCTCAATTTTTTCCTTTTGATTTTTACATCATGATACATTACTATCCTTCAGAGGTAAGGATTTCTGTCTTTAATCGTTTACTAATTTCAACTCAAAACGAAAAGAAGATATGAATTTTGGATGCAAAACTCGAAATTTTATATTTTATATATATATATATATATATATATATATATCCTAAGTAATATATTTTCAGAATGTTCTTAGCGTATATTAGGATTTAAAAAATACAAAAAATTATATGACTCTCTACATGTGACAGAAAATATTCTATTTCAATTAATTTTTTCACTTTGATATCTGTATGAATATATATCTTCAACTCCATAAAGTAGTTGACTCGTAACGGACTGGTACTCGAAGGCCAGACGCCAATAAGTTCCAACGTTCAATTTATAGGAGACCGATAGCGAGGAGGAAGCATCGTGATAAATTTGTGCCCAGCGACGTAGAAAAATTGTTTCAGTAATGAAGAACGTGACTCCATTGACAATGTGTGGCCCGCTGGCGTCCAGTTAACTGAAAAGCATATTTTATTCGTATTTTTGTATCTCCCGTCCGGACGTCCCCTCGCCTTTCGCCTCTCGACTCGCCTGCAGCGCTATCTAAATTTTATGTAATTTGTCATCGTTTCCAAAAGTCAATATTTTTTATTAGGCGCCCTTTCGTCCTGCACTTGGTCTGTAAAATTTTTAGTGAATTATTTTTGTGACAATATTGAAATTTGATGATGGCTACAAGCGAAGCGATTTTTCAAAAGCGTTTAGTAAAGATTGACTTTTTGCTCCTATAAAACTAGATATAAATCTTGTTTATTTATCACTTATCTTAATTTAATGATTGAATATATTTGGCGTTAATTTCGTAGAAATTCATTATTCTCAATTAAATGAAACTATGTGGTGTAGTATTATTTCTAATTTCTTTAAGTTCTTTACTACGACCGAGGTTTCGTTGTATTACATCTTCAAGCGGGCTATTAGCAAAAATTTAGCAAAGATCATTGCTAATAGCCCACCTGAAGATGTTGTAATACAACAAAACCTAGGTCGTGGTAAAGAACTTAAAGAAAGTAGAAATAATACTACATCACGTAGTTTCATTTAATTGTGATTAATTTAATGTCTTTATCCGCATTGTATTTTCAATATAATCCAAAACCATTTTCATAACAACATTTTTAAGAACACTTTGCAAATACTTTAGTTAACAAAACTATTTAATACTTTAGTTAACTCGATATAAATTTGTCTCTAACGTAGAGTTTTTATCAGAATATTATACAGAATTATACAAAATAATCTAACATATATATACATGAATCTCCATAGTCTCCATATAAATAAAAGAATTTTACATAATCAATTAAAAACTTGTGGATATAGATGAATTAATGTAGGAAATTTTTGAAATCGTGTTTGCTTTTTCTTTATATATTTATATTATTGAAAAAAATCAATGGTCTTCAACCAAAATGAATGATAATGTTGATTTTTCTTATTTATTCTAAATATTTTATAATGACTTGCAACCTTGTAAAAAGTAAAGCACTGTATTTGAGGAAGATAGGATTTTGTTGTGGCAGTGAAATCTTTTTAATTCACACTAATTTATGGCAATACGAATGTATTAATATGAGTTTTCTGATGATCGATTACAAAACCAGGCTTAAAATAATGTGTAAAAGTGATCGACTCTAGTAGATGACAAAAAATATAAGAAATTCAGGCCAGCAGTTCAAAAGTAGGAACTATACAGTATGAATAAAATACACTTTTGCTTGCCAAGTCGGCACATAATTTCAAAAACGTTTTTTAAACTATATGAAACATTTTCTCGAACCAAAGCAATGAGTACCTGAAAACATATGCTTCTTAATCAATTTATTTATAATACATAATCATATTAATATTTTTGTTGGGAATACATATATAATAACTGATCCAATAAAAAATACGTAAACAAGTTGCGTAATCCAAAGTTACACATCAGAGCAGATGACATCTCAATAGCTATTATTGCTGATTAATAAAATAATGATTTATCTCGCCGTATTGAATTCAGAGATAGACGGAGCCAAAAATGTTTTTACATAAAAAATTTAAAACGGAAGTAGCTTTTAGCGTCGGTAATTGAATCCGTGATCGTGAATATTCATAGCGGCTTTTCAAAGCTCCGTGAAATTCTTTTCGTAGTCACGTTTGCATTCTTTAACTAGTCCGTGATTCTTTAATTTTTTGAGATTTCATGTCAGTTTTGTAATCCACTGCTTTTCCAAAACTTTTTTGCTACCGTTATTTTCAATTGATTCTAAAAAGGTTCCAAAGTACAATTTAAGATATTTTGTCCAGTTTTTTCTTCTTTTGCTTTAATGTAAACAAATATAATTACTTTCACTAGCATGCACCATCTAAGTGTAAAGATATTTCAACGCTATGAAGAAATACGAATTTTCAAAATTAGAAAATAAGTACGCGCGTGATATCTTGTTGTAAATAATATCCAGAGGATTGTATGTACCATCGATTGTTCCGTAAAACGAGTTTTTTATTAAACAGGTTATTCGACGCAACTTTTTCATTATATTATGTAAGAAAAATGTAACACATAATCATAGGAAAACGTCGACAAATATCCAAAAATAAAAAACATAATTCTTAAAAAAAACAATTATGACGATATTCAGTAAATATCAGAATACAATCGCACCACGACTATTTTAGAAAAGAATGAAAAAGGAAAGAAGCTTTTAGCGTTGGTAATTGAGTCCGTGATCGTAAATATTCATAGCGGTGCGCTTTCCAGGGCTCCGGGAAATTCTTTTTGTGGTCACGTTCGCATCCTTCAACTTGTCCCTGATTCTTGAATATTTTGAGATTCTAAATCAAACTCGTAATTGACTGCTTTCCAGAAACTTTTCCATTACCATTATTATGATTATTTGAAATTATATTATTTGAAAAAATTCTCGAGTACAATTTATATTACGTTGTCCAGTTTTGTACTGTTTTACTTTTATGTGAACTAACATAATTACTTTCACTATCGTATACCATCTAAGTGTAAAAATATTCCGATGTGATGAAAGGAGATCCGTTTTCCATTGGGAAATAAGTATGCGTGTGATAAATATGCCACACAGATTATCTTATTTGGTCCAAATGATCATATATGCCATCAATTGTTCTATGAAATGATATGTTTAATAAACAGGTTATTAGATGCAACTTTTACATTATATAGTTACATTTAATAAACATATTACTAGATGTAACTTTTACATGTATTAAATATGAAAAGTTAAACTAAAAGACACAAACAACAAACTAAATTCGTCAAAAACACCTTTGCGATGATACTCAGTAAATAGCAGTAAGCGGTCGCGTGAAAAATTTTAATTGAACAAAGATATCGTTTAGACTTGCTTGGAACTTATAACAGTGATTAGGGGAAAACTGATTTTGTATCGAGCGTTGGCACTATACAAGGCTTGCTGCATTATATTGAATGTAAGTGGTGAAAGTATCAAAGGAAACATAAAATAATTGTGAAACGGAACAATACAATTCATTGTCAAAGAGTTAAATTAAAAATTTAATTTATGCAAGAATATATAATATTTTTGACATAACTTGATTATCCAATACCTTAACTTTCTGCAAATGGTGATATTGAGTTAGCAGAGTATGGCAACATGTGTAAGTTAGTATAAATTCACCCTGGATATAAAAATGGATTTGTTAACAAAACACCGTTCGATAAAGTTGGCACATAATACGATGGCGATCGTTGTGCATGATTGAGTAATGTATCGACGAAATTAGGCACAACTGAGACACGCAAATATTAGGTTGGCAACTTATAAACCTTGGCGGGTTTCTGTATACAAACTTTTCAAAGTTTTATATATTTTCAATGAAATCAATCGCTAATTATATAAGCTCAGTTGGTATGTAATATTTGTCACTACCAATCTGTAGATAGAGCTAAAGTTCCGTCTTTGTATAAATTTTGGGTTTTTGATAGAAAAACCTGTGAAGTTCGATTTTTGAAGACAACTTTCGTCTTTAAATTTTTTATCACGTAAATTAATAGACAGAGAGCGAAATAGATGGTAATTAGATGGCGAAAGATCTGGAGAGAATGGTGGGTGAAGTAGCATACTAAATATAAGTGAAAGTAGTTTTTCACGCGTTATTTTTGCTTGGTGAGTTGGAGCATTGTCATATAAAATATAAAATTTGCTATGATTTGAAGAAAGTTTGGCGGTGACGACTTTGCTCAATTTATATTTTGTTCTAGGTACACTTTTTTCTCCAGCTCTGGCATTTAAGCTAAAAATTAGCTCGTCCCACTTTTCATCTCCTGTAACCAGATACTTTAGCCCCTCGTTGGTACGATGGGAACTCAATAGTTCCTAGCACACATTAGCATTCCTCTGAAGTTTGTCAACTTAGGTAGCCAAACGTAAAATTTCCATTTCTTTTTCAAAGCAGGAATTTCTTTGTCCATAGCAGTATAAGAGCATGAAAAGTAGTGTAGCTCTGTAAACAACACAAATTTAATCAGGGATATGTTTCAATAAGTATTTTAAATGTTTCAAAATGAACTATTGGAGGTCACTTTGGATGAGATTTATTTAACAGGTCCAAATTCCTTTTTTTGAATATTTGGAACCTGTGCCTGGCTGTGTCGTAAGAGAGCATACCTTCGCTCTTCGTTGTGTATATATTACGTGATGCTTTGCTTGTTGTTTGTCCTAAAAGACATTAATGAAGAAAGAGTTTTCTAACTTCACTTCGAAACACTTTTATTATTCATGTATTCTTTACTTGCCGATTATTAAATTGCAAACTGAAAAAAGTTCAAATGCTGCCTTCTTTACCACAGGAAATATTCTAGAAACCTCTATAACGTCCCAGGAATTGGTCGAAAAAAATGACGGGTTTATAAATTGCCAACGTAATAGGATTAAACAGTACGACCCATATTAAATGATTTATATTGGGAATAATCTAGCAATTGGAAACAATTTAAACATAATTTTAAATTATGTCCATGTCAACAATTTACAAAATTTTTAAATGGAAAAGTTAGAAAATTAACGACAATATTTTTATTATCTCCAACCAACTCTAACCGTGAATGTTTTATTTTGTTTAATTAATTAAGGCAGGCAGGTAAAGTAGCTCGAATAAAACTGGACAGAGCTGTCGGACCATATAGCTGTTTTTTTGGAAAATTCAAGTTTAATTTAAAAACGGAATTAATTGTACGTGAAGGGTTAATCGCATGAAGTATTCGAGCGAGCTAGCGTGCCCTCTGTTTGCATTCGTTGGGATTTTTTGTTCGGCTCTTTATTTTTTTGCTTCTTCCAACATTCAAGCCCGTGAAAAATTATTTCTTGTTGTATCCTTTATTATTCAATCCCGTGATGTTAATTTATTATTTTTTCTCGTCAAGTAAATAGAACATAATCGAATCGGTTCATTAACGGAACCGCTTTTCCAGTGATCTAATGTGATGCCAACAAAATATATTTGACGTGATAAAATATATTTGAAATATATTTGACGTGACGCTTACAGTGTCTGTAATTTAAAAAAATTAAAAAACAGCCCGTCACGAAGAGCATAATGAGCATTTTATTGAAATGAATTTGCTTTATTTTCCTAATTATTTCACGTTAACACGTAATATCGGGAAGATATATTTATTGAAAAAGACATTTCATGTGTTGAAATAGTCGTATAAATTTTAGTCTTTATTTCGATTTTATAAAACAACTAGATAATATTATAGTAGCAACTACAAATACCCCATTTTTCAGTGACTTTTGAAACGTTATAACAAGTTTTAAAAAAAATATTTAGTAGGGTTTAATAAGAGTACGAAATTGGCCTTTTATTCAATATTGACATGAAAACTTTACAAATATTATTGAGGGTGTACTTGTTACATATGTTCCGTTTAAGGCGAAGAATACATAATATATAGGCAAATATGAAGGAAGGTTTACACCCCTATGGTACAACCAAGCATTGATTCCCAACATTCCACGAACGAAATTTTAAGCTGTCGGATAATTCTTGTCCAGGCGACCTTTTATATTAAATTTAGAAAAAATCAGAAGGCCTTGTTGAAATATTTCCTAGGTTAGATTGTATGTTTTCCGGAGAGCTAATTTCATGCTCTCATACTGCAATAGAAAAACAACTTCATGCTTTGGGGTAAAAACAAAGTTTGTTTGACTGACACGCGAGCTAATATTTCAGAGGGTTCATGTGTGCGCCAAACTCTGTAATTGGCTGTGATTGGCTAAAGCATCTTCCTACAGGACTATCTTATTATCTATGGTAGTTTCCGGGTTTGTCGCCTTCCGGCTATCAACTGTTTTAGTCCTTGTCTAATAATTATTATGCGACAATCAATTTAAAAACGCCCCACTACGCCATTTCACAAGGCCTTTTGACACAGCTACGTGATACGTGATACAGACACTGCACAGTTTTACGACTCCCTATATATATACATATATATATATATATATATATATATATATATAGATGTAATTATATACACATGCATTTATACTTTTAATGTGTATTTGGGGTGTATGTCACAGAAACCGCTTTCTTCTCTCTCCCATTTATAATTAGACGTTTGAGATAATTAAAATGGGTGTGCGCGTGTTTTTTTATTCTAATATTTTTTTGTAAACAAATTTATAAATGTCTGGAATATTATAATACATTATTTTTTTAATGGAGGGTCATCTATGCGGAAACGACTGTTTCGTTATTCAGTACGGTCTATAATTGACATAATATCTGAAGTACCTACCTATTATATAAATACATAATATATATTAGATGCAATGGATATTATCCAGATGGAGTTAAAACAATAGATATATAGTTTATTCAGTTATTGTTTTCTTTTCGAGTATAGATATTTCATATCAAAAGCGTCCCGTGGCTTGTCAGAGTAGCGTAGTTAAGAGTTTTACAAAATTTTTATCCTAATAAATTTTTATAAATATAAAACACAATGTTCTACTTACATAAGAAAATCGGCAGGGTCAAATCGTTTTAAAATTTCACGTATTTCATCATTTCAATTAAACGCTTGTGATCAAATATTCATAAATTTGACAAAGAACTACTATCTTGCTAAAAGCAAAACTATTTGGAAACCACGACCGAAATTTTATATTTAATCTAAAATTGAATCCATTCAATAATTCACGATCTCTATTGACTTCAAAATATTGAGATATCCAGCTGGCTCAAACCGCCTCCACCGATTAAGATTTAACTAAAATCACTTGCATTCGACAACACCACGAAGATATCACAAGGCATTACTTTGTTTTTTTTTCAATGTTTCCATAAGCGTTCGTTACTGAAGAGAAAAGCGCTCACATAAAATAAAAATATATATTCAAAAGGCGTGCGAACGATTGATAACTCTATCTCTATTCTCAGCGTCGCGTCGCCCGCGTAGGAGTAGGTCCGTGAGGGTGTCCATAATGATCTCACAATGAGAAAGTATTTCTGCTCTTATTTCAGTTCATACCGAACAGGTTTGTATAACGTATAGATTAAGTCAATTTAATTTTGTTCATTATTTCTAAGTCGTTAAAAAAGTACATTATTTACAATCATTGTAGAACGATTGACAACGGAAAACATATATAATAAATCGGTAAGTTTGTCTTTAATTTACTAATAATTTAACTTTTATTAAATTTCCTGGCGTTTTTCATTAAATTCACACAGTTGTGAGTTTGTCAATGAAAGATTTTTTACGGATCAGAAATTTCAGTTTTAGATTTTTCATTCTTAAAACTCATCTGTTATTTAGAGTGTAGTTCATAAATATTTAACAATACATCCAAATGTTTAAATATTTCATTAAATAGAACCATTAATGCTATACGTACATTATAATAATGGAGAATAATTATTTACTTGAATTACTCTCTGTTCTAGTCCTCAATTTTATGTATCAGATGTTTTTACCAGCTTTTAATTATCGCTTATATTAACGAAACTAATCAGTACAGAAAGTTAGATATACTTATTTAAAATTATAAACTAAATTAGAAAAAGGTTAGACAAACTTCAGATTTGTTTTTTTTTCTTAAAGCTCTGTAGACCTAACATTATTTATTATTTATCGTAAATAAGTACCTTGTCAAAGTTAAAACCTATGTCTATTAAATATATGCTAATAACATTAATTTTTTCAAGTTTATTGGATAATTTTGTTAACGTAAACACATTGTTTAATGATAATAAATATTGCACCTGTTAATCAATTTTGTTTTAAACTAAAATTAAACATGGGTAGACAATTGGGAAAAGTTCAAATATAGTGATGACAATAAACGAAACAAAGATATTCAGCCTTCAATTACTCCATTAATGCTCTTCTACAATTGACTGATAATTATTTAAATGGAATGAATCGTTCTGGTAAATATAGGATTATAACCAGGTTATACTATTTAGTTTTACCAATGCAGTTATCTGAAATAGAATGAAAGCTTTTAATTTACCTATTATGACTTACATACGATATTTTTGGTCAATTCATGTTAATGTTACTAATATGAACGGGAACTTATTGGAGTGTAGCGATGGTTGTGAATGCAATGTCACTGAAAACATTTTGATCATCGCTTTAACATTTCTAGTCCAAGCTGTTGGATATTTTACTAGATTATATTTAAATTACGATCCTTGAAAAATTAAAATTATTATTTAGTTTTGTCCAGTGAGCAAATAATCGCAGATATAAAATTTTATTATGATTTAGTAAGAAAACTATATGGAGGTCTATTGTTTTTGTTCATCCAAGTATTATTAATGTAGTTATATCCAATTATGTTATGGTAGGTTAGTTAATATCTACCTTTGAAATAAAAAACATTGCTTAAGGGTGCGGCTCAAGGCAGATCTTTGCTTATGAGGAGTGAAACAGCGATCTAATTCATAGCGACGCTATAGAACAGACTAGTAATAATATGATAATTTATGAAACTTGTGTTCAAAATCAGTAATTTATTAGCCTCAGTGTGTTTCGTTTTTACATCACTTTAATCATATTTTTATTATGGATAATAAGCGTCACGGTGCGGCTTCGATTAAATATCTTCCGTTCTCAAAATATCAGTCCTAAGAACGAAGTTTGCGGACGATTAAGATTATAATTGATAGTAAGGAATAGAGAACGATAGTAAAACAAATTCTTATCAAACTGCAACGATATAATAAGGAGGTTATCTCAATAATAAAACATTATAGAATTATATATTTCGAGTTATCAAAATAAAGAAAATCGAAAAATTCATACATTATAAAACGCACGTGTAATACACTATATATCATATAGGTATCAGAATAACAGAAAAACTAAAGATTCTGGATCGAACTTCCATGAATAGTGAATCTTGTGTAAGAACCGTAAAAGTTCATTGTAATAGCTTTATCCACGTGTTTAAATAAAACAACGTCCGCAACCGAAGGTAACATAGACGAAGTTCACAGTAACAATCTGGTGGTACTGTGCTGATTATTGTTCGCTACAGTCTCAATTAATCTGGTATGACTAATATAGCAGGTATGCTCTGTTATAGACAAATTTGCAACTGAAAAACCAAAATTGAGTACTTTTTCCATCCCATTTATTAATTTATTCTAAATGAAACGCATAAACGCGAAGACTTTAAAAAAAAATGGATAGATTATATGCAATTTAAGTACAATCAAATAAAAAACAATTTTCATCTATGTATAACGGAAACTTAGTAAAAAAATCTTTTATATTTCAAAGTAATATTACAAAACACTTATGCATGACATCGAGCAATTTTAGAGTGTGACGCTATTATAGGATAAAAGTTTTATTATAAAATAGAAATGAAAAGTACTAATTATATTTGATTAATTAAGATCGGCAGGTGACGTAGCTCGAATAAAATTGGACGAATCTATGGCACCGAGCAAGAGTGTCTTGTTTTGCGAATTTGAATTTAAATATAAAAATGGAATTAAATAAATGAAGGAAGCGATAGGGTTGCGCAAAAGGAAATTCCGCTAAGCCTCCATGTACGTTTTGTACGGAATTTTTTTGCGCTTTGTTCGTTTTATTTTTGCATCGCGAGAGACTGTGGCAAGTTTTATTTTACTTCGTGCGTTTAATTGAGAGGCGAATGGATTTACCTGTTATTATTCCGTTCTGCTTCGTTATTTTATTACCCCGGTATCCTGGTACAAATATAAGGTAAATTGTTGTAGGCAATTACCGACTAGTATTATAATGTATTTTTTGAGTATAATTATGGAATGAACCATTAGTTTTGGCGATGTGTTTACGTATATAAATGTTTTATAAAATTTTAAATTCAATACTATACAAGAATAATAAGAGATCGTATAAGTGATAAACGCTTGATTAACTTCTTTTTTGATGAAGGCAAAACATTCGATTCTGTGTCTTTAATTTTGTATTGCAAAGTTCACAAAATTTGAAAATTCAGCAAACAGCTTTTCACGCCCCTTTGAAAATGGTTCCATACTTGATTCTGTACATGCTTCGCATTATAACACAATTTCCTGCTGAGCAACGGACTTACCATAAACAATACCATATTGTTCTGTTTTAAAATGACTCATTTATTTTCTTTACAGTTATGTAAGTCGTTACAAGTAAAAAAACTTTAAATATCCGAGGTAGTTAGGATTAAAGAAATTAATCCTTCTGGAAGCCTCATTTTATAAATATATAAATTACCAAATTGCCCTTTATAGTACATCTTCATTTTGTCGGTCTTTAAGGTAAAACACGAAACATAAGCTCAGAAATAATTACTGCGAATTTTGGAAAGAATTTTTATTTCTGACTGTTTTAATTACATTTTGCGATAAACATTTCAGCCGTAAAAATATACAAACAGGATTTGCAAAAAAAATTTATTTTATTACGAAAATTCGTTTACCAGAAGAGAGACCGGGGCTACTTTATATGCGCACTAAGTTTTCAGCCTACTGGTAAAATGTCCTTTTAGACAGCATTTATCATTTGTTGCAAACTTTACAAAGCACTTAAAATGAACGAAGGTTTTTTGTGTGTAGGTGCATTTCATTTCATGGAAATTCAAATCTCTGAAAAGGCACGATAGGTTATATAATGTCCGCGGTTGGAATATAAAAACTTTGAAGGTGAATCTGTAACAAAGTTAATCGAAATTAATTAAAATGTTATATCAATATCATACATTCAAACTTACTATTGTATATTTTTTTATCAATTTATGACAAATAACTTAATATAATTTTAATAACACTCGCAAAAACAGTCACGAGAGAAGGCAGCATAGGGACATTTTCTGAATTTTATTTCAGGACATTTTTTATTATTGCAATAATATATTTGTCACATTTATAATTTTTTCTAAATGCGCTAAAACCTTTTACCATAAAATTGTTCATGCCGGAATCTTTAATAATAATAATAATAAATTGATTTATTTGAATGAATGCCATCCGATAATTTTTTTATTCATTTAATTCTGTTTTCGTTTTTTAATTCCCAGAAAATTAAATAAAATTTTAGTACATTAATATTTAATTTAAACTATCATTCATAATAAACTAAAAAATTATAGAAACCTTGCTATTATCTTCCACTTGTTAAGCGGATTTAAATAAAAACGGACTTTTTATATATGATGTGATTGCACACATAAATACAAAAAAATGGTTTATTTAATATAACTGTGTTAGGCGCGTTAAAATATAATATTAATTACGTTACTGATATAAAAGGAACAGAAAAATTTGAAATGAAAAATGAAATTTATTAACTATCATATGTGATTTGCAAAGCATCGTCATTACAAAATTAAAAGGTCGGATAGAATATTGAACCATGTGACGAGAATCGAAGCTTTATTTTTTAATGTAATGTAAAATTATTTTTGTACCTCGAATTCACATTAAAAACGTAAACAAATTATAAAATAAACTAAAGTATTAAAGTACTGACTCGATAAATAGAAAACCATTAGTGATAGTTTTGTTGTGATTTTTTTGTTGTTATGTTTAAGTGTTTATGGATTAACGTTGGTATGAATTTCCTTGAATCGCATAAACTTGTTTACTTTTTGATTGAAATATTTTTATGTACCTAGTAACGTATATAGTGATGCCTTAATATTTTAAATAGGAAAAGTGTTATAAAAACAACATTCTGTAACCGGTAGTCGAAAATGAATTAATTGAAAAAATATCGTTACAGATATGAATGTTCTAAAACTGTTTAATTTCCACAATACATACACAAGTTTATTCCCATACATATATTTGCATGTCTGTCAGTTTAGCAATCAATAGTTAAAACTTAAGGGAAACTATAAGGGAAATTCTAGAACAAAAAATTCTAAGCTATATATAGGCTATATTAATAAGAATACAAACATATATAATATAGTAACTAAAGTTAGAGAGGAATTGATACAGGAAATAACGAAAGAAAGTACAGATATAACGAAACTCCGAAATGTTTAAATGGTTGCGAAGACGTCTGAACGTGTTTATATGGAAGAAGTACTTCGTACTCGGGGATCCATATTCTATTCGGTTGGCAACTTATAAACCCGCCACTTTTTTCGACCTATTTCTGGAATGTTATAAAAGTGTCTAGAATATTTCTTGTAGGGTATATAAAGAGTGCGGTATTCGAACTTCTGTTCAATTCACAATTAAGTAATCGGCGAGTAAAGAATAAATTAAAAATGAAAGTATCTCGAAGTGCACTTAGAGGAATTTTTTTTTATGAATATCGTTTAGAGCGAAAACCAGCGAAGCATCGCGAAATTTATACAGAACGATGAGTGAAAGTATGTTCTCTTACGACACAGCCGTGCACTGGTTGCAAAGATTCAAGCAAGGGAATTTTGACCTATTCGATAAACCTCGACCAAAGCGACCTCCTACAATTGATTTTGTAAAATTTAAAAATCTTATGTGAACAGATACTAGATTAAGTTTGCGTTGTTAGGCAAAGCTAATTTTATGTTCATATATTGCTATGAAAAAACAACTTCATGCGTTGAGAAAGAAATTAAAATATTCCGTTTGGCTATCACATGAGCTAAAACGCCTTCAACTTCATAGGAGAGCTATTATATGCTTGGATCTACTGAGTTCCCATCGTACCAACGAGAGGCTAACGTACCTGGTTACAGGAGGTGAAAATTGGATGGCTTATCTTAATTTTTAACGTATATGCCACTGGTTAAGAACTAAAAAAAGCCATACCTAAACCAAAATATATTATTGGACAAAAGCCACTTTTGAGTGTACGGTGGGATATCAATAGAGTTATACATTAAGAACTCTTTCAAGCTAACAGTACAATGAGAGATAAGATTAATTGTGAACAATTGAGAAAAGTCACCGCTAAACTTTTTTCAAATCAAGGCAAAGTTTATTTTATACATGACAATGCTCGACCCCAAGTAGCAAAACAATGCGTGAAAAACAACTTTCACTTGGATAGATTATAATACTTCACTTACGTATCCTTCAGGTCTTTCGCCATCTAATTACCATCTGTTTTGCACTCTGTCTAATAACTTACGTGACAGAAAATTGAAAGATCACCAGTTTTTCAGTTAAAAGCCCAAAGATTTCTACAAGGACGGAACTTTAACTCTGCCTGCACGTTAACAAGTTTTAGATACAGGCGGTGCTCATTTAATTAACTTTTGGTTTCTCGGCAACATATAAAAAGTTGAAAAAAAATTCTGTGCAGAGATGGTGAGTTTACAAGTTGACAACCTAATATGAATATTTATTTACAACACGTGCTGTAAATAAACAATCATAGAATTCTGTATTATGCACGAAAAGGACGAAGATGAGGAGGCTCTCAGAATGTAATCCGAAGCCATGAGTACGGCTCTAAAGTTGGTGCTACGGTATAATGAACGTTTAAGTTTATTTAGCACATCGTAGGTAAGGCAAAGAAAATTAATATTTTGTTCATCGTTTAACTGCACTGGGTCAAGCCGCAACATTATTACGTGTGTAATAAAACAAACAAGATGGTCAATTGATTTAGGCTTACTTCGTGCACATTTAACATTTACAGTTTTGTATATTTCATTTATCTTTTATATTCAGCGAATATACATAACGATAAACGATACAGAAATTCAGTTAAGTTAGCTGCAGAGTACGTCCGAACGTAATTGGAAATGTCCCTTAAAATCGTTAATTAAAATTAACCGAAATAATTTTATTTGCAATTTCTAAGAAATTTCTCCGATTTTCTACATTCGTGTGTAATTTGAAACAAAACTACTAAAGACCGTGCATATACATGGGTAACATTCATCGTTTGATGCATTTCATGGAAAATATTTATAGTGGAATTTTTTCATTAACTTAGGTAACGTTATTCATTTATTCATAGCATAGAATAATAATAATAATTATTGTTCCTAATTAATTTAAAAACATGTACATATGCATGTGTATGTGTATTTGTATACGTATACGTATGTGTATATGTATATATATATATATATATATATATATATATATATATATATATATATATCTTGCAATTGGCTTAATTATATAGCTTGCAATTGGCTTAATTTTGATAAAGGTAAAAAAGCAGGAATCTAAAAGACCATTTGTCAAAATTAAAAATCGGAAAATCCCGTAGTAAGAAGTCAGTGGGATAGTGAAATAGTTTTATATTGCTCACTCTTATCAAAGCTTTATGGTCTTTGAAAAAAGAACGAATACCTTCCTGGCAACTTCTCTCCAAGTATATTTACCGTAAGTCATAACTGACTGTGCTAGTCCGTAGTATATATTCGTATGCAATTCAAATAAGTTGGATATATTTTTAAAAATTTACATCAGCTTTGGGACAGTACGAATATTCTGTTTTCGAAAAACTCAATATTTTAGGTTTACACATTTACATTGACTTTTTTCAACGTTGAAGATTTGACATTGCATATGCTTTCGAACGATTTGCATTACTGAGGTATACTGTCCGAAAAAAACTCGTTAAATCGGTAGTAAGTTTCTATCCTGTTCTCCAGATAGAAACTCCAGTTGTTTTTCATCTAATAGTGTGGTAGTGTTGTCAGCAAAAGTAACTATAGCGCCTTCTATGTCGGGCTTTATCAAATAAAAATCGTATCAAAAAGTCCACAAAAGGTTATTCTAGGAACTGCCATTTGGTTTCAGTTAGCTTGTACCAATCATTTCAACCCACCATTAATTATGTTTGGAATTCTACTTTAAAAGTGTCCTAACATGAACTTAACCGCTTTTTATGTTTCAAGTCTATTAATATTAGTGAATGTAAAGATTGATAAAATATACAAACTGTTAATGTTAACTGTACACTAAGTCAGCTTAAATCAATTGACTTTCCTGTTTCTAAACTCGTACCTACCAAGGTTGCTGCTCATCTGGATAGAGATACGCTATCAGTATAATCTTCATTTTCATTGTCTCAACTAAAGTGTATTAAATAATCTTAACAATTCATTATACCATAACACATGCTTCGCAGTCTAAGATACTCGTGGCTTCGGATTATATTCTGAAACCTTTCTCCTTTCCATACATAAAACATCATACTCTGAATATTCATTTACTTTGCGTGCTGCTAAATTGTGGAATACGATTCTAGCGTACAAAGTTCTCTGTCAATATTAACGTTCAAATGTAATTTTCAAATAGTTATGTATTTCGAAGCTTCATATAACGTATTGAATAAAATAAGAGTTGTTATAGCCGTAACGTTAATTTCCATAAAGTTACTTATTTAAATTTATTTTGGACTACCGACCACGTATTGTGTGGACCTCTATTTTTATAACCACTTTTTTTTTTAAATATTAAGACGTCACTAGTAATGTATATTACTACATACAAATTTTTACATTTCGTTCATAAATTTTGACGTTTCGTTTTACATTTCGTTCAAAAAGAAAACAAGCCTAAGCAATCCAAGGAAGTACGTGTTATACGTATATATAAATTCGCAAGTACATATAGAAAATTAATTTTACTACACAACTTTATTTCACAGAGATTACCGTAAGGATATCGAATAATAATACTCTGTACTTTGCTTACACATATTTAGTTAACATATATTATGGGAATATCTTACGCTACTATTTTTATTTATTTTCTGTTTCATTCACATTTAAAATGTAAATACAACTTTTACAAATTAGTTCTCATACATTACCGGAAGAAAACTTTAATTTTGCCCGTGTATATTTTCACGTGCGCTTTTATATTTTCGTGTTTTATCAAATTGTGCAATTAATTTGATCTCCTCATCTTACGCACAAACTCTGTCTGAATGATTTTTCTTGTTATTTAAAAAATGATTATAATTGCACAAGTTCGAATAATATAAATAATAATGCATATGGCAGCTTAGATTAGACCTCCTCTCTTGATAATTATATAGCAAGCTATTTATTTTGTAATTCAGCATTACTCAAACAAGCGGTATTATTTAACTAGCGTGTATAAGGTAAAAAAACGTTGTTAAGCAAAGAATTTCAAGTAGTTTAGGTAAAGAATATCAGTAGCTTTTTTCACATAGAATAGCCTTATCTCTGTAGTTAAGTATTATACAACTCTTGCAATATTAAATACAATATTCTTGCTGCCATTTTATATATTTATATATATATATATATATATATATATACGTATATATATATATATATATATATATATATATATATATATATATATATACTTATAGATTTTAAGGTCACCTTGTCTCGTAATTAAATAATTGTGTGTCACTAAACAACTTAGTGTGAGTGAGGCTTGAACGTAAAAATCCTAAAGTATAAAGTTACAGACAATATTTAAGATATTGATAAATATAAGTTTACTAGTTTTCGTCAATAATTGAGAGTATATAGATTTTCGTAAATAGCATTAATTTCAGAATTAAAAAAAAATACCTAAGCAAATTATGCATGAAAATATACTTAATTATAGTTATACACGGAAAGGAAGCTTTAAAAAAAGTCATGCTCTTACAGAAATGTATATATATTATTATTAATACTCTTTACAAAGTAGCATATAATATTAAACACCATGTTACGATTAAATACGTTTTACTTCTAACAACACTTGACGTTTATTGTTTTTTTCAAAATAACATTCATGAATTCATCCCGACAAAACTGACTTCAGTGAACTTTAAAAAGTGCATAAATAAAATAAATTCAAATACCTTGCACCATATCATCTTTACTTGGACCAGTTACCGCGAGTAATGAATAATTATTTTAGTCATTTATATGTAAATTAATCGAGTTATATAGCATGTGGTCAGCCCACATTGAATCTGGTAGCACTCGCGGAAAGAACCAAGGCTCACCTTGCGTTATTCTTAGCTCGCGACTCTGCAAACTGCAGTTTAGTAATTTACTTTTTTTTAACGTTTTGATGCACTAGTTATAAAATACTTACAAAGTAGAGAGCGCATAAATCTATTTTTCCACCCTACTGTAGAGCAATGAGGCGCATTTCGGCATAGGCTACATTAACTAGACAACTCCATGTCATGCCGAAACGCGCCTCATAAAAATACCAATATATATATACACATAAAGATACCAATGTTCTATACAAAAATAACTACTGATTCTTCAAATGATTTAACTTGAAGTAAATTTTTCGTATGTAGTACTTTGGATTGTGAACACATTTTAATAATGGTCAATCGAACACGTACATATTTTTTAACAATACATGATGTTAAGTTAATTAGATAATTTGTCGACTCTCTATCATACTGGTGAAAATTTATTACTCGAAAGATATCATAACCGACAAATTTATCCAGACAGCTGCTACAAAATAATCTTAATTATATTTTAACTCGATTGGACAAAGCTAAGCTTGTTCAATTTGTTGATTACTTGTGCAACATTCTCTTTATTAACTGTACGTTTGAATACCTACCCATGGACATACGAATCTAATATATCAAAAAGATTATTCAGTTTTATTAAAAAAATTGCGGAAGGAAAAACATCTTTAAACTGATGTAATTTCAGCTATTCTTTACAAAATATAAGAGTATCTGAAATACTTTTACAGAAAATCGCTACATTGACTTTCATGTTTTGACTTTAAAAAATATATATCCAGCTGTCAAATGGTTTGCCATGTGGAAAGGTTCTTTTGTCTGTAAGTCAAGTGAATTTATAAGATGACTCCAAAATATGTTTTAACCCTCCTTATTAAAAAAATCATAGTATTCAAGTATATTTCTCATAAGTTTTACCATGTGTGATGGAAGAAAGTGGCTATTTTTTATTCACGGGTCAAACATGTATCATAATTTATTTGCAATGGTTAAATTTGCAAGATAACGCTCAAATGTTACAGAAATCATCCGAATATTGGTTTCTTCTATTATATGTATGGCCTGAGTTAGGAGGGCTGCTTTTTGATCACTGTTGATGCCGTCTATTTAGAAATATCTAAAATGAATTTCACATGACATATTGAACGGTACCAAAAGATAATCAGAACCTTCTTTGGCTTTTTTTTGACCGCCTGAGTCCAAAGGGTTACTCTAATTGACGTGACAGTAAGTTATATTAAATTGAGAATGGTATTCGATACCGCTTTTAATAGCCATTTCATCAAATATTATCGTAACAATTTCATAAATATGACCATTTTGTCTTTCTCTAGCCAATATTTTAAGATCATTAAGGAATACTCTGTCGAATTCAGAGTGCCCATTAAAAAACTGACACAATTTTCGGGGCATCCTAAGATAAGGTAAATAAGTACTAAATGTACAAAATCGTATGCTTTGGGCGAGTAAAAATGCAAAGTTAATGTAAACGCTCGAAGTTCTGAGGAATATTTTGTTTTTGATTTATGACCCGTTAAGAACTTCAGGTACTCTCTTTTAACCAGCCCTCGAAATTGACGCTCGTACGCGCCGACTTTTCCAGTGACAAAAACAATATACAGGATGTCCAGTGGCAGATTTCAATGTTTAAAAAATTGTAAAAAAAACTACACCTCTAATACAAAGTAGGTTTATTTTAACTTTATAACAACAGATGCGGATTTCATTTTTTAAAAACCACGTTTTCCAACTGGCGGCCATCTAGTCTGACACACTCTTCGAGTCTAGCACGTATGTTTTCAAAAACGCGTTTGCAGAGCGACTGGGGTATCCTACTGACTTCGGCTCGAATATTTTCTTTAAGTTGTGTCACAGTGCTTGGATTTCTTTTGTAAACAACGGATTTTAAGTATCCCCATAAGAAAAAGTCACATGGGCTTAAATGACCTAGGTGGCCACGGTACGGTACCGTTTCGGGATAAGTTTTTTTCTGGAAATAACTGCCGCACTGCATTCATGGACACATTAGCAGTGTGAGCTGTAGCCCCGTCCTGCTGGAACCACGTGTTTTGGTTGAAGGATGGACTATTCTGTAGTTTTACTTAGAAAAAGTCATTTAACATCTGGGCACATCTCTTCGAATTCATAGTTACAGTTTGGCCACGTTGATTTTCAAAGAAATAAGGCCCTATGAATGCAGATGCAGACATGGCATACCAGACTGTTACTTTAGGCTTATGTAAAGGCTCTTGATGCATTTGTCTTGGGTTGTGGATATCCCAGTAACGAAAGTTCTGCTTATTCAAATATCCTCCAATGTGAAAGTGAGCTTCGTCACTAAAGAATATATATATAGCAGTACGAAATCTCAACCTCCGCGTAAGTTTTTCTTAATTCAAAGTCAGAATCGTGTAAATCTTGAACAATTTGAATTTTATATGGATGGAACTTGAACTTTTTTCGCATTATTACCTGTAAAATTGATTTCGGAATTCCCAATATTGATGAACGTGTACGCAGTGATAAACGGGGATTTTCAACGACAGAAACCATAACACGCTCGACATTTTCATCCGTGGCTACCAATGGTGTAGTTCCTGGCCTGGGCCTATTTAATTTTGATCCTGTAGCTCTTAACCTTGCTACCCATGACTGAATGAAGTTGATCGAAGGTCCATCACGTAATCGACGAATACTGTAACGATTATTAAATCGACGGCGTGCTACAGACAGCGAAAATCCACTCGAAATGTACGCCTCGACGGCAAAAGCGCGGTGCTCTCCACTCAACTGTTCCATGGCTACTAAAACATCCGCACCGCTTGCGCTTCTAACAACGCCCCCCGCGCCCCTCTTGTGTATTGCGTTCAGAAACTATGTTTGTTCAAACTTTGAAATCTGCCACTGGACACCCTGTATATGCATTTTTCACAATATTTTTTTACGCAGAAACCTCATAATATTTTTTTAGCGGCACTAGATTAATTTAGTACCATATTAGTTCATTTTACTATAATGTTTTGTTGCCTAAATGGTAAATATGTATTACTGAAATCATTTGACCTTTATTCAGTTGATCGATAGTTTAGTCATGGGTTCCTGTTTCTTTTGCTGTTTTTAGTCTTCCAATTTTTTTATAAAAGAAATTTAATGTATTTCAGTATTCAAGTACCTTTAAAATACAATATTAAATATTTAACTTAATTTAAATTTAATTTAATATGTTTAATATTAATAAGTATTTAAAACTTAACAAATTACATACAATAATTAATATTAGATTTAATTTAAATTAAATAATTTCTTTATTTGTTTTGTTTAAAGCGTATCCCACAACATATTTGTAATTTATTTTAAATATTGGAATAATTTATAATGTAATAAATAAGGATAAAAATTCAATTTCTTTCTTGAAATAATAAACATTTTGAAAAATTGTTAAAATATAATTTTTAATTAGTTAATTTACTCTTTCAAATTTTAGAATAGTTATGTTTAAAACACTTCACAGATCACTTCCAGTTGATCTAGAAATCATGAAATGTCATATAAAGGAAGGTATGATAGCATAAACAAAGGAGAAATTCAAAAATTATCATTTCATAATTCCATGTAGAATTATTACATAACTAATTAAATTTGTATGCCTCCGATATTAGTTTCTTTGACACATTTGTAAAATATCTTCTTACTGTTCTCTTCAATCTTCTATACACATAATAAAACTGTAATATAGTGAATTCTGCATATGGTAAGTATTTCAAAAATAGTGATTGATTTAGTGTATAAAATGATAATAAAAGCCAGAAAAATTGTTTTTAGAATTTTTGCCTCCCTGTTAATTTGATCTTGACTCACTCGAAATCTACTGGACGGATTGTTTTGAAATTTGGTATTACCATACCAAATTTCAAAAGTTTACTTGGTATAATATTAGTTCAGTTACTAGCAGTATTAATATTATATGTAAACTTAAAAGCAGCTGTAAGCAAATAACCATTCGAACCATATTGTTACATAACAGGTGGATGATAATTTAAATAAATTATTTTAGAATTTCAAAAAAAGTTTGAAATTCTAAAATTTTCTGCCAATAAAAATCCGACGCAGAAAAAAATTATAAAACCTTTCGCCAGCCCTTAATTTATTTTTAATTTTAGAGAATATAAAATAAATTTTCTTTTACTGATCATTGAGAACGCTTTCTCTTATATAATAGTACAACTTATTGAAACGGAGTAGACCACATGAACATTTTAGCAAAACAGCTAGACAACCGAATATTTTACTGTGATGCATGTATTTTAATAACGATATATTTGTTATCATAGTAATTGACAAATTAAATTAAACATAGTAACATGTACATTTGTAGCCAACTGATTAGAAGGGTGATTTTACTGAATGAGAAAAATTTTATTCTAGTCCGCGTGACTTGTATATTAATGTGACCGTAATGCTTGTGCTGATGTTGTTATGTAAGTACACTAAATTGCTAATATAAACTTAATTCAATTTACTGCGGCACAATTTGGTATCCAGTGTTTTTGGATAAACGTATTTGACGTCGTTGCGGGATCGACGATACTCGTACTAAATTACCAGATGTTTCTATGGAAATATTTTTTTTCAAGCTTCTTAAAAAGTGTCATGAAGCTGGTTCATGGTGTCAGTGCGTTGAGTTGCGACATTTCTCTTGACTTTGTACCACAATTGCTCTCGAGGTTCTAACCGGAAACCCAAATGAACTTCTTTGAAAGGATAAATTTGCACACAATGTTGTATATATTAGATCATTATTATATTGAAAGTTCATATAACAGGGAAATTTGTTTCGCATGATATATGTTAAGTAATATAATTACCTCTGTGTATGTATAGTAAACAGTGATTTAAATTTTTTTACAGTTTCCATCCCAAGTGCGGAAAAACAATTCCCAAATTTAATGTTGCCACCTCCATATTTTACATGGAGGTGTTGCCACCTCCATATTTTACAATTCAACAAGGTTTACTTCTTTTGCTCTGAATTTTGAGTTCATTTTCTCTTTTAAATAACTCTGTATGTATAGTCTGCTATCCGATAAAATAACTATTATCTTGGTCACCCTACTATCTTAATGTATGTTTGTTTTTCTTGCTTTACTATTTATGGGAACACTTTCGTTATTATTACGAGTTTTCAAATATTCCACTTCTTTAGAGTCCATATTTTTGGAATAATTTAGATAATTTCCTATCTTGCAGAAAATCTTGTTTCGTACCATTTTTATTCTAAAAATTACGATGGCAACGTGTATATTAACAACCTAATATTAAAGAATGTTTTCATTATTAACATGGGAAGAAAAAGAAATCAATTGAAAATTTGGAAATTAGAATAATAGTATTAAATGTCTTTAATTGAATGGCCTGCCATAAATACCAGACATTATCGAAATGAGTGATTTGTTTATATATTTATTATATACACATATTTTCTTTCAGTTACTATAAATTTCTAGCGAGAATACTTGATAACAAACAACATTACAAAATAACAGGCATGATATATATTAGTTAGACCGTCGACAAATCTGTCTGTTCCTATCTAGCTGACGACAGCTGCATATTTACACTATTTTAAAACTGTAAATAATTCCAAAACTTAATTTTCTACAATTAATTTCTGCCTATCTCTCTATCAAAAAGTACTGGAACAATTTGATTAGAACTGGAATATTTCTTGGGGTTCAAATAAAACTTTGGACATTTATCCTTCGTCCCTAAAAACAAATACTTCCTAAGCATTTGTTTTCTGAACTCTTTTTTTGTATTTTTTTATTCATTTATTTTTCCGTTTGTATCATTTAAAAATTACTATGTAACTCAAAAACTACTAAATAGATTTGAATTAAACTTTCACTTGCAATGCTCAAAGTTCAGATTAAAATAAAAATTACATTTTCTTTAAATATTCTGTAACAATCTTGAAATTCAATTATTAGCATTCGGGTAATAAGATCGAGCGCGCAGAGTTAAGAAGATGAATAGAAACTGAAACTCTTATAAAGATTAGGCTTAAAGTTCAAGGTAACTTAACTTGGACTTATAAGATACTTTGAGGTGTAAAATTTATTTAAGCTAATGCTATCTGAGTTTCGGGTGGAATGGAGGAAGGTTAGTGGAGCCGGTTATTTCATTTAAAAAATAGAAGCATTTTCGTCACGAGGGAATTCAATTTTTGGAAAAAAGAAATAAAATAGTTATATTGTCCTTGTCAATAATACTAAAAAAATTTTTGGAACTTGAGGAAATAGATTTTTTAATAAAATGCTATTAAATTAAGCGAAATTTGGTTAGTTTCACTTGGTTCGGGATTCGATTATATTGAGTTAGGATTAGTTGAATTATATCAGATTAGGTCATTTTAGTTTAGATCAGGATGAGTTAATATATGGATTATAGCACATTATGTGGGGTAAAATTTTAGATCAAGTTGAGTTAAGTTAGGTGGGTAAGTTTAAAATAGGATTAGTCTACGTTAGGTTAGGTTAGGTAAGGAGTTGTCTTAGGTTAATTTAAATCGTCTCATGTTATATAAAGTTAAGTTAGGTTATGTTGGTTTAGGTTAATCTGAGCTAGGTCAGGTTATATTGGGTTAGGTTAAATTAGGTTAGGTTGAGTTAAATTGTAGGAGGTTAATGACGTTTTGTCTGTTAGTCTATTTCTTAATTACCTGTTTTTTTGCTTGACTGAGTGTCACGTAAAAGCGATTGAACCGAATAAAATTAGATTGTCACTATGGTAATGCTTAAGATGCATTCATATCCAAAGTACTTTCTTCCTTCAGTTTAGAGTGAAGGTGGCGTCCATATCCCAAAACATGCCACTATCTCCCTTTGAGAGGCATATTTTTGTTAATTAACTGTTAGGTTAGATTATATTTTATTAGTAGGTTCGATTACTAGGTTGATTTAGATTGGGTAAAAACAAGGAAGGTGAGGTAGGCAATTAAGCTAGGTTGGATCGGGTTGTTTGGACTTAGGTTAGGTTTAGGTTACGTTGAATGAAGTAGATTAGGTAATATTAGGTTTACATTGTTATAAAGCACGATATCTTTTCCGACGTAGTATTTTGACAAGCGCAATAAAGAAATTTAAGCAAAAACTATTATTATTTTTCTTGCGATATTATTTGAGAAGAAAGTATTATTACCCCGCCACAAATATAAAAATATGAGCAATTGGATAAATTTTTTTTATATGGAAACTGATTGGAAATGATTTCTGCCATGTAATAAAATCTATAAAACTATGACTTTTGTGTGTAGTGAGTATAGTAAATATAGTGTAATGTACAGTAAGTATAGTAATGTGAAAGTAGATATAGAGTATACCACACGTAGGGTCCCACACCCTCAATGTATATTTATCTATTGATAATCTCGAACTTTGTCTTACCAGATTCTAATTTATTCACTAAACCATGATTTAATGACCACTCTTAGATGTGCATAAAAAACATGACCATATAAGCTGATCATTAACGTGGTATAAAATATTGGTTACAAATATATGTATTGATTTTTCATTTATGCATAAGTTCATTAATAATATAAAACAGCTGTGGAGCGCGAGTATAACTGGCATGATGAGGATTTCTTACACATTTAGGTACTTATTAGCGTTTAGTATTCCTATTAAACTATTTAAACATATTAATTTTTCACAACGTAAATATATTATCTACTGTACCTTTCCGGGCTTTAAGCCATGGTGTATTTCATAAATTATAAGATCTACGATAATCGCTATAGCTTTTCTGCAACCTTTGTAAGGGTTTCTAAAATCCCATTTTTTCATAATTTTAGGTTGAGTATTTTTCGAAATAAAATAAGGCATATTTTTAAAAAGGTCTCTGAAGATATACTGTTCAAAATAATGAAAAAAAAAACCTTTTTGAAGTCCTTATCATTTTGCCATTTTAAAAAATATCCTCATAATATATAGAACAAAAAAATGTCGAGTACTTAATTTGAAGTGAGAGGGGGTAATAATTTCCACATAAATACTTTTGAATAATAACTATTCGGTTACGTGCAGGTCAATGTAATTAGTATTACTGTGTCAAATTTCTAGCTTCTAAGTCAATGGGTTTCTAAGTAAAACGAATTTTAGAGGCGAATAGATAAACAAGTGAATAATCTTATTAGTTAGACTTATCCGTTTTCCTTTTGAGGTAGGGAATCCTGAAAATGAATCAATTGCTTTCTTAAAGTCAACGAAACCAAAGTTTCTTAAGTGTTTCAAACCAAATTACGTATCATTTTTCTTATATTTTACTAAAACTTTTCAAGGTGAACTTTCAGTTTCTAAATTCAAAACTCCTTCACATTTATAAAACGTCATAACAAAACGGTTGTTATATTCGCAAATAAAGCAAAATTACCTGTATAGGAATATAAAATAAAACCAAAGCAGATTTATATAACTATATAAGTACTAAACAAATCTATAAGTAAAATATATGGTTTATATATTTATTTCATATTTTTCGGAACCTCATCTTTTGTTATATCATATGCATAAAGCCAAGGAAACTTAATAAATATATGTGAATCATGATATAAAACTGATACTTTTATTAACTTTATCTTTGTTTTCTAGATACTACAAATGTATGTATCAACTTTCAGAAATGACCTGCTGGTTTTAATAATCTATCACTACGAAATTTACTATGTTTGATATTGAATATCTTTGAAACTACTATAGATTCACACGTGAAATTTGCTTCATACTTCGTACTATTCCCGTTAAAATATGGTAAGATATTTCCAGCATTTGCTGACTATGTTATAGGAGTGTCAAAAAAGGCGCAAAGCACTCCGGGTATTTAATGCAATATTCGATAGTGTAGCTAATATAATTCAACCAGATATCTAGCTCGTGCATATCCACTCTGTGCAAACTAGAAATCCGAAATTTCATAATGTATTGTACTGTCTTTAGATGCATGCATAACTTGTATAATGCACCATTTATGCATTAATTTCAAATATTGCTTACATAATATGGCTTTTAAATTATTTATCTGAATGTTTGGTAGGTAACATGGTTTTATTTATGGGATTTGTTTACTGGCACAGTTAACACAAAAATAGGCGAAAAAAGTTACCTCTGAAGAGATAACTTTCTTCTTCGATTTCTTCGTCGGTGACAGGGTAACAACAAACTGGTGGCAGCGCAACAACAGATTTACAGACGCCCTTGCTTTCAAATTAATTAACATAATATTAAGAAATTAATATGAAGACAATTGAAATAATCATGAGATCATACCGTAATACCCACTAGTAACTAATCTGAAGGAGCTTTTTCTTCAGATGGATACCTATGCAAAAATAAGGGGCAGATTGCACTGTTAATTTGTTTTTTACTAAATGTTTACAATCTCACTCACTGTATTATTTTTATATCGTTATATTTTTAAATAGTTTTTCTTATTTTTATTCCAAAATACTTCCGTAATAAAATGGGTTTTTTATATTATAGCCAATTAAAAAAAAATAAATTACGATTAGGCTTATAATTGTACATGCAGTCTATAAAACATAAATGTACGTCAATTTTATCAAAATTTTCTTGGTATTATGGAAACAATACTGTGTTTCCTAATGAATTTTCATAGAAACCACGTATTCATAAATCTTAAACTAAAATGTATATAATTTTGCATTTGATTTCATATTATTGTTTGTAACCTAAAAAAATTAACCGCTTGTCAATGAAAGCCAAGATGAGAAACATATTAAACCTTGTTTCTTCTTGCCACTTTTTTCTTCTCTAATTTATGTAAATTTTTCAAATCAGTATTAAAAAGATTTGTATTAGAAAAATTAAGACACACGGTATTATTAAAAATATCTAAGTATAAAGTTTAAATGTTGAAACATAGACATGTGGGATGAAATAATAAAATATTATAGATTTAACACTTTTTATTGGGTAAAATTGAAAAATTACTGAAATAATATTTATTACATACACATACATTTATTACACATTAAGACTTGTGTCCGACTGGTTCACGAAACATCGTAATGGAGACATTATGTGGGCTTTTTTAATTTATAAAAATATTTTTATTATAAACCTTTATAGGTTTAATTTTTTTTTATTTTTCTTATTTACAAATCAATTTTTAAATTTTACTTCATACATAGTTTTATTATTTTAACATTACTTCGTATTGTATAACATCAAATTATACTAGAAGTCCCTACGACTTCGTTCGCGTGTAATTAGGATTTTTTTTTCTTTTAAATGTTGCTCATAGGTATATAATATTACTACAAAAATTCTAAAAAAGTTTGGCTTCTATTATCATTCTATATGCCAAATTAATCAATCTTTTAAAATATTTTCAATTTATAAAATTCGCTCTGTTATAATTTTATTACTTGTATCGACATATTTTATGCGGCTTTATGTCTGCAATATACAAGAGGAAGTCAATGAATAAGTATACGAAAACATGGGTCAATTTTGATTTTTTTTAAATATTTAATGCCTAAATATTATCATCTTCAAAGAAAAGAAGAATTTTAAATATTTTTTAACAAATTGTGTAATTTTAACAAAATGTGTATTGCAGTTATTTTATCATAATTATATATTTAATAATAAAGAAATTGGGCTTGCTTGCCATGCTAATTTACAAAAAATTATACATAAAAAAATAGTAACACAAAATATGTGCAACATTTTTTCATTTTGCAATTCCCCAAAGTCAATAAAAAACCCACCTGAATCATATCCACGGTAGATTCGTATTCCGTATCAAGAGATTTATAAAGACGTTATAACAGAAAAATAATGCTCGAATTTACTTTAATACTCGATGTAATTTAAAAAGTGTCTTAATAAATCCCATTGTGTTGACCGTGTTCGTGTAACGCACACTACTAAGAGTCACACAGCGCCGCCGGGACCGGCGTGCGCTCGTGTGTATTAGAGAGAAACGAAATATTTCATCGCATACATCCGACCCTTATGAAGCGCACTGTCTGACCAATCTCTTAATTCATTGCCATTTTTAAGAACTGATTGTCAAGAGCAACTTTATCTTTCGTCTTAGATATAAAACGAATTGTATAGTGAATAAGACTGACTTTTTTGAAAATCTGAATTGACCAATGATGAGTAAAGTTAGCTTAGTTTTTTTTCTGAATATTACTACAGCACTAATATTAATGTATAGAAATTATATTTAGTTACTTCAGCTGTGAAATAACAGCATATTTTAAAAATAAAAAAAAAATATTGGAACCGTTAGGGCTCTCCAAATTTGTGACTTTTTTATTGTTGATTTTTTATTTCCTAAACTCTAATGTCGATAGATGATAATTAAAAAGCGTTTTCTTAATATTCTAGTAAAAACAAAACGTAAATCTTTATTACATACAATACTTCGTTCTTTTTTGTTAATTTTCTTCAATGCCAAAATTTGTTCCACAATCTTGGAACTGGGTACCGAACACACCAAAAACCCATGCCGAAACCACCGAAAATTCGATTCTGCTTGTCCTATATATATCCTAATTAGACGCTCATAGTTAGGGTGTATAGGAGCCGCAGAGAATAAATTGCAAATTATATTCTTAAAGACACAAAATGTTCTGTTTGTATCTACAAACTTATGTTGCAAAATGTTAGCACTGACTCTGTTTTTCGATTATTATAGGTACTTTATCCATGGTTATTCGCAATAATGAGGCTTACCATATGCAATATGCTTTATTACGCAATATATCTGTATTATTATTTATTAATACAAAATATATATGTCTGCAGATGGCAAAGCTTACAGTATTGATATATAAACTTTTATTAATATTATTTTTCGCCATGAAAATAAATGACTTAGAATATTTTTCACATGAGCAGAAATATCGTTGAACTCGTTGTCTATGAGATTCAGAATCATTGCTACACTTTTCCGGTAAACTGTATGTAATGTATAGCAAAGCGTCTTTTCATTATTTGAACTCACCAGTATATTAGATAGGGGAAAAAAGTTTTAGAATTCTCACGACTTAATCTTCCAATTGCTACTCCAAACTAAATATCGAATTCAAAGACATTCGAATGTTTTATTTACCTAATTCAAATTGTTAATAGTTTTGGTTATCAGCTAGAAATATAGGAGTATTAATAATATATTTTATCTTTACGTCAAATTTTACATTTCTTGTTTAGAAAGTTTCTGAAGAAAACGACAGCGTTAAATGTACAAACAGATCGTTACAGCGAGTGATCTTAATAAAGGTTCCTTTTTTTTATGTACGTTATCCTAAATATTGACCTAGTGTATGTCGGGATGTGCATTAAGTAGAAATCTGTGATTGCCTATATCGTTTCAAATGGTCGATGTTAATTTTAATCGAATTAATTATAATTCAAAGTTCTAATTCTTAGCTTTTGCTTTTTAATTGTTTAAATAACTTGAATGGAGATGGAGAGAAACATCACATGTAATTTTGAAACGTAATATTTCGCTAACGAGGTTTGGAAAGCTATCAACCAGGAGTGAAACTTATAAATTTTCATTGAACTATTTACAAATATTAATTTTCTATGATTTATATATATGTTGTATGTCGTGAAAACATGGTGCATATATAAAAAAAGTTAAAACATTTAGAATCATCGCAAAACGTTTACCATACAGGCTTCTAAAAACTATATTCTTTCTTAAATTATAAGTTCACTAGTCTCGGAAATAGGAGGAACATACTTTTTCTCATATTTTTCAGTATAACTCTGAAAATAAAATACCTAAAAAAATATTATTGAGACTTTTACATTTAGCCTTTTCAAACGATACACGTAATAAACGAAATGAAAAAGAAAATTCGAGTACTTAATGTGTCTAAAATTCTCATATAATTTTTTTTTGCGTTAGCTATTGAGGTATATGCGAGTTGATATATTTTATTATTGTGCTAAATTCTTCTACGTTAAGCGGTTTCTGAGAAAAACAGCTATGACAGAAAGATTGATAGATACATGAGTGATTTTATAATAGTTCCGTTTTTTCCTTTTGAGTTGCCAAACCCTAAAAAGTGAACCACTTTTTATTTTATTTGATTCATGTTAGTATTTGAAATTAAAGAGTTATTCAGTTATACCATAGAGTATGAATAATTCTTTTGCAGAAGATTAAATTTTTTCTTAATTATTTGATTCCATTTTGTTCACAAGTTATAATACATTAAAATTATTTCGCGAACTCCAAGTGTTAAAACAGCAAAAGAGCAATCTTATGGAGCATTATATTTTCTAGCATTTTTATTACGAACTCCATTTTATAAAATTAATATATTAAGAGAAACAGCGCGTTAAATATTGGAAGAAGGCCAAAACACAAAATTTTCTATAAAACATTACTTAAAATTTTTAATTAGAAGTTTTTGTAGTATCAACAGTAAAATGGGGAATCAAGGTGAGAAAAATAGTTCTCAAATTATATATCTTAAAATATGTTCTTAAAATATAAATAAATCTATGTTATTTTCAATCTTACACATTAACTTTTTATTTCAAAACTTCTTTTGTAAGATCAATCGTTTTTGATACAACGCCGGTCAAAGGCTGTATAGAAGTAAAAAAATATAAAATAAGTTTTTAATAATATATTGTGGTATTCTGCTCATCCTATATAATAGGTTTTCATAATTGTTTTGTTTTGTTTTTTAATTCATCAATGTTTTTTGAGACGATTATAATAGAATCAATATTGCATGATACATAGTTACAAATTTGAAAATCATAAAATATATAATTTATTAATTTTGTAATAATAATTAAAATCCACCAGACCAGACATTTAGTTTTAATATTTTTACAAATAATTGTATCATCGTATTAATAGCATGTCATTATAGTCCGTTCATTCTACATTAATTACGTTTTCATACATCTTGGGGAGCATTTAACTGTCTACAGTTTATATTTCAAATTATTTTTTAAAAATATGTACTCATAAACTAAATTTAATATGCCTCATAGTTCCAATAGTACCAAATGCAATGAAGTCAAATTAAAATTTATTTGATGAAAAGAACGAAATATTTATAATTGCATTTAATATTATAATCTAAATTAGAAATTTTCATTTAAATTTATTTTTTTTAATTTATCTCGGTAGAATTATGACAACACAAAAACCAACTGTTATTGCGTTAAACAATTATTTCAATAGAAGAGTAAAATTTTGCCACCCGACTACAGAAAACGTTCTTTCTTGATAATAACGCTCTTAAACGAAAGTTAAACCGCACCTTACTATGACATTCGCCCTACTTGAAGGATAATTTATCATTTGTTCCAACTTTTCATTTATATTCATATTTTATTATTTTATTGAATGGTTTGAATCCCTCTGAAGCGCGTATTTCATTAATTATTTAAGATTAATTTTGTTCCCTTTATTTTTGAATTAGATATTTATTTGCGTCGATATATTTGTTTCGACAAAAGATAATAAAACACATCTACATTAATAATTATTTTTAATACTACTTCATTCATATCGATATAATATTAACAGCTTTCCTTAGTAGTATTCCTTGAAGTAAATAAGATAGCATTCCAATCAGATTAAAAGTGTAACAAATAGGTAAATATAGAATTAACTACATAGATTTAGTGACTTTTAAATATAATATTAAAAATTTTATTTTTTTTCACAATATTTTACTCATCACTAAGTTAAATTGTTCAAAATCGAAGAAAATAATTAACTGAACTTAAATTAAGTCAATATTTCAATATATATATACATATGTATATATATATATATATATATATATATATATATATATATATATTTCAATTCTTTCAAAAGGATTGAAATACAAAAAGTTCAGCTTAGGAAATTTATTTTACGACTATGAAAATATCACGATCCATAAATGTGTCTAATGCATAGCGTTAAGTATGTGAATAAGGAAAAAAGAGATTTGTGAGATTGATTTGAAGAACTTGTGAAATATAATTTTCGGTCCGTCACGGGACGTTTATTTTGGTGGAAAAAACTCGTTTCAAAAAATCCCTGGATATTAAAATATGATATGAAACGTTCCAAAACTGACTTGGCAAAGACACACCTCCCCTCTGTTTTTAGAACTGTTAATTTAAATAAATCTGAAAATTTTACAAGAATTGTTTGAAAATCAAAAGAAAATTACTTATCACATAAAATAAATCGGATAATGTGTTCGATGTATTATTAAATGTTACCAAAGCATGGGTATACTAGAGAAAATCATAATCAGTTAACTACAATGAAATTATTTTTTTTCATTTATTGTGCATATCACGGTTAATAAATTATTTCCTTATTTTGGTATAATCACTTCATTGTATGATTCACTAAAATAATGTAAATAGCTAGAAATATTCACAAAATATTAATACAATAAAATTTCATTAGTTGATTTTTTTTAAAAATGGGAGTGTATGTCAAAAAAAGTATTTTCGGGTAAAGAAATACAAGAGCTAAAGCGAATAAAATAACGCACCAGAACTATAGAGTTGGGAGGAAAATAAATTTTCGCTTCTGCTGAATTTCTCGTTATTACGCTACATAAAATGTACATCGAGTTGAGTCCTTTATGTAATAACATCTTTAGAGAAGTGCTCTGCAGTTCGTTGCCGTTGCCGAAATTGGAATGCACGAGCGCTCGTCGCACTCATTTTGTAATGCGAGTCGTGGTTTTCACAATGGGTGAGGTAAACGATCGCTGGAAGTGGCTTTTTTCCCGTGATAAATTTATATATACTGCACTAGGCATAGCCTCTTAGAAAGTATTATAGCACTCTGTGATAACATTTTCAACCACGGTCAATATAAGAAGGAAAATTATAATTAAATTGGTTTTAGTCTCATCAATAATGAACTTTTAGTATACGTACATTTACCTATCTATCTATTCTAGGGACTGTTTATTTTGTTACCTACCTATTCTTAGGACTGTTTCATTTACTGAATAAAAATAAAATATAATTTCATTCGAAATTCAACCCGGGATAACACGTTTTCATGTCAACAAATTTATCAATTTGAATCAATATTGTTTTAATATATGATATTTCAAATTTAATACTTCAGGATATGGAAGTATTTATTATAGTACGGTACCGTTGTGAAATTTATATAAATTTAAATATATCCCAAATTCAAAAGTAAAGAAAACACAGATTAAAAAAACGAAAGCTATTAAATATTTGCCCCACTCCTTGTATAAATTTTGTCCGCTAGACTTGGAATATAACTCACAAAATTCTTAATATGCTAAAAGTAAGAAAAAGAGGAATAGAATAAAGCTATAACATTAAATTATACTATTATCAGAATGATATCATTTTCAGAGAAACAATAAAAGCAAAAGATGTAATAAAACAAGTGTTACTTATAAAGAGAAATCTTCAGGCCATATTCGGATAATTACAATTGAAAGATGGTCACAGGCAGTAATAAACTGGCTAATTTTAGAGAGATAGGAGAGGAAAGCCAAAAGAAAAGTGAGATGAAGGTATAATAAACAGTGCAGGGAGACTATGGTCAAGAAAAGCAAAAGATAGAAGAGAATGGAAGTTTTTGAAGGTGGCTTTTACCGCCAAAGCCACCTTCAAAAACTTCAAAGCGGTCCTTGCAAAAATTTTAACCTTCCGACATAAAATGAAATTTAAATAATATATTAACATTGCATTAAATGCATATATTGCACCAATTTTACTAATGTGTATATATATATATATATATATATATATATATATATATATAAATATACATATATATATATATACACACATATATATATATATATATATATATATATATACAATGACAAAAATTCCAGAAAGTACTCATCACAAAACACAAAAGTCATGTTTGTTTTATTTTATCGTACTCGAGTGTACTTCGAGTTTGTTAAAACAATTCATTTCGTCGCGTCAACTCATATAGTAAATATGGAATTGGGTATCAAAGAGAAACGTATTGCCGTGATTGACTTACACAAATGTAACGAGACACGAACAACAACAACACAACAAATATTTTAGATGCTGAAAGCGTTAAAAGTTTCTGAAAAAAATCATATATGAAAGCATAAAAACTTATTATGAGATCTATTCTTTGGAAGACAGGCCCAGAAGTGTTTGACCACGCGAAACAAGGACGCCGAAAGCCGTCAACGTCGTGGCCGAGAGAATTTGCCTAAGTTCTCTTCAGAAACAAAAGATAATGTCGAAGGAAATAAAAATCCATCCAAGAACCATGTCTTGCATTCTTAAAAGACTTAAGACTTAGAGCTTATCGTAAAACGACCGAACAGCGGCTGACACCAAGCTTTTCGTCATATCAAACCCACCAAAGCGAAGGCATTGTTGTAGCGACATATGAGCCACGGTCAGAGTCAAATTTTGTTTACCAACAAGAAAAATTTTATTGCTAAAGAGAAATTTAATTGCCAAAACGATATGTACGTACTTCTAAAGAAGCCGCTGAAAAGATCCCAAAGGTGGAACTACGTCAATACCCACCTACTGTGATGGTTTGGTGGAGAGTGTCCTAAGAAGGTGTCACAGAGCAGCATTTTTGCAAAGAAGGCGTAAAAATGCGGGCACTTAATTATTAAAATTACGTTTCAGTAAAGGTTGTGAAGCCATTAAGCCACACCTTATTTGCCAGTAAATACTAGATATTTCAGCAAGACTCTGCGTCTACTCATAAAGACTCTTCAAGCCTTTATGAGCAGGCGCGGAAAAATGAATATAAATTTATTTATTTTTATATGATATTAGCGGCATTTCACAGAACGCTTTTCTCAATCAACAGTCAATATGGATGTATAAATATATGAAATGCTATTATACTTAGATATCATCTTCTTCTGTACAAGCAATTTTAAGTTTAAAACGAGAAAAACTTCCATGTGTCAGAAAATATCATTAAATATAATTCTCCTCTCACTTTTTTTCTTTCATCATCGTCTATATTTGGAAAACCAATCATTAGAAGAATTTTGAACTTGTAGAAATATATTTAAGGCAACTTGACTGGTGTGAGAAATAAATACAAATTAACTACTAATTACTAACTAATCTGATTGCTATGTTTTGTAATACCTATTAAATTGCTAACACTGACACTAACCTCTAATTAAAATTGAGATGAACTAAACTTTATTCTTCTCTAAAACAATACTAAATTGCAATAATGCTCATGTGTTCATCCTGGTTTATCTGTCTATATCATCGGAACTTTATAAACAATAGGCATTATATGAACATAGGATTAAAGTTTATCTTAATTTTAAACCTTCAACTCAAGATATCATTAAGCGTTCATTAAACCACGTCGGTGGTCTTCTTTTTTTGTCTTTAAAATGACTTAACCTAGACAAAGTTATCGCTCGGGGAACCCTCGTCAATCTTCGTAATAAGTAGTAGCGGTGTTCTTTATATATATCTGAGGATAATTTTCAGAACCCCTGTAACGTTTCTTTGGCAATCTTATTTTTAAGTTGTAATGGTGGAAAGATCACGCGACATTTTTATCAGATATTGAATATATTTGGCGACAATTTTGTAGAAATTCATTATTCACAATTAAATTATTCGTAGTTTCATTTAATTGTGGATTTTTCTCACAGCAAAAATAATATTTCAACCTTGCGGATGAAGCCGTTACTTTTAACGATTCACTGGTATTTAATTGGAAAGACGCGGAAATGCTCCATATTATCTGCTTCGATGAAGTTGTCATAGGGTTGAACTTGCCTTACGTATTTGATGCTGACATAGTTTTAGATACTATTTTTCAAACTATGGTATTTCAGAAGATATTTTTGGTGTCAATCGAATAAAGTAAATCTAGGAAATTGTCGTTCCCTGATATGTATATTAAAAAACTTGTTTTCATTATCATATGCTAAGTGGTGGTCGATTGATTCTGGCTATCGACTAAATTACTCTTTTTTCCTTCCATGTCCATTAAGCACAAAAATGCCAGCCCCGATAATTAGAGACTGAAGAGAAGATCAAATGTATTTGCCCTATTATCGTTCACGCCTCTGATAAGAATTTGAATGGCAACCCTAGAAGGACGCCAAGAGATCTGTTTTCTTTAAGATAATGTAGTTATATCAAATTATGCCTATTCAACGATGCTGTTAAATATAGTGGATTGGAGTTAATTTTGTATATATTTAACATAGAATTTTTTTAAACCAAACCGCTTTCAACCAATGTTCATTTCGTCATTAATTTTTTTCTTGAAAGTTCCCAAAACGGATATATATTACACTGAGTTTCAAAGTATATGTGCTATGAAAATTTAATGAATATTCTTAATTAAAATAGACCACAATTAAATAACTTTCTTTAAGTTTCTTATAACGTATAATTTTAACTTAAATTATAACTCATGATAAACAATTTCTTTTTTTAAACTTTATCTAACAAATGGCTTTGGATAGTTGTATCGATAATACATCAAGACTAGCTATATGGAGTATTGGTTATTTTGTCACGAAAATAAAAAATAGTATTCATTTATTCCACTTCTAATTTAATATTTTAGTAACGAGATCAAATTACATTTGGTCAGATCAAATTTGAACACAATACATAGATAGTTATATTTGACATGAATGAAAATAAAACAATTAGAAGCAATAAAGTTGATAACAGAATTGTTTTTTACATTATTGCAATTCACACTTTAATAGAATATTCTTGTGAATTTCATTGAACTTTTACACCGCATTCGTTTAGTTGTAGAGGTTTTCGTTATTTGATTGTTAATGATTAATTATTTAGTTAATCGTGGTGTTATTCATTAAATTCCACATGTTACATTAATTATACAATATTTTCTACGTAAATAAATATTTTGCAAGGTTATCTCTAAGATTATTTTCATCTTTACATCCATCGAGCGATAAAACCACGCTAACAACTTGCTTGCTCCTCTCACAATTTCATCATCTATTGAGTATTAATAAAATTCTGTAATTACAAACGTATTTTTTCTGCTAACACAACTCATTATGTCTTTCTTTAGCATTAAAAAAGACGAAACGTTTGTTATTAACACAATATTTCATTAACAGTTTTAGCCTAATACTTTTTTTATTATCTTGCTTTATATTGCTTAAGCCTAATTTTACTTGTTAATGTTATACTCATTCATAATTTATGTAAATATTATTGTAAATAAAGGTATAAAAAACACGATCATTTAACTCTAAAGCTAAGTTCATGTAGAAATTGTAAAAAAAACTCGTGAGGAAAATTTATAAATCGAGAGTTCGGGATCCGACATAGGAAAGTTATTTGACACAAAGAGAAAGGAAACTATAAGATATAATTTAATAACATAATCCTTTTTATAAAAGCTATAAAAATGTTTTGGTTGTTGTCTTAATGCCTTCTTAAATATATTTATAATTTATGTATTAATGACATAAATTATTTCAATTTCAATATCGGATATTCTTAGCAAAAAATTATTTTAATGATTTCTCCTTTTAATATTTTAGCAACATAAGTAAATTCATTTTATTAAACATAATTTATTATGCTTTACTCTACAGGAAGATTTATGTTAGAACACAATTTTTAAATACATTTGACCATATTTTTTTATTTATTGGACGGCATTAATAAAATTACACCAATAAATATAAATGGAATGTTTTCTGTGAGGTATATTTCCCTACGTTACCAGTTGCATAAAGAATTGAGTCAGCAACAGTTCTTAGCAAAGAATATAACTCAATATGGTTTATATTTTGTATTATATAACTCAGATTAGGCTTTTTAAAAAAGTTAAAAAGCCTAGTTTGGGTTTTTGACTGTATAAGAATTACAAATTTTAAACTATCTCAATATGTATTTTTAATATATCCTATTTCGTATTGCCCCTTCATAGTTATAAACTAAAAGAAAATTTTTTGAAGAATTTAGCCGTAAATATAAATAAAAAAACCCCGACTGTATTGATATCATAAATACGAAAGTGAGTGTCGCTTTAATTACTATCAGGCCAGTGAATATCCGTAAAATTTTGATAACTTATGGTTCATGTTATGAAAATAAACAAAGATTTTTTTTTAAATTACCCTAAGACATTTTGTCTTTCTCAAGCAATGAAAACCGCAAATCAATGCTGATATAAAGTAAAAAAAGTTATACCCTCGAAAGTGATTATATTAAAAAATTTAAGGGTATAGTTTTTGTGTATAGAAAAAGTTTCAAATATTGAAGTTTCTTTTATACGTCATAGTCGATAAAAAACTATGAACAAGAAATTAATTTAAGCTTTTTTAAAATATGTATTTGATCTCAATGACATACTGAGATACTTTTTCCAGATAATTACCAAAGAAACATAAATTCTGTACCCTATGTGCCAGATTTTGAAATAAAAATATATCGTTGCCTCAAAATCACATGGATGAAAAAGTGCAAAAATTTAAGTAAAAACGTGCCATGCCACAAATTTGATATTTATCACTCTTCATATTTCAAAAGCAGTCCCAGTTTTTGTCAATGACGCTATCACCCAGATCCGCCGTTTTAATTTAATTTCCTTACTACGACTTTTATGTATTCCAACAATACTTTAAATTCACAAATGAAAAGGCAGGGCTCGAATCTTGTCTCTTCATGCAGAATAAATAATATCCATAAAAAGAACAATTCTGAGAGGAAGATGGCCCGGGTATTGTCACTTGAGGTCATGGAATATAATATGAAAAAGGTGAGGAAGTGTCTGCTTATTTATTCAAAAGTTCGTTCACTCTAGAATGAATAAACCAGCACCTTGCAACTACGTATACCTCTCTGTTTTCTGTACTACTATGCTTATCGCCCTCACTGGAGGTAGAATTTGTAAAACTGAATTCCTGAGTAATAATACCTTAATTTTTAAATAAATCGATCAAACAGATTGCTTAACGGCGGCGTCAGGCAAGGTTGGGAGTTTGTTGAAAACACATTTGTAAAATATAAACTATTTATCCAACTGTTTCCATGTTTTTGACAATTTTTTATTTTATTTTGAATAAAAATTAGTCAAAAGTACGAAAGAATGTCAAACTCCAAAAACGTGAAAAGTCGAATGCAATTATTATGACTATATTAGATTATGACTGAATAGTATCGTGCTGAATAGCAATGCACGTTAATATGTAAAAACTGAGTAAAGAAAAAAAATTACTATGTTAGTAAAAATACAAAAACGGGTGGCTGCATCGGTCAAATGACAATATACCGTAATTTACTTTCAAGAATAATTTTTCGAAATAAAATGTTTAATACTTTTTCTTACTAAATACATTTAAAAATTAATAGAGATATCAAATTATATAATTATATATTTTATTTGATCGGTAGATTACATTTTTAAATAGAAATTCTGCAACACATTAAATTTTAAATGTTATTTATACGAAATATGTTACAATCGCCCCTTCCCACAAGATAGTCAATATGAAATTGCAAAAAGTTAAACGAAAACGTTTTCCCACGCAACAAAACTAATATTTATCCCTATTCTTAAGACAGTTACGGTTTTCTTCCATCGTGGTCGTACTAAATAAGATGACCACGTTGGACACTTGAATATAATCTAGTTTCGTTTTTTTTTCACAAGGTATTAAAATATCTTAGTGAAACATGAAATTCTCCATAAATTTGAATCGTATTCCTTTTATTTTATTAATTTGAAACGTAACATTCTTTACATATCTTGTACTAGCTGTGGTGCCCAGCTTTGCTCAAGGAATTGATATGAAATTGGGTGGCAGTTGGAATGAAAAAACAGGAGATAAAAAATTTTTATTGAAAATATATTCTACCTATTTACAATATTTGTTTATAAACAATATTTTTTGAATTTTCTACACGAGAGCCTGCAACGTATAGTTGACCGTGAGAAAAGCAGTTCTTCTTTATTCAGAAAAACAATTCTTTGAGGTTGATGCCACAATGTTTCAAAGTTTTTCTTTGCACGATTGGAAATTGCAGTCTTTTAAATTGGAATGGCAATTCAGTAGAGTGTGGATCGCGTCGATCGTGTGGATCGATTTGTATATTCTGTGGATCGATTTATATATTCTCTCTTCACCGGAAATTTTCATTTGAATATTAAAGTTGATATCGTCTACAATATTATTTTTATTTGCCAAAATTTCACTCTGAAATAGCCACTCCGGATTAATATAGTTGTGAGCAATGTTTGGATAAATTTGATCAATGAGTTCGTTCTCAGTAGTGGCTATGTTGCAGATCATTTTTGAGTTAAATGAGGCCGATCGTCTGATTAGTAAGATATGTACCTTCGCCTATTTATAAAAAAAATTGAGCAAAATGTGCTGTTGTTTCTTCTTTCAATAGTTCAACTCTCATATTTTTTGTTAATTGCAGTATTCCATTTTTGTTAGTTTTTTCCATTTTTTTTAGATTTTGTCTGCTGGTATTTACTTGGGGATAACTAGAAGTATTTATCAGAAATCTCCGTAGAGTATGAGTAGAGCTCTTCCCATCAATTCAGATCCTCCTCCCAAGTCTTGTAATGTTCTGTCCATGGCTTCGAGTGATTTTTTATGTGCGATTGTGCATTTGTCCCAGAATATAATTTTAGCTCCTTTTAGAAGTTCACCTTGTCCAGGTGGTCTTGAGATTTTACATACTGGGAATTCGGCTATATTCAACGGTAGTTGTATGGCAGAATGGACAGTTCCGTCCTCCTTTCATAAATGTGGCGGCCATGCCGAATGGTGCCAGTGCAAGTGTGACGTGTTATTTAGCACGTATTTCTGCCAGCAATCGATTTATTAGAAACGTTTTCCCGATGCTACCTGATACGTTGAAGTTAATCATTCCGCCAGTGTTGTTGTTGATCCGGTCCATAATAAAGTTGTATTTTTTTTTATTGCAATTGAGGAGTGATTTCTTGTGAGCGCTATATTGAAGTAGTTTGTTGATGTTGTAGCTTTATAATTTCGAAGTTTATCACACTGAAAGCATCTTGTCGTTGTGCTGACATCCGAAATTGTACTAAGGTCTGTTTTTTTATTTCTAAACATTTATTTTCCACGCGAATGCGAGTTTCATTCAAGATGTCGTCGTTGGATATGGTACAGCGTATCATCCCTCATATTCTCTTTGAAGGAGTTCCATAGCTGTTTTGGATGTCGATGTGTTACATGTTTATTAGTATTATGGCGAATGAGTATCTAATTTGATCAGCTGAGGTTGTGAGTTAAACTTCTTAATTCCCAGCGGTTTTCATTTCCCGGTAGTCCTAAGCATTGGCATGCAACAGTATTGAGATCAGTGAAACTTATTGGTCTCCGTATTTCGTATAACAACATCCGGAGATAGAAACAATCGGCGTTGTTCGGATGTACGGCATATACTCCGCCTAGTGCGTTAGTTTTCATGATTACTGGATGATCCTCTACTGGAATTCCTTGTTATTGTTGTTGAAAGATTTTTCTTGTTATGTTCCACGTATAATCGGTAGGGACGTCGACATATAGTAATGGATCCGTTTGGCATACTTGGAAAAACTCTGTTAATATTGTGTTCTTAGGTGGTTCGCTTGCAATTTTTTGGTGGTGTCTTTTGTGAGGTAAACTCTGTCCATTCTCCAAATTTACTACCAGATGTTGCACAGGTGGTTCGTATTCGTGTATGGCAAAACCAAAAATCCGCCACGCTGCTTCGTTACTGTTGATGTATCTTTCCATTTGGTACATGAGGATCTCGTCGTTATTTGAAATACTGCCATGTCACTGTCTTTGCTCACATAATTGTAGACATATTTAATGGATTTCACTGAATTGCAGTATTCTACTTTATGTGTGCTTAGAATATTTTGGAAAGTAGAGAGTTATACGATTCTACCCATTGGTTATCTATTTCCAGTTTATCTCTATTCCGTGTTTGTATTTTTGCTGCGAAGCTACCTTTCTTGGGTAATTATCATTTGTATTTGGGATAGCCATCGTCTCCGGTTTGAGGGTCGTCCATGTATAGTTTTGGGTATTTCTTTTACATTTTTCATCACTCATACATGGCGAATTGGTGTTTAATGGCCTGCATGGTCCGTGAATCATGTTTTTTACAATTATATCGTACAACTCCGGATTTTCTCGTGGATTGGGAAATTCATCTTGGGTAATTTTGTCGATATCCGTGGAATGAATTCTGTCTTGTAGTCATATGAGATTATGTAAGTGAGGTAGTCCTCGTTTTTCTCAATCGATTGTGTACATTCAGCATCTAACGGTTCCAAAGATGTGGTATTTTGTAATGGCTTCAATAAATCTCATTTGTTTTTGTCGGAAAACTCGGGCTATTATGTTGTGCCGATCCATGGGGGCTTGTCCGTATCTTAGTTCTTCTTTAGTTTCTGGCCACGATGAGTTGCATGCAAATGTTATGAAGAGATCAGGTCGTTCATATTTTCTTACGTATGTCACGGCGCCTTGAGTGTATTCGTGTATGTGTCTTGGACTTCATATTCAATATGAGGGTATGATTACCATTGTTCTAATGTCGTCAATGTTTTCGTCATTTATGATTGCGTCTCGAAAGTTGATATATTCTTCCGTGCGTAGATTCTTCTGATTCAGTCTTATGTAAAGCATCCGTTCCGCTTCTATTTGTGCATACATATCTACCAGGTATTTGTGAAATAAACGGCGATTGTTGATAATGTGATTGCATGTTTCACTGTCTCTGATCATTATGCAGTAAGCATAGAACTCCCCGGAAGTGACATTTTTGTTTGCTTCTACGCCTCTTTCAGATCGGATTTTTTTACATTAAAATGATATCCGTCCTCTCCGTGCAGAAATATTAATGGATATTGAAGGGCATCACATAAACTGTGTGTGTCTGCAGTGCGTTGTAGTCCTTCTCTTCTTTGTTGTACATTTGTATCACGGCTTGTGTTTTCATTGTCCACAATTAAAATGGCGACTTCGTCTATCTGAGGTGCATCAAATCGACATTCGTCTTCTCCAGATGATCTCTTATCTGCTTGAATTATAACTTTATAGTCATCAGAAATCATTTGGTCTAGTGCTGTTTTGAATATGTAAATAAGTTGATTGTATTTGTATAAAATCATCTGTACATTTTGGATTATTTCTCGTCTTAATTCACTGATGTTTGTGCATTGTTGATCAATTTCTATTTCTTCGTTGCAAAGATTTATAGTCTTCATTGTGATAATAATGATCCCATTTTGTGATATTTTTATCCTCGGATGGAAAAAACATAATTGTGTTTATTATATTCTTAATTTGTGTTTGTTATATTCTTTCAACGGGTCGTAGTGGAATGCTTAATTTCTTAGGTTATACTGTTTACTTGTCCTCGTCTTCGCCTTCATGCTTCTTGTAGTTTTCATGAGTGGCTTGTGTTCACAGTCTTTTATGATAAGATTGTCTCGCACTTCTTGATTCTTCAATTCGTGATTTTCGTTGTTCGTTGGTTTCTCTGCTTCTTACGTTGCTCATTCTCTTTCGTTGGTTGCTTCTGACGGTGCTCATTCTCAGTCGTCGTTGTACGGTCTCAACGTAAACGTATTTCGCGCTCTTCGACTGTTTTCATCGTTTTGCTTTAAAACTGGCAAGATCATCTCCTCTTTTTCGTTTCAGCATTGTATAAAATATAAACGAAATCAACTTTTTGGTAAGGAATACGCTAATCATATTTTAAACACTTTTTACGCTTTAGTTTCGATTTATATTTATTCACTGTACCACTTTTATTACTCACATTTCACTGTTTATTTTTTTTCACTCACTGCATTTCACTAGTAAGAAACCGACGTTCGATGGGTAGCTCCGCCCATACACAAAAGGCTTCGAATGTTCAACAATGTCCCAGAACATTCCACAACATTTCGGAGTCTTTTGGAATGTTCCATAATGATCTGGGATATTTCTGAATATTCCAGACTATTTCCAAACATTCCACAACATTCTAGAATATTCCGGAATGGTCAGGAGTGCTATGGACTGTTCTAGAAATTTCTAGAGGGCGAAATTTCCAGCCCTTATGCACGCTCTTCAGGTAAAAATGGGAACTTTCTTCATGGATGGGGGATAAAGAGCTACCACAAAGTTACGTATATTAACTCCCATAACTCCGTAGATCGTAATGGGTCGCGTTTCTGAATTTTAGTGGCACACAATTTGTACGCTTACTTTTATAATATCTATTGATTACCAGCATTTGTCCGCTTGGTTTCATAGTTCACCAAAGTGTTGTCCCCGGACGGCTTACTGGTATAATAATATTGAAAGTTACTTTTTATATATCGTTATAGTTATATGTCATTTTCATACTGCATCAACCTGTTTCCTTGAACATGAGACACTTTCCGTATATGTATGTACAAGAGCATCGAATCGTTCACTTGGGAAACTAATATATGAGTATTCGGACTAATTGAGAGTTACGAAAAGTAAATATGAATTAATGAGTTATTTTTAAGTGAAATAATCTTTAATATTAGATTTTTAACTAAAATATTAAAATCAGATAAATTTTAAGGAATTAATAAGCTTTTGCTTATTATTAAGATATGTTTGTTTTCAATTTTAAGATACAAATTTATGCCAGTTTACGAGTCCATATCATAGGTATTTTAGAATTAAAGTACGATATTCCGTATCTAGAAAGTTTGTATCAAGAAGAACAGTTTTTTTAGTATCAAGAAGATTTTTTTAGATTCGACTATTTATAGATGGTCATGAGACACAGAAAAACTGTTTTTCTTCAAAATTACATACTCTATAAAGAGTTATCATGAGGTTGGCTCGCATGAATCATCGTGATAATTATTGGCGGTATTCCTTGTATATAAATAATGATAATTAGTTTCCACACAACGCCTCTTTAACGGTGAAAACACTCCGTGACATTTTTTATGAGGACTAATGATACCTTAACCGGGTAGTTGAAGCCGTTAGTTCTGAGGGTTTACTGTTAATTAACAAGACATGTGTTTTATATTGTCTGCTTTAACTAAGTTGCCTTCTATTGATGCTGGCGTAAATTAAGATGTGATTTCTAAAATATGTATATTTTACGAGATGTTTCTTGGACTGAAACCTCACAAACGTTCAACGTTAGTTCTTTTACAATAGCTGATTTAAATATTGTGACTATTTCATAACATGAATTTTATGCAGAAACTAAATTTTATTTTTTTCTTTCTGTAAACATAAGGTCTAATGAGATGTCAACATGATTTTAAAATGCCAACTTTGTCAAGTATATTACATACGTCTTAATAAATTTAGTGCCCAAAAATTGTTTTCAAAAAGTAAGGTTGTCTTTACATGCAAATGTTTCTTAAATATAGGCATAAAGTCAGATGTATTCCGATTTTCACAATTAACGTGTCAAAATAAAATACGGTTTGAATTAAGGTAATGAAATTACCTGATTATGTTAAATCAAATAAATAATTGTACTCTCAATGGATCTAAAAATCATTTGCATATTACAATTAATTAGACCTTTCATAATTCCAAAGTAAGCATATGCAACACAAATTAATATAATTTTAGTTTTATGCAGTTAGTTTTTAATTTGGGTTAATTTAGAAACATTTGTTTTTTGTTATCATTTTAGTGACTTTATTCCCAACAATAATGCCACCAATGGCAAAATTTGCATGTAAAATGATTTACCGTTTGCAAATTTTTAGTTTAATTAATTCTTTAATTTAATAAACGTAAAAAACTAACAGTGAAAAAAATTATCATTTATTGTATGTATGGCACCTATATATTTGTAATTAGAAGATTACAGATCTACACAAAACATTTGTGAACACTGAAAGGATTTTTCCTTAAATCAAAACAAATGTAAAATTAATTGTCCACGTAGATCTATATTCAAATGCTCGCAACGCTTGAAGTTGCTTAACTGTAATGATCGAATAATAATGGTGAGCCTTTAACGCTAACGGTAATGAAACATACCGATTTATGACTGCTTGATCTCTGATTTATGCGTATGGCAAAAAATTATTATATAAAAATTTCAAAATCCTGAAGTTTTGTTTACAACTATTAGCAAAAATGCAAGACAAGAATAAACGAGGAAAGCAAAAAAGAATATTCACGTCTCACTATTGAAATCAAATCAATTCAATGTTCTACATAAAGCGAGCTTGTGTTGTCATGTGACGAAAAATACAAGCGTTAAATGAAAAAATCCACATTTAAAGCCGTACCAACAACATGATAATCCCATGTTGACTCTCTATGTCGATAAGAGTTATTCATGTACGGTGACGTCACGATGTGAAAATTGTTCAACGATAAATTTATAAAATTTTAGCTCAGAAATCATCTTTTTAAATAAATTCAAAAGACGATGTTTTTGACTTTGATGCGTCTAAATATGATTTATACAAGTACGTGCAGAGGTTATCACGAATACCTTTGTGTACTGAATGTATTAGGAACCTAAAACTTATCCAGTAATAAATATGGTATCAACCGAGTAAGTTCATGAGCGTGAACAATATTTTATATTGGAAAAACAAAAACAAACAAAAATACGTTAGAAAGGGTGTGTTAAATAAAGTTAAGCATTTTTTCGTTTATCTTCATCATTTCAAGTCGAATAGACTTATCTCTATTTCACGACTTTATTTAAATTATTTTTATTCTCATTGGTACAATATTTAAAATTGATTTACAGTCTTACGTGTTATTTTAATGTCATTATCTGCTAACATTTTTCGTTAAATGAACATATAAGTATATTAATAAAGCTTTCCACATAATTGTTTTTATGGATAAACGTCCTAACTTAATAAGTACATAAAAACTTTATTGAACGACAATTTTAATAAAACGACGATATCATAAGTATTTCAACTGAATAGCAACCAATCAGATGAAGTACTTAAGTAAATTAATGGATCGTTTTGTTATCAACATAATTCATGGTATGTTTTTGGACTTAATTCTTGACATTAATTTTCAAAGAAGGCCATTTAGTCAATTTCATAGTGTTATTAAATCTTAATAGTTTGTTGGGGGCTCCCCACCCTTTACGGCATTTATATCGTTTTACTTTCGAAGTAGTCATGTCCTCAAACGAAATTATGTTAATTTGTTTTACTGCTCTTTATGACTCTATAAAATTTGAAGGAACTGATGTTAGAAAAAAGATGTTGGTCTTTATGAATTATCTCCTAGGATTTCATTTCTCTTTTGAAAACATATTTATATAATTAGTTAGTTGCTTATTAAAGCTATATAATTAAATAATAAATTTTAAACAATGGTCGTTTTGTAAAAAGTAGGAAACGACACCAAAAAGTTGCAGACACGATGTTTACAATTTGAATTTTCCTCTCACTTTGCTTCGATTAATTGCAATAATGTCTTAACTTATGATCTTATTATTTATGTATAATATATAATAAATACACAATATATTTAAAAAATATCTTTTGAAAACCGACTTCAAAAAAAAAATTTAAAAGTAAAAAAAATTATTTTATTTTATTGTTTAAACATTCTTATTCGCAATGAATAACTAAGTTACTTACTTTTACTTATTGTCAGTAGTATCCACAAACTTAAAAAAATTGTAATTGAATTTAATTTATAATATACATTTAAAACCTTAACTTGTAATGTACTCACATTACGAAATAGATACATAAAGGGCGTATTTATTATTTAAATTTTACATTAAATTAAGTTGATGGACTTAGTTACTTATTGTAAATAACTAGATATCTATATTGAGTTAATTATTTTTTACTTTTTAATTTTTTTCAAAGTTCTTTTTTAGGATATTTTATTTTACAATATTTAATGATTAATAATACTAATCATTATACTACAGACAGTTTTCAATTATTTTCTTTCTAGAAATAATTGTGTAATTAATAAAAGTTAAGGAAAAAGTTAGTTTAGAGATAATTTCCTCTTTGTTTAAAGTTGGCTATCACCAATACATAGAAAGAAAGCGATAGTAGTAGCCGACAGTTGTTAGCTGTTAGTCGTCGAGGAGTTCAATTCTCGATTTAGAAAGTCCAATATCAGATTTAATAAAATAATAACTACTTTTTAAAGAGTTCGGATTACCTAAAATCTAATATCAGATTTTCACAAAGTAACTAAAGTAACAACTAACCAGTAACAAATATACTGAATCACAATTGATTGACTACCATTCGTTACGGAGTTGCATTACTCATCTTCAAAGATCTTCAGCACACCCTGAGCTGGTCGATGGTGCAATTATTTTATATAGTAAAAACTACCAGCAGAAAATATCTAGAATTACGGTTGATTTACTACCGTCCCATAAGGAGTGCTCATTGTTTATCTCCAGAACGCATCACATATTCTGCCATGGTTGATGATGTAGTTATTTTGAAAAGGAATAACTACAAATAGCAAATATATTGAATCAAGTTTAATTTACTACACTCCATTAAGATGTCCATTATTCATCTCCAGAACTCATCATCAGACCCTAACCTGGTCGACAATGTAGTTATTTTACAAAGTAACAACTACTAGTAGCAAACATTTTTATTAACGGTTGACTAACTAATAACCGTTGAAGAGTTCCATTGTTCATCTCCAGAACTTATCATCAGACCCTGACCTGATAAGTGGTTAGTTATTTTGCAAAGTAACAACTACCCGTAGCAAATATCTCGAATCATAGTTGATTTAATGGCATTAAATATTCTATTAAATGTTCTCGTCACAAACAAGGCAATTTACAAATGGCTGTATGAAAAACATTGAATGACTCAAAAGTCCAAACCATATTTAATGTTTGGCCTTGTGCTTTGTTGATGGTCATTGAGAAACTAATTTTTTTCAGGAGCCATCTTAATTGGAACGGTATGTAGGCGAAATATGCCTTAGAGATACATCATGCAGAGGCGCGAGTTTGTTCTTAGTTGTCACACTCGTGGCAGAGTGATCGTGGTACTTACCTTGAACGCTATTCATGACTTTTTAGGATATTTGTTTTTACGCGAACTAAAAGTTTCCTGAAAAAATCTAAGCTATCTACGCTCAAGTTTCTACATAAATGATGTTTCTAATTGAAATAGAATACATAAAACGGCGAAAAACATTAAATTCTCATAAAACTCAAAATGAATTTTTGAGAATGAAATATTTCCAACCTAAATGACTCTCATTAATTAAAACATTTTTATATTTTTAAGGCCTGTTTTTTAATAGTGTAAGTTAACCAGTAAATATATATATATATATATATATATATATATATATATTACATATATAATATATATACGATTTTTTTGTAGAAGTGACTGAGACGAAGTCTTGCCCTACATTGTTTTCACATACGTCAACATTTCCACAGCGTATACTAAGAAACTTCCTCGACAGTTTCTTTTTCACTATTTCATCTATCACAGGTCAGCAAATTCACATAAAACATTTATAAATCATACATGTAAGCCTTCCATAAGAATAAATGCATCCATTTGTGAAAACTGAAGAAAAATATTTTCGGTAGTTACTGGAATTAATTCGCCCAGACCGGTAGACAGATAAACAGATGCTGTCGGGGACTTTTTTTATATTTGTTAGTGATAACCTAAATAAAAATCGCTGTTTGTAAGGAACAAATTAAATTTTATTTACAATTCGCATAATTATTTATTTCACCCCAAATATACCATCGTGTTCTTAATTTTGGTTACTCAAACGGACGATTGAATGATCGTTTAATTTTGTATATACATACTGGATCGATTTGAGTATATATTATTTTATACTCAAATCACACACACATTTTATTTACACATTTTATTTACACATTTTATTTCAAACGAAGAGTTCAATGAAGGTCATGTATTGTTTCCAATAGTATTAGCGCAATGGTAATTTTTATATTTGTTGAAAAATAGCAACATGATGAATAATATTGCAGTATTTATTATTCCCCGACTTTCAAGGGGAGATTTTGAAAGAGGACAACCTTTTTTTGATTATTTTGGTACTCATCTGAAAGTTTTAAAAACATATAGCTATATAGTTTTGCATATATTGATGGACTTACTGCTACAGAAACAATCCCATACAGTCAAGCATAATGAATAGAGTGAGAAAACCAAGTACTGTAGTAGAAAGTTTGTTATCTCTAACCGAAGAACACACATCCTTTAAGACATAATTCACGTGTCAAAATAATATACGTCTTTTTAATCAAGAACAAGCAGGACGAGGGTTTGAAAAATGTGTATTTTGCTGTGAAATTGAAGAAAATTTTGAAGCCGTTTGAGAGCGTGTATCAACATACTTGCGTGTGTGAAGAAAATCTTACTACTAATATGATTTCCTTCAGGATTTTGGTTAGTTGGGATGATGCTCAATCACTAGACTAAGACCATTAATACTCAAATTAAAAGGAATAGCACAGGCGGTAATAAAAAACTGCGGTAAATCAATTATACTGTTCAAATAGAAGTTTCTGATTATCAAAAATAATCAAAACATTTATATCGACTGGATACTGCATTGTTTCATGTTGTTTACCGTACTCAAATAATAATTTATGAACCCCAGTTGATTTCTTTTATAATATAATACTTTTTTTATACCTGCATATTTGCAACACCTAATTTCTTATTAATATATAGGTTCCAAAGAAGAGGTAGGTAGAGTGTTCAGTTTATGTTTAGATTTGATCCAATTTCGTTTCTGCGTGAAAAATTTGATATAATTATTAGTTAAAGGAGACTTTTTATTCATAACCTTATTCGCTTTAGTGGTGTACATTTATTCAAACATATTACAAATCTCCGAGGTAAAATTATAAAACAACCTATCTTTTCGTTTAAAATTATGATGGTGTATAATTTCGGACGAAGACTTTAGACTCTTCATTATAAGGGATATGTATATGATATAATATCATGATGAGAAAAAGCTGGAAAATTAACTTAAAAGTATAACATAGTTAAAGATTTAATTAATAATTATGTCGAGATAACAATGAAAATATTCAATGTGAAAGGTAAGAGAAAGAAGGGAGTAAAATAAGGTTTGCAGAGGTCAATATATCACAAGGTTAGTTAACTACTGGACCATCCATATAAAAGCAAGTATTAAACTTATCTGGCAATAAACAATTCAGTTAAGACGGAATTAGAATTAGATTTTTAATTATATCTTCAAATTCACAAAAAGAGTTAATTCTCGGTGTACCAGATATTACTAGATATGGTAGATGAATAGATAATCTGATCTACGCATCCGATCAGGAGAAGACTGTGTCAATATTTTAGGCGACCAATGGTCGCAAAAATAAGTGACAAATCCTCACAAAGATACACAGAAATTTCTTTTTACAAAAGTCTAGTTTGGGGTTTAAAAAATGTTTGTCACGATTTCTACACAGTCATCACAAAAATTTTTCAAAGCAATGAAAACGTATGCTTTTCTAATTATAATTTATAAATTAATTTATTATTTACAATAACGTTTCAATATGTTTGAAGAAATCCTTATGTACATCACTTAACGGAACGTTTAGTTGATTAAAGCCGGGAATACGGCGCTCAGTTATATCTGACTTTTCTTTCATTATCCGACATTACATAACGAAGCAGTTAGTTCAGTTGTGGGATAGTTTATAGAGAGAAAGGTTTGCAAAAGAACTCTTAATTTTTGTATATTATTTTTAATTCTTCCATTTTCATAGGCTGTCTGGATTCTCATTATTCATTCGTCATTAGAACTTGTATCAAGATTAAGTCGAATTCGTTTGAATAAGAAGTGGAGCGTAAGTATGGTCTCATTTGAATAAAGACCATAGTTTCAAAAAGTTTTTTTTCCACTTCTTCCTTCTTTACTTTGATTTATAGGCGAGTAAAATAAGAATTAACATAATATTCTAATTATAACAAATCGAACCCTTACAAATTAATGCACAAGTATATTTAGAAACTAGTACACGTAAAAGGTATTAGCATATTTGATACGTTTTTATATAATAATAGATATATAAAAATATATTTGTTTTTTAATAAATCAATTAAAATTAATGTTACTATTAAAAGCTTTATTCGTAAAAATTAATTTTTGTTCAGAAAAATGAAGTAAATTTAATTTTCACTTATACGAGAAGAATTTTGATAGTAAATGAACACTAATTTTTCACAAGATAGATCGAAGAAGATAGATAGATAGAAGAAGATCTTTGCTAATATCCCACCTGAAGATGTTGTAATACAACGAAACCTAGGTCGTGGTAAAGAAATTAAAGATAGTAGAAATAATACTACATCACGTAGTTTCATTTAATTGCGAAAAATGAATTTCTACAAAATTAACGCCAAATATATTCAATACTAATTTTTCATTTTAACATACTTTGAAATAAGACAGAAACTTGTTTAAAAAATACTAAAATTTTGATATTAAAATGGAAATATTGCACAAATGTGTAAAATTTATTAATAAACATTATAATAATATTTCAGCGCTCCTTGAATTGAACTTTCGAGTACCCGTCTATATTATTAGATAAAAAATCGAAATGCAAAGGGTAAACAAATCATTATGTAACACATATTAATACTAAAAAAATATGGTACTGAATAATGTATTAAATATCTTGATGGGAATAAAAGAAAAGATACCTATACAATGAAATAACAGAATTAAAATAAAGTAAAATTCTAATACACCGTATTCACTAGTATGTTTTTGTGCTGGTTGAATAAAACTTTGGAGATCGGTGTGAAAGTATTTTTTCTTTAAATTGCATTTTCGCTTTTTTTAATTTAATTTAATTCACTTTTAAGAGTAATATATTGAAATAAAATATTTTATTATATTTCGCACTAAATACAAATAAGATAAATTCCAGATGTGTTTATCTCAGAACCTTCATTGTACGCTTTACGTGGGAGATCGCTTTGATATTTAAATGAAAATTCGGCTTAAAATCAAAATGAACTATTTAGATTAAAGTGAGTATTTTGTATGAGAAAATATACGAGAGTGTACAAATAAAACATTTTCTTGAGCAATTTATAGGATATTTAACACTCATCTCACGACTTCCAGTTTCCTTTTGCCGTGGTTTACCAAATAAAATTTAGCCCACCGTTCATATTTAATTTACTTATTAAACACCCCCCCCCCCCAAACCCTTATTAAAGAGGTAATTAGTCGCAGCAGTAAAACGCTCGATTGTAATATTAATGCGGGTCGCATTAATAATACAATCGAGCGGGTCGCAACACGGAAAATGTGATTGATAAGTTATATGCCTATATATTTGCAATTTAGCCCCTGAATTATGAATAAGGGAAAATTTCATAGCGGTATATATGACCTATATCATATTTTAAGGCAATATGTACATAATTCCATCTTTTCACGGGATTTGTTCGTGTCGGTGCGAAAGGTGAAAATATTAATAATTCCCACAAATTCGCGCTGAAAATTAAAATGCTAGACTTGAAGGTAATCTCAATCGTTTTAACGTCTACCTATGTAACCGAGATTCTTTTAGCGCCGCTAAGTTTCTTGTAGATCCCATCGGCTCTTGCTTATTTTTTTTTAAAGACAGTTAAGCATGTAAATCTCAATAATATGAAATAAATATAAATAATATTTTTTATTTTTTTATTATATATGATGTCACCAATGTATATATATATATATATATATATATATATATATATATATATATATCTGGTCATTTCCAAGTGACACAAAAGTGATGCTTTTGATTACTCCTAAAATATATACGATTTTAATCTTAATACATATCAGTATCCAAGTTCTGTATCAATATCATGGGTGCTTTCAAAATTATACAAATTGTGCTTTAATTTTGATGGTACAAACGAATCCATTCACCTATTTAGACATCGTTATATGGGAAGAATTTTATCTTTTCTTAAAAAGTGATATAAAGATATTTACCGTGAGGAAGACCCTTATGAATAGTTATAAAATGAGAATCTTAATAATTTATGGCCGTTTTCTTCGTGCATGCCTAATGATAATTATTCCTTCTCTATGCTCCTTTGCCGGTTTCAACTTTAAAATCTTGAGCTGGGAAGATTAGGAGACATTTTTTTAAGGTAAATAATTACTTCAATCTGGTAGGTGAAGTAGTTAGTTCAGACGACTAACTGTTAATTAACAAGACAGTTATTTCACATTATCTGCTTTAATAAATTTGTGAAAGAGTTTAACTTATCTTACGTGATATGTTTATTGTTTGATGCTAGCGCATGTATGAGTGATGTTTTTCAAACTGGTGCTTTTAGAAATATGTTTTCTGGTGAATTTAGAATAATTATTACCATTCGAAGAGAACTATACTTTCAATATTATATTTTTTCTTCTTTCAATATTTTTTTACCAACATATATTAAAAAGACTAATTTCAACATATTATAATAATTAGATGATTTCTAGGTATCGAATATCTTTTTTTTACTTTCTTTTCTGATGAAACTTAAGGGGATCTGAATGTCAGTTGACCTTATTTGTCCGGTATTCGTTATATTAAATTGACACGACATTAGCGATTTAAAAGTAATCATAAAAAAATAAGGAAATTAAATTCACTTAGCTGAATATACGTATTTAAGAGTATCATAAAATTACGTAAAAGTATTTTATCTAAATAATAGTAATAATCCATATATTAATTATAATATATGACTCTGAAAAAAATTGGCAGTACAATATTTCGCTACCACTTCATTTCGTGAAAAAACTATATTTTTCATTTACAGAAAAAACATCCCTGAGAAGGCAGTAAATGTTTGTTTAATCAAATTACGCAACTGATCAAACTAAAGCTATTTTTTGTGTTTAATTAATTTCAAACAGAATAATTTAATTAGTGGCTCAGGTTTTTAGATTTGTCAGGTTACGACTGAGAACATAAATACGTTCTAATAATTCATATAACTTCTTCCTCTGATCGTTTACTTCTGCCAGCTGCAAAAACCGCAACCCATGACGCATTACTTAACTAAGCGCAGTGAACGCTCATTTTCTTGCCCAGCAAGAACAACTAAACAGCGCCTCTCTGAAGATGACCTTAGATTAAAGACTCCTTATATATTTTATGCAGCATAGCACAACGAAGTAAAATTTTATTTTCCCTGACGACTGCAACGTTATTCATTAACTCTAGCACTTACATCTCTCTACCATCATAAACATGTTTTCACATGATACTTTTGTTTTTCAAATATAAACATTTATTTAAAAATTACTGTAACAATGCTGTACTGGAGAATTTAGAATATTATTGTTATTTTATAACCAGACTTTCCCGACAACCACAATTAAGTGCAATATAAAAAACATTAACTGTACAGAAAGTATCATTTGACATTTTTATAACAACATTACCTTTAAATTTGGTACAATTGAGAATAAATTGAAGAGCATTTTTTTCTAATGTAGGGACAATTATAATCACGTTCATTTAAATATTCTTATGATTTCTTGTGAAACAAAGTGAATATTAATTTTATGGTTGTCACAAATAAATACTAAATTTTACCTAAACTCAAGTATAGAAAACAAGTTGTACACCGAGACAAAGATTCACGTATAAAAAGAAATAATTGTAATTATGAGTGTTCCCAAGTTAATATTGACGACTGATTACAATTTTGGCATAAATGAACACCATCGCTTCAAGATGGACAATAGGCAAATCGGGGATAATGCGATAAATAAAATTTTTGTTAATAAATTTTAACACTTATTGAAATAATATTACGTAAAATGAGGTAAATAATCAAGAATTATTTATATAAATATTAAGAAACTAAGTCTGTCGAATAATTTTTTATCAAGTCTATCTCCTTGCTAATGATTTGGAAAAAGTAAATGAACCGCGCATTCGTAGAATATATTTCAAAAATATTTTATTTTCCTAGTTATATTAAATTATTCACTAATATAAATTATTATATTTTGCTATTTAAATATATTGCTGAATACAACGTATGTAGGGTTAAACAATATGTGAATTGATTCAATATTCAACCACATAATTTTATAAAAAATTATAATTTTGAAGGTAGTTGCAAAAAATTTTAAGAAAAAATGAGAATTGCAATTAAATTTACCTGTTACAAATCAAAGGTACCTTTGAAAAAGAAAAGTAATGTATACCTCAGAAATGCTAAGACGAATTAGATCTAACGGCTGCAGGAATAAATTAATATATAAAATTGTTATTCACCAACAACGCCCTCGTTTCAGACTTCTCCAGTTTAATAGAGTTGTTATTACCGCTTCACTGTTATTTTCCTACTAGCTGTAACTCGTGAGAATATTTATCAACAACCTCGTAATTCAGGAAAGTGGTATAAAAAGTGTAACTCCGAATTAGTTTTTACAACATATATATATATATATATATATATATATATATATATATATATATTGTAGCCTATTCACGTCTCAGTTTGTTTCATTTATACCTTTGTATTTTTTTTGTCTAATTCAGAAATAATACAGAATTTTCATTGTAAAATATCTTGCACTCTACACAGTAAATTTCAATACCAATTGTTATGGTCGACTGAAGGAAATTTCTCATGTAGCAATAAGTCCGCCATATGTACTATACATAAAAAAGATGATAAATAAATATTACCAATAGCAGATTCTGGATATCTTCTAAAACACAAATAACGGCAGAATTAAACTTGTATTAATTACTACGTCTGTACAAGTAGGCCAAGAATAATTGAATATTTGACAATATTCATTAAAGTTAATTTCAAATAAATAGATAACAAATGTCATAAAAAATTGCAATTAAATACAATTTTACAAAAATAATATTTTATTGTAATTTTGTTGGAATATTCTTTTTAAAATATTTTTGGTACTAACCATGTTCAATATGTATTAAATTTTTTTATGTAATAGCAATAGTTTTTGCAGGGCTCGCGAAAAAATCATATTTTTAGGCAATTTTTTATACCCTGTGTCGAATTATCGATATTTTTATGAGGAATAAGCCAATTTTTCAAAATAAAATATAACCTATATTATATATATGTATATATATATATATATATATATATATATACATATACATATATATATACATATATATATATATATATATATATATATATAATATAAATATAAATATTTCTAGATAATAATGTAGTTTTGTACTGGTGAAAGAATTTTCAAAATCGGTCCAATAGTTGTTGAGATTATCCATTACAAACTAACAAAAAAAATTTAATCTTTCATCTTTATAAATATAGTCTACGTTACTTGCGAATAATGTAGCTTTATACTGGTGAAAGAATTTTTAAAATCGGTTGAGTAGTTTTTAAGTTTATCCATTACAAACTGCCAAAAAAAAAAATCATACCTTTCTTCTTTATAATATTAGTATAGATAAAGCTACTTTATTATTTTTCTTATTTTACTACTACAAACGGTTATATTAAAAAAATATAATATATTATAGCTTATTTTCTATAGAAGATTCTGTATATCTTCTAATCCACAAATAACAGCAGAATTAAATTTAGACTTGTCTTAATTACTACGTCTATACATATACCAAGAATAATTGAATATTTGGCAATATTCATTCAACTTAATTTGAAATAAATAAATAATAATTGTCATAAAAAATTACAATTAAATATAATTTTACAAAATTAATATTTAATTGTAATTTTAATAACATTTTTTTCGTAATTAAAAAGATTTTCTTAACACAGGGCGGCAAATTGATTTAAATTTCAATAAAATATTGCAATTACAACATACAACTACAAATTTGCGCTTGGAAATTCATACTGAACGATTTTTTTAGGGTCAGTATTTCATATAATATATAGATAATTATGATTTCTTTAAACGTAACACCTAAAATATTATACATAATTTTATGATACTTTTAAAATATATGTTTGGCTAAGTGAAGACGACTACCTTGTCTTTTGAAAACTATTTTTCCCGTCTATATATCCCGTAACAAGTTGCTCGTTTGAATTGGCAGAAACTGCATGTCAATGCCGCGTTAAATTTTTCGTTTATGCGGCTCGTAGATATGTTAATCGTTTTTAAAATATTTTTAAATGAACTTGAGAACAATTTATCATTTGCTTGTCTCTCCGTTCCAAGTATATCAAAAAATACGCAAATTGAAATCAGTAAATGTTATTGCGATATAAATATATGTAAATATAGTATTTAAAATTTTATTTTTAATTTATTGTTAATATTTTTTATTGTGATTCAGATTTCGTCTAAATTCAGATGTATCCACGAATTCATAAGTTGAAGTGTCAAAATAAAATACGAGTTACATAAAGCTAATAAATTTACGTGAATGTTTTGAAGTAAACAAATAACTGTGATGTCAAACGATAAGAGGATATTAGGTCGGTCTAAAATAATTAGTCATTCCTCTTGTTTTGATTTCATTTCATTATTTTTTTTTCAAAGTTATCTTTGATTTGTAACAGGTACATTTGTTTGCAACTCTCATTTTTTCTTTAAAATTTTTGCAACTACCTTAAAAATTCTAGTTTTATTTAAAATTATGTGGTGGAATATTGAAACAAGTCACAGAATTCACATATTTTTTAACCCTGCTAAAGTTGTATTCAGCAATACATTTAAATAGCAAAATGTAATCATTTATATTAGTGAATAATTTAATTTATAACACGGAAGATAAAATATCTTTGAAATATATTCTTCGAATGCGCTGTTCATTTACTTTTTCGTAATCGGTAGCTAGGAAATAGACTCGATAAAAAATTGTTCAATAAACTTACTTTCTTAAAAAAATTTGTAAAAATAGAAATTTCATTTCTTGATTATTTACCTCATTTTGTGTAATAGTATTTTAATAAGTACTAAAATTTATTAACAAAAATTTTATTTAGATCGCATAATCCCCGATTTGCCCATTGTCCAACTTAAAGCGATACTGTCCACTTACACCTAAGTTGTACTCGGTCGCCAATAATAAGATCATTTTAAAAAATAATAATGAGGGTTATTATTTCTTTTTACACGTGAATCTTTTTCTTGTTTTCGATACTTGAGTTAAGCTAAAATTTCGTATGTTTGTGTGAGAACCATAAATTTAACATTCGCAAGGGAACATTTTTACGTAATATATATATATATGGATATATATATATATATATATATATATATATATATATATATATACATATATAAACATATATATATATATATAATTTTTTTTGTTAAACAACTTCGTTTGTTTTACAAGGATATCATAATTTTTTATATGGTTTTTTGGGTCGATAACTACCTTTTTTCTACATTTGAATTTTTTATGTATGCGTGAGAACCACAGAGTTAACATTTATCCTCTTATGTCGCATATGTAATCTCTTTAGTGAGAACGAAGCTGGGGTCACTTACTTCGTTTCACAAGAATATCATAAGGCTATTTAAATCAACGTGATTATAATTGTCCCTATATTAGGAAAAAATGGCCTTAAATTTATTATTAATAGTACCGAATTTAAAGGTAATCTTGTTATAAAAATGGTAAATGATACTTTATTTACAGTTAATACTTTTCGTATTGTATTTATTTATCGTTGTCATAAAATGATAATACTCGGGATATAAAATAATAATAATATTCAAAATTCTTCAGAATAGCAAAAGTAATATTTAATTTAGTATTTATATAATAATATACAAAGTAATATTTAATTTAGTATTTATATTAAAAAAACATAAGTATCATGTTAAAACATGTTTATGCGAGTCGAAAAATGTAAGTGCTAAAATGAATGAATAACGTGTCGTTTGCAGGGAAAACAAAATTTCACTTCTTTTTTTTACGTTGCATAAAATAATATAACGAGTTGAGTCTTTAATCTAAGATCATCATCAGAGGGGTGCTGTTTAGAATTTCTTGCTGGGCAAGAAAATGAGCGTTCACCGCGCTTAGTTAAGTAATGCATTATGGGTTGCGGTTTTTGCAGCTGGCAGAAGTAGACGATCAGAGGAAGTAGCTCTATGAATCATTAGAACATTTGTATGTTCTCGGTCGTAACCTGACAAATCCTAAAAATCTGAGCGACTAATTAAATTATACTGTTTAAAATTAAATGGACACGTAATTGAAAATATAGTGCGAAGCCCAATGTTCAAAACAATTTTAATATAAAATATAAAAAAAACTAGCTTAACTTGATCAGTTGTAAAATTTGATTAAACAAACATCTGCTGCCTTCTCAGGGATGATTTTTTCCTGAAATGAAAAATAAAGTTTACCACGAAATTAAGTGCTAGCGCACAATTGTTCTGTCAATTGTTTTCCAGGGTTAATAATTTAACCGAATATATGGATTATTATTATTAATTATATAAAGTATTATTACGTCATATTGTAATACTGTTAAATATGTATATTCAACTAAGTGAAGATAATTTCCTTATATTTTTAGAATTACTTTTAAATCGCTAATGTCATGTCAATTAAATATAACGAATACCTGACAAATAAGGTCAACTGACCTTTAGATATCCTTATGTTTCATGAGAATAGAAAGTATAAAAAAGATACATAGAATTCATATAACTTTTATAACATATTTAAATTAGTGTTTTTAATATATGTTGGTAAAAAAATGTTGAAAGAAGGAAAATGATAATATTGAAAGAATAATTCTCTTCGAATGGTAATACTAAAAAAAATGTTCGACTTTAGCCGAAACATATTTCTAAATGCATCAGTTTGAAAAAAATCACGCATACCTGCGCTAGCATCAAACAAGAAACATATCACGTAAGATAAGTTAAACTCTTTCACAAATTTATTAAAGCAGATAATAAGAAGTAACCGTCTTGTTAATTAACAGTTAACCGTCTGAACTAACTACTTCACCGACCAGATTGAAATAATTATTTATCTTCAAAAATGTCCCATAATCTTTCCAGCTCAACATCTTAAAGATGAAATCGGCAAAAGAGCGTGAGGACGGAACAAATTGTTATTAGTTATGCATGAAGAATACCGCCACAAATTATTAGGATGATTCATGAGGGTCTTTATCTCGGTGATGGATTCGTTTGTACCATCAAAATTAAAGCATATTTTGTATAATTTTGAAAGTACCCATGATATTGACACAGAACCTGGATATTCATACGTGTTAAGATTAAAGTCATATATATTTTAGGAGTAATCAAAAGTACCTCTTTGATGTTACGTGGAAATGACCAGATATATATCGGTATATGTAATAAAGAACATTATTTATATTTATTTCATATTATTGAGACATACAAGTTTAACTATCTTTAAAAAAAATAAGCAAGAGCCCATGGGATCTACAAAAAAATTAGCGACGTTAAACAAAAGAATCTCGGTTACATAGGTAGACGTTAAAGCGACTGAGATTACCTTCAAGTCTAGCATTTTAATTTTCAGCGCGAATTTGTGGGAATTATTAATATTTTCACCGACAAGAACAAATCCTGTGAAAAGATGAAATTTTGTACATTTTGCCCTAAAATATGATATAAGAACCTAAGCGTATATACAGCTAAGAAGTTTTCCCTTATTCATAATTCAGTAGCTACATTCCAAATATATAGGCATATAACGTATCAATCACCTTTTCCGTGTTGCGAACCGCTTGATTGCAATCGAGCCTTTTACTGCTGATACTTAGTTACCTCTTTAATAAGGAGTTAGGGGTTGTAGTAAGTAAATTAAATACAAACGGTGGGCAAAATTTTAAGACCACGGCAGAAGAAGACCGGAAGACGTGAGATAACAATAATGTTAAATATCAAATTTGTTGTTCGACAAAATGTTTTATTTTGAAGCTTTCGTATATTTTCTTATATCAAAGACTCGCTTTAATCAAAAAAATTCGTTTTGATATGAAGCAGAATTTTCATTTTAAAATCACAGCGATCTCGCACATAAAGCGTGCAATGAAGGTTCTACATGTGGAATGTATCTTTAATTGTATTTAGTGAGAAATGTAATAAAATATTTTATTTCGGCAAATTACTTTTATAAATGAGTTAAATTGAGATGAAAATAATGTGATAAATGAGTACTCGAAATTACTTTTCAAGGAGCGCTTCTAATTAATTTTTGAGAATTAGGCAAAATTACCTAAACTTTAATATCAAAATATTAATAAAATACCTAAATTTTAAAATCAAAATATTAGTATTTTTAACAAAAGTTTCTATCTTATTTCAAAGTATGTTAAAATGAAAAATAAACGTTCATATATTATCAAAATTGTTTTCTTATACGCATGACTGAAAATACATTTTACTACATTTTTCTGAATAAAAATATATCAAGTCAATACGTTTTATACGTGTGCTAGTTTTTTAAATATACTTTTTCATGAATTTATAATTAAAGTATTAAGTTAAACTAAATTTTACTCGCCTATAAATGAAAGTAAAAAGGGTTCAAAACGTGGAAAAAAAACTTTTTGCAACTATAGTACTTATTAAAATAAGATCAGAGTTACGCTCCACTTCTTACTCAAATGAATTCAACTTCATATCAATATAAGTTCTAAAAATGACACTTTAAAGAATATATTGAATACATTCTTTTAAATAGTATGTGGCAATGTCCAAAGCAATGTTGAGTTATTTATGAGGTGAAACAACCTGTGCCCCATTTGTATATACAAAATCATTTTAATAATTTTCCTCAGTATTGCAAACAAAACGCTTTACTCAGAGAAATGAGAATCTATACAGCCTATGAAAATTAAAGAATTGAAAATAATAAATAAAAATAATGTTCTTTTGGAAAATGTTTCTCACTATAAACTATCCCACAACTAAACTATCTACGTTATGTGATGTCGGATAATGAAAGAACAGTCAGATATAATTGAGCGCCGTATTCCCAGCTTTAATTAAATAGACGTTCCCTTAAGTGATGTACATAATTATTTCTTCAAACATATTGAAACGTTATTGTAAATAATAAATTAATATATAAATTGTGATTAGAAAAGCATAAGTTTTCATTGTTTTGAAAAATGTTTGTTATGGCTGTGTAGTAATTGTGACAAACATTTTTTAAACCTCAAACTAGACCTGTGAAAAAGAAAATTTCTATGCATCGTTGTAAGTATCTGTCACTTATCTGCGCGACAATTAGTCACCTAAAATAATGACTCAGTATTCTTGTGATCGGTTGTCTAGGTCAGACCACCTATACATCCAGGTGTCTGTTTATTCATCCCAACTATTAATTGGAGTAATTTTCTGTTCACCGGGAAATAACTCTTATCGTAAGTTTGAAGATATTATTAAAAACCTAATTCCGTCTTAACCGAATCGTTTTTTATTAGGAGATTTTAATACTTGCCTTTATATGGACGATCCAATAGCTAATTAATCTTGTGATATGCTGAACTCTACAAAGTTTATTTTACTCGTATCCTTTTCTTAGCTTTCGAGTTAAATATTTTCATTCTCATCTCGACTAAATTATTATTTTGAATCCTAAACTTTGTTTTCCTTCAATTTATTTTTCCAGCTTTTTCTCGTCATGAACCAATTTACCCTCATAATTAAGAGTCTAAAGTTTTCGTCCAAAATTATATACCTTTGTAATTTTAAACGAAAAGATAGGTCGTCTTATAATTTTAATTAGGAGATTTCTAATTTGTTTGATTAAATGTATACCACTAAAGCGAATAAGATTTTAAAAAAAACTCTTTTGACTAAAAAATTGTATCAAGTTTTTCACGCAGAAATGTAATTGGGTCAAATCTGAACATAAATTAAACACTGTACCCATTTTTTGGAACCTATGTATTAATAAGAAACTAGATATTTCAAATATGCAGGTGTACAAAAAGTTATTGAAAAAATTAACTAGGGCTCATTAATCAATAATTGAGAACGATAAACAACATGAAACAATGCGGTTTCTAGTCGACATAAATGATTTCAACAGTTTCTTTCCAATCCTACCCAATATCTTAAATGCTGCATTGAGGTAGAAAACTTTGAACACCATATGGCCTATCCTGCTAAATTTTAGTCCATTTGTTATTTTGAAAATTTCAGTATCCGAAGTCAAGAAGAATCATCTCAAAATTAAATCGAATTCATTGTCAGTGATTGTCGAAATATTGATGTTCTCGTTTCCATTATTTATATTATTTCGCCCACATTGCATTGATTAATGAGTGCAATTCGTATGTATGCTGTCAGTGGAATACTTATAATGAAACAGAAACTTCTTTAAGTGTAGTTGATTTACAGCAGTTTTTTATTACCGCATGTATTAAAAAACTGCGGCAAACTGCTATCCCTTTCAATTTAAATGTTAATGAATTTAGCCTTGCGATTGGGCATCATCTCAAGCGTTCAAAATCTTCAAGGAAACCATGTTATTAGTAAGATTTTCTTCAGGATACACGCTCTTAAACGACTTCAAAATTTTCTTCTGTTTCACAGCAAAGTATAAATTTTACAAACTCTTCTTCTACTTGTTCTTGATTCAAAACACGTGTGTTATCCTGATATAAAAAAAAATTTGCTGAACAAATTGGATCGTCTTTGAAACCTATATATGTGGTATATTATAGATTTATAAAAGTTGACCCTAGATCTGAGAAACGGTCACGACCTGAGTAGTTGAACATAAGTAACGTACGCAAGCTCTCTTTTCTATGTTCATTATTCCATGTCCTCAATAATCCCGTTACAACTTCATATGTTCAATATAGATTCAAATGACTATCAGCTGACAACTAGTTTTAGGTTCTAAAATGGATTTGGATTAGGTTCTAAAACAAGTTTATTAATTGGTCCATATTTACGTCTTACAAACTTAAAGGAATGCTTATGAAAATGTTCATCGCTGCTTGAAAATTGTATGTAATCTTTCTAAAAACACTTTCATTAGTCACTGTAAATTCATTACAATTTTTTTCACATATTTTAAACTTGGACATTAGGCTTATTTCATAATTTCAAAAACGATTCTTTCAAAAGTATTAGGAAACCATTCATAAAGTCAAATAATTTTAGTATGAAACAGGTTCTACTTAAATAATCATTAAATACTTTTAACGCATATCAATAAAATAATTTTAAATACGATATAACGTGCAAAGCAACATTTCTAAAATAAATATATCCAGGCCCAGCAATCGAAAAAGATAGGTCGCTGATGATGAATAAAAAAATATATCTAACAAGCAATGTACAAACTAACACCTGTCAAAAAATTAATAAATCTTGACGTATGAACTAGCTTTAATAAACTAGCTTTAACCTGTCCAATGGTAAAGATATTTGCAAGAGAATGTTTTGTTGGTTTATTTGTTTGTTCACGCTGAACCCAGGAACCACAAGTGTAGTTCAGAAAATGGTTAGAAGACCATATTTTCAGAAAGATTTTAATAACTACATCCTGCTGAAAAAGTTGTCTTTATAATGTCGTTGGGATCATTGATATTTCTGAACAAAATATGTTTTTATATTTAAAATATAATTTAGTTATTTGGCGATTTTTTCCTCAGTACGTAAGCTGTTCAGGTTTTGTTTCATCACGGTATTTACATCTTCTAAATTTTGACAATTGCTTAATTTTACCGGGAGCGGTGCTCTGATTCCTAATATGGCGTCAGTTTAATATTCGTTTCACAAACGATAACATATTTCACATTTTTTTAAATCGACGGCTAAGAGGATCAAATGGGATTAAAACATTTCCAGTAAAGTCAAATCGTTAGCCCGTTCTATTAATTTTGATTCAATATTCTTAACATAGTGTAAAGAGCTACTGAGGAAGGACTTTTTTAGAGAACAGTCAATGAAGGAGTGCAATAGAGTTCAAAATTTGTGAAGAGAAAAAATATTCGTTCTTAACATTCTGTCAAGACTCGAAATTTCGTAACAGTGAATATCTTAGAAATAATTAAATATACATTTTACAATTTTTATAAACCTTTTCATAAAAAAAGAAACTGATCAAGTAGCTGACTGACATGTCAAGGCACAGTTCAATTCATTGACTCTAGAGAATATATTGTGAAAAGTTTCCTTAATAACGTAGGTACCCACTAAAAAATTAGATGGTTCTATTAAAACGAAACTCCATAGAAGGACCATAAATAATAAAAGAATTCATTTGTGAAACTGTCTATAGAGTGGCGTTTTTTGTTACACCGGGTCACTGAATGAAGTACGCTATAACACAATGCAATTGTGGCAAAATGCATTAGCCAATTAGACTCCTTTGCAAACAACATCGGTAGTTAGCCTGTCGGGTACTATGTCGGTGAATCAGTGAATCCGCGCTCTGGAGAAAATCGCGTAAAATTAATCATGTTAGAAGAAATTTTTTATTTCCATATTGTCTCATCCACAATAATTTTATTGGCTTTGTGATTTATACTTAGTCGTATCGAAGCAGATTTTGAGGAAGAGCCATTCTTGAACCATTTCTTTTCATGAGATCAACGGTATAAAAAATCATATTTATACTAAAACTAAGTTACTATGATAGGGGTGCTAGAGAAAACGAAAAGAAAACCAAATTATTGTTTAAAGTACACCGCTGAAATCTTTTTATAGGCAAAATAATTATTGAAATTTATGCAGCCAAAAACCAAGCAGTTATTTGTTATCGTGTTTTCGAGATAAATAGTTCATTTGAGTTGATACCCATAACATCGCCAATACACGATCATCATATAAATGAAGTGCTTTTTTGCAATATTTTTATGATCGGGTTTTATTATAAGATTGAATATTAGAAAAGTAATCTAAGCGATATGGCAATAAATGAAGCAAATTTGACAAACATATACTCTTCTGAAAAGAAATTAAAGTAATCTATGAAATATTTATAAATAATCAAATAAAAAATGTAAGTGTAGTTATTGAGATATTAAAAAATGTATAATTATTGAAATATTTAAAAAAAAATGTGTGTGTATTTTTATGTACGCGCGTTACAAATGATATTTCTTTGACAAAATACAAGAAAAACGTTATTTCACCCGCAGTATTGGAGCATGATTATAAATACAATTGGCAAAATCCAAATTCAATCAAATAATTAAATTATAAAAATTATAAGTTAAAATTTATTTGACAGATGAATGGTCGATCATTTTATTTTTCTGTCAGCCTTTCATTATGAGCCAATCGTCTGCCAGACAATTTTCAAATTATTGCCTTCCAACTTTATTATTTTTTCATACCGAGTAGTAAACAATTTGATCTTTTTATCTAGAATTACAATCAGTATCATTTAATATAATATTATTAATAATAATAATAATAACTATTTATTAAAATTAATTTACTTATTTAAAAAAAACTTCAAATAATATAATGAATTGTTAAATTGACCAAAACAATCTATTTACAGTTTAATTAATAATGAAAATAAATGTACACACTGAAAATTCATTTTAATTTATTAATTAACTTTATAATGTATTAAATATTAAATAAATGATGAAGTAATAATTTATAATGCAAATAAATACATACCAAAAATAAAACTTAACCTCACTTAGAGAAATAAACTTAAAAGACATTTTAAAAAGTTTATAAGCACTATGTCCATCACGAATATTTACAATGAATAATAAATATTTTTATTATATGGGCAATTATTAAATTTAAATTACTAAAAACTATCATGAATATACTCAATAAGTACACGCACGTAAATGTAGGTTTAATGTGCAAATTCACTTTGTCAATTTTTCCTTAATTTTTATTCACGACTAAATGAAACTACATGATGTAGTTTTATTTCTACTTTATTAAAATTATTAACTAAGACCTAGGTTTCATTGTACCAACATCTTCAACATCTTCAGGCAGGCAATTTAAGAAGATACATCTTCAGTAGAAATAATACTACATCAGGTGATTTCATTTAGTTGTGTATAAAAATTAAGCGTTAAACAGTTTATACAAAATTAACGCTAAATATATTCAATATTTGTAAATTTTTGTTGCATCATCGTGTTGATATTTGTTGCATTATAAGTACGCATGCACGTATTGTAAAACTCACTGTCACAATAATTTCATAACGCGCCTAAATAAATTAAAAAAAAAGTTATAAATAGAAATTGAAAGTAATACTAGAAAAACGAATACTAGAAAAATTAAAATTTCATATTTTCGTATCCGATAAATATTTTGCGATATTATTGGTCAAAACTATTTTTTTTGTAATTTTTGATGTTATGAATTGTATAATAATAGTTTCATGAACGAAATTATAGAAAATTAAATGTTCTCCAAAAATATTATTATTTGTTCCATTAAAGTTTTACTAAACATTTAACTTTAAATTTCACGCAAAGTGGCAAATGTCTCACCACGCTAATTTGACAAATTTTTTATTATGTTACTCTTAGCAATATTATAAAAAAGAAGTAAATTGAAAAAAATGGTCATGTAAAATAAATATAATTTTACTGTACTACAATAACTGTCAATACGTAATAATTATATAAGCGTTTTTTATATTACGGTCGGTAAGGAACAAAATTATCTTTAGCTTTGCGATTTAATTCCTTGAGAAACTTTGGAAAAATTATGAAAACATGTACACACTCAATTATGGTACTCATGAAAACAAATTAATGTCATCATTTTGGATTTTCGACTCAAAATACCAAAAGTAACCACGGTACAATAAATAATATAATAATTACAAAATTTGTTCATTTAAAATATAGCGATAAAGTATTCGTCGTTAGCAATATTTTTCATTTTTTATTTTCATTAAACATAACATAAGTCTAAGGTAATATCATCAACTGTGGGCTAATGAGTGGAAGTTCAAATAAGCAAGTACCGTGTATAGTTAACTGAGGTAGCATGTTGCTGGAATTTCATGCATTTGTACAATTCAGTACTCAGCAGGTCTAGCGCTCTAATTGTACTTTAATGAACATTTTGCATGAATAGGGGTGTCTGCCAGCACGACACTGCACCAATGACAACCGTTTTATTACGTCAAAGGTTTGCGGCGAAACGAGCAGCAGTTTTGAGTGGAGAATTTAAACGTGCAGTTATTTGATGATATTCAGCGTAGGGAATGGAATTGTCTAATTAAGGTGAGAGTGGATGTTGGCGCATTTTTGCTATGTAAGAATCTTCAATTACCTATTAAATTTGGGTACACAATTATATTACATTTTAGGTATTACTTACATCGTAGGCAATTTAAGCATGATAAATATTACGGCAATTTAATTTCCAAATTCAATTGATATTTATTTTTAGAACGTACAATAGTTAAGAGTTAACAGTATTTCTGTTCTAAAACCTGGTTAAATAAATAACAAAGTAACGTTTAGTATTATTATTTTAGCCACACGTAAATTAATTTTTTATATAACATACAATAATATTTTTCTAATAAATTTAATCGATGAATCAATTGAAAATTTATATTTTTGTTTTTGAAGTTGAATTTTAACAAATGGATTGTTTTAGTCGTTTTGTGTAAATAACTTTTATAGTACAATATCTTTTATATCAATCTTTTCACAGTATATTATCATTTAACATCCATTTCCACCATTATTGCTATTATTTAATTAAATCCATCCATATCATGGGAGGATTTACCCAACTAATGCAATTTTTCTAGATGCTTTTTTAGGCATAATTACTTGATCTAGAGCGTACAAGCCTACCAGATAGTATTATATTAATTATACATATTAAATATTAATTTTAGCTTTTCGCATTCCTTCTCCATACAAACTTTAACTGTCAAGCCTCACACTCCTCCGTGCGCGCAATATGCTTAAAAACGGGCTTTTGTTTAGGTTGTCATGCATCAAGTTGACCTTACGTCCTTTATATGTCTTCATTAACACGTTCAAGGACAGATATTCATCGAATGGATTAGATAATGTCTCACCCGTATGGCTGGTGAATCGTCTTTTTAAAGGGACCTTAAATGAAACTTGAAATGTCATTTTTTAACTTTTATATTTTTTAGCTTCAGTTATCTTCTTCAAATATTCTATTTTAATACGGCAGTTTTGGAAGGCGTTGTGTGAAAATGACTTCAGATTAAAGTGCTTTTAGTTCTGATCAAAAATATTTTATAATTGTGAACAAATACGTGAATGTGAATATGACGTTCGTATTTAAGGATTGGACTAAACTTTTACTGATCGTTCATCACCATTTCGTAATTATATGTCATGTAATTAATTCAGTTATTTAGCATATCATATTTATTATAGCCTATATAATGCGAAAATCTACATATGCAGATAGTCTTTGTCATTTGACTACTGCAAATACTTTTAGATTCAGTATTATTGATAATAAATCTAAAAATATTTTTAAATGCAAAGACTATTAAAATATTTTAACATACAAGCGCTTGATATCCTTTATAGTACAGGAAAACCGAAAAACTACAAAGTGCAGCTATTTGATGCTCATCTATTCATTATGAAGGGAGCCATCTTTTGTATAAATAAGCAATTTTTCACCTTTTCTTATCAAACGCTGTGACCTCAAGTGACAATATACCCAAGTTCTTTTCCGCTCAGACTTGTTCCCCTTTCTCAAAAAAAATATTTATTTTTAATGACGGGACAAGATTCGGGCCCTGCTTTTTAATTTATGACTACCGAATAGATGCGATAGGTAAAAGTTGTAACAAGGAAATTATACTCAAAGGGTGCACGTAATTATGCTCGGCTAGAGCAAGTAGGACGAGAACGGGACCGCCGCTGAGATAAGAAAAGTGATAAATATCGGATTTGTCGTTTAGAAAAACGTTTTCACTTAACTTTAGCACTTTCGTGTTCATTATATATTGAAGCAAAAAGCTATTTTAATAATATATTTCCTTTAATGACATACAAAATATCAGGTACAAACACACATACGTACACAGATATATGTATATGTATATATATATAGATATATATATATATATATATATATATATATATATATATATATATCTGTGTGAAACTTGACATGTAATATTCTAACTTTCATATTTTTTAGCTTGAGTTATCTTCTTCAAATATTCTATTTTAATACGTCAATTTTGAAGGTGTTGTGTGCAAATGACTTAAGATTAAAGTGCTTTTAGTTCTGATCAAAAATATTTTATAATTGTGAACAAATATGTGAATATGAATATGACGTTCGTATTTAGGAATTGGTCTAAACTTTTACTGTGCATATATATATATATATATATATATATATATATATATATATATATGATATATATATATATATATATATATATATATATACACACATATTTGTGTGTGTACCTGTGTGTAATATATTTATATATTTCTTATTAGGACTTTTTGTGTTTTTTTCTTATTTCTCTCAAAATAGTATGAGCATAAAGTTTACTGAAAACGCTAATAGATAGCGTTGGTATTAGATACGCCAATTTTTATATTAGCGTGCATAACGAAAGTAAACTAAAGCTTGACGTATCTTTATTTGTTAACCGATTGAAATGAAAGCAGACATAGATGTTAGCCCATGTTAATCTAAATACATCACTGAAAATCGCATCCAAATGGGTTCAGCCATTGCTGAGATTAGCGTGCACAATTAAGAGACTAATAAACAAACAGGCAAGCAGGCAAAAATTCTAAAAAATGTTATTTTAAGTTTAGTAGCGTGTTTATAGTAAGAAGTATTTATATAATAATATTCGACACGGATTCAGTTTTTTTACGATTTTATAGGTATAATTATATTTTAGTTGGGATGGATAATAATAAAATTTATTAAATGAAGTTTTGTAATCTGAAAATTGTATAATTTGATTAAAAAGAAATGCGCAAATCAATTTATTATTTATTTGTAATATTTATTAATCAATCAAAATATTTGTTTTGGGCTTCATTATCTTTAGTTAAACAGTTTATTTTGAGTGCATAAATATATATATATATATATATATATATATATATATATATATATATATATTAATACTAAACACACTGATTTGCTTGCACAAAGAAGAGACACATTTCTCTCATTATAGGTACACGTTATATGGGTGCAAAATTGTATCGTGGCCGTTTGTGTGATTGAGATAATAAAGTAAAGAAAACGAAGAAAAAAACTTATTTTCACAATTATATTAATAATACAGTTAGGATTTTATTACTTAGGTTTCCTGCAAATATTAAAAAATAAATTATAAAATAATTGCTCCCATTTATTTTCATTAATCCTTCGTCTCCTAAAGGAACGAAATAACAATATTAAATGAGATGCTTCTTAAAAATTAAAAAGATCTGACGCTACTTGAAATATTCTTTAATTTTTAAAATACGTACAAAATGTTTGATGATCAATTATTATTACAACAATATGCTCATATCACAATGTTCAATTTTCAAAATATAAAATATTCTATTTAACATTTACATTTTTAATGGAAAAATAGACATTTGTGAGAATATTACACCAATTCGTAGATTCAAACACGAAATAAAGTGCAACCGAAAAAGCTCCACCCCCGTATCACATAATAATATATAAATCAAACGTCTAGGTCTTCCAAATATGGATTAATGTTACCAACAAAATTTACATAGCCCTATATACCAAATATATGAGAGTGGCGAAAGCTTAGTATATGAAAATTTGGTCCAGGTCTTGCGTCCGAGGTAAACGAGTGGAGGGACAATCTTACGCTTGGTATGAGATGTATTTCTTCACACCTTATTAATAAAAAATAAACAATGTTCGGCAGACTATTATTATATGATAATAAAGTAATCTAGATGATCATGTATGTAAAATCTATTAACGGCCCAGAGTATTAAAGAGAAAAATAAATATATTTTCATTATTACATAGCCCTTTTAGGGGCAACTTACACATAAGATCCAGCAATTCCGTTTACAAGTTTTTTCCTAATAATTTTTTAAACATTTCAATTTCACGGGGTCAAGGTAAATTAGTGAGTTGTTGGTAACATATTTTTTACAATAAAGTACAAATTAATTAATATTTAGGTTCATGACAAAGTAATAAATATGACATATGGACATTAATTAAGTCTGAATGCAATGACTTTCTGTATTATGTAACATAGATCGCCAAAATAATTGTTATATAACAATAAAAAATAGATTACGATAACATTTCTAACTTGAAGGAAGTTATATGAATATAAGCCCATTTACGTTACAAATATTAATTAATATTACATGATATATAGTTACTTGTTTTTGAATACACTTTCTAGCACTACATGTGCTAGAAAGTGTATACTGCAATGTATACTGCAAACTTTAAATAAACATATTTTCCGACGAGAAGTATTACTAGGCACCACCAGGTACTAGAAAATGCTCAACTTTTGATAAGGGAAATTAAAAATTTTAGAAGTTTTCACTTTTCTCTCTTATTTTAATAATTCTTATTCAATTTTATCCGCGCTGTGAAAACGAAAAGCCAGTAATGGTATTCTGGATTACCAGATAAAGCTATGCTGCGCGCATTTTACGTACTAATAGAAAGGAAGCAACAGGACGGATGCAACCATTTACCACCCGACCAGCCACCACATGACTTCCGCTAATCTTCCCCTTATTCGGAGCAACGCAGCCGCTGTTAAGTATATAAATATCAATTACGCCAAACTTCTGCTGCTTTACATACTATATATACAAGTATATGGACAGTGTGTCTTTCATTGCTTTAACTTTGTTTATATAAATGTATAAATATCTGAAAAAATTAAAATACTGTTAATAGTGCCAAGTTTATGTAAGGCAATGCCATAAGTATAAACTAAACATGTGCAGTTCTCCGTTAGCCAATCTATCAAAGTCTTTAGATGAATTTCGCAGAAATAGACCTATTGCGTTGAAATGGACTTTTGTAGCTCGAAGTGATTTTACTATATTTCCCTATACATCCTTTGATATCAAGTCCGAGGATGACGTTCGTAAACTTTATGTTGAAATACTAGCATCGTATTTATGATGTATATATTTTGCCCCATCTGTGCAACCCTTATTGCCATAGATTTGGGTTATATAATCCGCAACTATTACTACACTTCTTCTTTTTAACCTTTTTTTGATAAATTTATAGTTTTTTTTACTATAAATTTATATTATTAATTTTATTGATATTTTTATATCAAATACATAAACATAAAAATTTCAGAAATTTAACCAGCAACGTGATTTTTAAATTATCGACAGGTTGGACCAACGATAAGACGTCTAAGATAAGAATCAACGGTAAGATGGCTACAAATAATTATCTATCATTGATTGAAAAATTAATCGATCTTTAAAACTATTCTAGGTAGAAAATATTTCTCACAACCGGTTGTAGTTAAACTTATCTTCGATGCAAAGAATTAACTTAATAACCCTGGTTACCTTGATTAACCAGGCAATTTGTGGACTGGATTTAGTAGAGTGGGATTTTAGTTCCGTTCTAATTTGTACTATTGACGTGAGTGACAATGAGACAAGAATCTGATCTGCTTGACGACCGCTAGGTAATTAAATTAACTTAACTAAGTACCACCTTCATATCGCTTTATACCGTGGGAGCATAGAAGGAAGAAAAAAATCAGGCAAAACCAAAAGTATTCGTATAATAGTTTTAACCCTGGAAGACATTCAATTATTTACAGATCTCTATACTTTTTCACCCAATATTAAACGCCTCCATGACAATTTTTGCACACAATGATGTGCATTGGTGAAATAATCAAACATTAGAGAAAAAAAACTTTTAGTATGAAGTATTCAGATAAATAAAAATTTTAGTATGAAGCAAAAATTTCATCTAAATGTACATCATCATTAAATACGAAATATTACACTCAAGATGAGTTGAACACTCTGGCAATTTCATTAAAACTGATAATGTGATGCGCTTATCTTATTAATTCCATGAGCTATCAGAAATAACAGCTTTAAATGTCAGCTCGAAATATCATTCGATTTTATAAAAATGTTGTGTAGCCTTTCCACTGTAATGTCTCAAAAATAAAAGAAACGATGGAGCGTTGTGGAAGAACTAATTATCGTTAGTGAAGTTCAAAGTCCACCATTACTAATATTACAAAGTTTCACGTGAATCTGCTTCGCAATATCTTTTAGGTTCTGTAATTTTTGAAGAAGAAATAGCAAAATGTTTTCAATATCATTTAAAGATCATTAAATAGAGAACTGAATTCAAAGACCAGTCTTGTTGCTATAACAACTAAAATTATTATTCCTAAAATAACTTTTAATATTGATAAATAAACATGTTTGTTACTTAAAATTAAAATCTTACCTGTTTTAGAACACACAACAGTCTATTAATTCATTCAACTTAGATTAGACAGTTATATTTTTAACAACCTGCCATTTCAAAACATATTACCTAACTGTTACTCGTTATTTTATATTTAAACGTCACATTGAATAATACCCATTAATATATTTCCTAAGTTTACAATTCACCTTTTTTAAATAATAGTTCCCCTCGTTTCTAAATTAAAAAGCAAGATAAAAGTGACTGTAATCATAATGAAAAAGTACTTAGTAGAAGGTAATCCTTGATATTTTAATACTAATATGCCGTCCGGTGTACCGCTTTGGTGTCTCGTGAAACGAATTGTGGAAATGCCGGTGACGTCACATAATAATAAAAAATAGGTGCGCATAAGAATACATTATAGAAGATAAAACTTGGCAACAAATATAATCATACGGTGTACGTTGGAATTGTTCAATACGAAAATTAAAAAAGATAAATAATTACCATTAATAGTAGTCGTGTATTACTTTTACACTCACGGAGATACGTGAGTGTAAAAGTAATACACTTTACTGCATAATCAACTAGTCATATTTTACCCACTTTGACACCAAATAATATCATATTTAATATTATATATTAGAATATAAAAATACACATAATCAATTAATAAAAGATTTGCAATTACGTACGAAATGCATTACGTGTATATAAACACTTGTATGAATAGAAAATATACTTATTTATTATAAACCTTGATTCTACAGCAGATTATATCTCGTGCGCGAAAAAGGGTGAAATTTGTTCTAATTCCGTTAATAAATATAATTTTTACGAAAAAATAATATTAAAAATTTAAAGAGGAAATAGCTCAAGCACCTAGATTTGAACTCATACTTCCATCCCGTTCCGTACATAATTTAGAGCTTTCCTATTGCGCCAATAAGCCATTATGAATAAGTCATTATGAAATAAGCCTTATTAACTTCGACCGGTTACACTTTTCCTAGCACCAAATATACATGAAGATAAACTCACTTCGTAAAGAACGAAATAAACATATAATTGCTACTAACTTTTACAGCTCATACTCGGACTAGCACTAAATGTACCTGAAGTCAAACCGTTCGAATATGCTGTCTACCGCCAATTACAGCGGAAGTGCTTCACGCTTAGAGTGAAATAGTTTTGGATAAGTTGAGCAAAAAGAAGTTTTTACTTAAAAAAACCTCACATAAATCAACATACATCGCCAAAAATCCGAAAATGTGGGTCCAGGAATAAAAACTATTGAGGTTTTTACGTAAATATCAAGATCTATCGACAAAATTGACAAAAAATGGGGGAGATTTATTTAAAATTTATCGTGGCCAAAAAAAAAACCTTGGTTTCACATGTGGATGTCAAACAATACAAAGTTGCTTTTAAGTTGAGGTTTTTCATTTTCAGCACGAACTTTTGAAAATTTGAAATCTTTTTAAAGTTTGGGTCAAAAATAAAAAATTCTATGTGGATACAAATTTAGTACAAATTGCCTTAAAATACGATATAGGAAAGTCAACTCACAAATACCGCTGCGAAATTTTCATCTGCCCATTATTCAATTCACATATATTTTCACACTTTTTTCATGCCAAATGACATGAAAATTGTGTGAAAATATATTTTTCATGCCACCTTGACCGACAATACATCCGCGTTCCCTCGTTCAGAATTGATTCCCTCTTTAAATATAATTATGTACTCCTAATAAAGGGCAGACATTCACATCTCATTCTCTTTTCTTTTTTTTTTAGAAATTTAGAAAAGCTGCATCGTAACCGACGTGAAAGGACAAAAGTGATAAATGACAGATTTGACGCTCGAAAAAACGTCTTCGTTTAACTTTTAACACTTTCGTGTATATTCGATAAGAATCTCTTTTAATATATCTAGTATAACACTTAATTTAATGTGCGGTAGTATATTCATTTTAAGATCACAAAGTTGTTTCTTATTAAAACCATGAAAATGATGAAACCATGGATTTTGACATAATTAATATAGAATTTTTTATCAACTCTATTTTGAGAAAAAAATATAACAAAAAAATCATTTTTAATAAATTATTCTTGGAAGTAAATTATGAATTAGTAAACGTATATTCGTAATAATTTGAATATTAGGTAAAACTACTCTAATTTTTCAAAAAAGTAAAAAAAAATGCTTTTCAAACTGACTGTAAATGCATGCTGTAAATTTACCTATAATAACAAATTATCACTAATAGCAGCACCAGCGCACATCAACATTTAAATAATAATAAAAACATTTTAATGAATATTTTACACAAATTCAAGGAAAAGACTAAACTAGAAGTAAAACAATACAAACGCTTTTGAAGAATTGTTAATTCTCAACAGGCCAATCAACTGTAAAAAAGTATGAAATCACAAAATAAATGTTTGTAAAGGATATAATAAATTTAATGAAAGTGAAATCTAAAAGCATCAGTGAATCATGTCGACAACAAAAAGTTCTATCCATTTAATTAACTCCGCATTCATCTAAGTGAGCAATCAACTTTGACGTTCAATAATGTTTTTATTCATTTATTATATCAGACTTTATAGCTAGGAATTCATGATGGGATTATTAAAGCATTTACACAGATTTATTAATGGATTTACTTGCTCATTGAACATGAAACGTTAACCGATAATGGACTAAAAATGGCACAGAACACTAAAAGCCCACATAGAAACGGTAACGGAAATACGTTTGCAAATTGTACACAAATGTATTAAAAGTTAAAACAATTTACAGTTGTATACAACTTTTCATACAAGTTATATTTTAAAATATTTTAATAAAAAATTAGGAACAATTTAAAAAAAAGACATAGAATAGACTTATGTTTCAAATGGTGAAGTTAGCACAAATTAACATAAATTTTATTGTGGGCTCCCTTTCCAATATAAAGAATATTTTTTTTATTTTTTTGGATTCCAATGTATGTTAATGCATACAAAAAACTAACTCCATTTGAAGCTGAAATATTACGAACATGTTTATAGTTTTGTGACACTTTAATTTTTTCGGGGTAATTTTTTATACATGTATAATTTATTTATGAGCGTCCAATTCAAGATTTTTTTTAAATTTAGTTAAAAAACGAATTTAAATCGTAACTGTTCAGAAATAAATCATTGAAAAATTTTCACAGCGTGACGTCATTAAGAGTACCACTAGTAAAACAATTAATTTTTTTTTTCGACGCGTGTGCTTTCCTTTAGAGCAGTGTTCCGCAAAGTGTGTACCGCGGCACACTGGTATACGGAAAAATAAGGTTATCTTATAAAATTATTTTAGTAAGTAAGTAAGGGTAAGTAAAATACCTACACAAATCACGTGAGCGCACGAACGAGGCGTTTTGTTTCGTTTATCTAATTCTGTGGTTTCGTTTGGCGCGACGCGGCGGCCGGCGGGTCGCGAAAGACGGGGTCGGGGGCCCCCCGCCCCGCTATCCGAACTCTCTGGCTCACCAGTCAGTCAGTGCGAGTACGACTGCGCCATTTAAATTCACCGCACACTTTTGTTTCGTCGCTTATTGTTATGCGTATTATTCTAAGCGTAAAATAAATATTAAAATAATGGATAAATTCGTTAAACGTAGTGTAAGTTTGTCAAGTGAAAGTAATGAAATTGCGGAGACAGTCTCATGTTTCGCATTAAATACCTTTTCTGAAATTTAAAGTTTAGGTTTGTTGATTAATATTTAATAAATGTTGATTAATATTACTTAAAAACTAATTTTTAATTTGTGGTGTGCCTCCAAAAATTTTAGTTTTCCTAGATGTACCTTGAACACAAAGAGTTTGCGGAACACTGCTTTCGAGGATAACAAAACTGCACTTGTCAAACTATTTATAGTGTTGATTTCATTACTGAAAATAATTAAATCCTGGCTAAAGTGGAGAGAAGTTTTCAGTAAATTTAAAAATGTTTAACTAAATTTCCTCTTCAGACAACCCTAATTACAAATGAAGTTACATTAAATATTCGTTATAATATAATTTTCGCGATAATTTTTTAGGTTCTTCATTTAGACTTGTTCTTTATTTTTGTCAATAGTTATAAAGGCAGTAGGTAAAACAAGGGAATGGTGGGGGGGTAAATTAAATACTCAAAAATGTTTAGTCGTAATCAGTTAGGTTTTTAGATTTTGCATTCCATGCCTTATGCCACGCATGTGTTCTGATCATAAAGTGAGAAACACTTCCTCCAATCCATCACCCTTCCAGCTGAAAAAGCAGCACTGGTGATGCATTACTTAAATAAGTGCGGCGAAAGCTCATATGCTTGCCCGGCAAGAACTAAAGAGAATATGTATATAATTTAAATTTGATTCAAATATTTTTTTACAATTATATCAATGGGATATTATAATTAAACCATTGTTTTCTTTGCTAAACTAAGAATTATTTCGCCATAATAAAGTTATTATTTATATACATATATATTTGATTTTATATAACAAATATTTGAGCAATAAAAAAGTAATATTGCAATCTTAGGTATTTATTTTTATATCGAAATCAAAACCTTGAAAAATCACCTTTAACGAAAATAGCATTTCTTCTATCGGCTTTCGAACTTAACTTATCAGTCTAATATCATTACAGAACTGATAACACATAAATTGAAACAATGTACTCAAACTAAAAAAAAAGAAAATTAGGTTTCATAAAAATAATAACACTTTTAACGACAGGTATAACACGCTGGTTTTGAACACTGCAAGCAGACGGTTTACATACACAGCATATTACGAAGTTTTTCAATGTTTTTGTTTGAAACATAAAAAATGGTGTCTACGGTTACAAACGCGATCATTACCAGGTTCTATCTCTGTTTCAACTGTGGCAACAGTACCAAAAATGCGAGTGAGGGGTGTCTTGAAAATTGAGTGAGTGTTCCCAAGAAAGTTAGGGAACGGTTATACGCCTTTGGAGGTGCGGCAGAACTAAAGTTTTGCAACTTTTTTCATAAAATTTAGTCGATCTTTTGGATTTCAGTGAGACAGTGCAAATGTGTTTACGGCTGTAATATCCACTATCCTGTAAAATTTAACCAAAGGCCATCGTTTTGCGATATTCCTGCTCTAGACAAGCAGGAATATTTAGCGCATTTTTCGTCCAACGAATCTATACCGCCTTTCAAAGAATTGTAATATGAAATTATCTCCGATATAACTTTTTGTGTATCATTGGCTGGTTAGTGATGCGTTGTGGATATCATAATTACACTTTTGTTTTCTTTCGGTACCTAAGATAATAAAGTTATATCTTTAGTAAAACCGTACTTAGTCGACTTTCCTGAGTGTTTTTTTTAACTCTGGAGGGATTTCCCTTTTACTTTTCCTTTACAGCACCTACACAAGTAAGTCTAACCTTCCTCAGTTTATCACAATCATCAATGAATGTAAAATAGTTATTGGCTGTAATGTTATGATTAGTATTCTGAATTGGATTAGACAAGCGCACAACACACTGTATGGATAACAGCAATTTTTGTTGAGCTACAGAGAGACGTCACTATTCTTTTAGTATACAAGTAAGCGTTACAAGAATATCCAATTCTTCAGTCCGTCAAACACTTTATTCCTAAGCTGTATTTGTATGTTTTACACGGCAGGTACTTTTTCCACCGACACCTCCCTCTTAAAGCCACTAACATTTCATCTACTGTTGTGTTGTCACCCTTTCTGAAATATATCTGAAAATTGGAAACAAATTCTTGGAATATTTTGGAAATAGTTGCAGTAACATCAACCAATTTTCTTTCTTTTCTTGTAGGCAAATCAACAAACCGAAGAGTAATTAAAATCATATAGAATATTTCTTTAGATATTACTACTCTAAAATGTTCGTTGCAAATGTAGCATTCATTTTTCCGTCATTTTATTTAAAACACGCATTTTAAAGTATCAGTCCCCAAAAATGATTCCAATTCTATCCGATCTAGATCTTTTAACTCAAATTTATTTAATCTCTTATATTTCTGCCTCAACAACTCCACTCGCTCATTTGTGTGAAGTGTAATTTTATCCTTATGTTTTGAGTAATAAACAAAGTAAATAAACTAACAGGCTTACTCTCTGCTGGTAGTCTGACATTTGTCATTGCAACCATAATGTTTTGAGTTGGTGTGAGATGATTTCTTGATGGAGGCTCTGTAGCTCGTTTCATACATCTACGCTTACCATAATAATATCTTGGTACAGATTCCTGAGATGTTGTATTTTTTGATCGAAATCATGGACTATTTCGTCTATTCCTGGATTCTTTGGTCCACTCGGAGTTTCCTCAAGACAGCGGCATTATAGCTGTCGTTTAAGAAAGAGTTTATTTCAGACTCTGGCAGGAGTACCTCATTTTTAACAGTTGATGAGTCATCAGACTTCCAAAAAGTAATATTTTCCATTACAAAGTCGTAATGGAAAATATCACTTTCCATTATGACTTTGTATATTATTTTCCATTAAAATTTTGACCGATTACATTGATTCTAAACTGTTTATTTAATGTCGAGCATCCAACAGTTGGAGGGCGTTGATATGAAGACATTTTCACATCTTTTAAACCATAAAACAGAAATAAAACCAAAGCGTAAAAACTTACATTAACACTGACATTACGTCCCACACACGTTATAAAGTCGATATTTACTTGTTAGGGGATTAATTACTAATTTCAATTATTATATTTCCCCCATACTTTTGCAGCCGTAAAAATATATTATTTTTACAGACTTATTCAATTTGGGTATAATTGAAAACAGTATTAACAGCGATCAGAATTTGGAAAATAGTTACAAAAATTCCAAAATTTGAATTTTGAACAAAATTACCTGTTTCAAATATGTAGGTTTATGTAGGTTAACTTTGAAAATGAAATAATGTTAAAACCAATTAGGCGTAAAGTCTGAAGGAGCAAATAGAGATTTGAAACTGTTATTAGTCAACAATCCCATATACCAGATTCTTCCAGCTTTATGGATTTTTTTATTTGCTTTCTATTATTAATATAGATTATTACTATTACTCTCATGTTGGCTATAGCCAGCCCAGAAATGAATTTGAATTTTTTTTTTCTATAAACTCATCCTTTAGCAAGGTGGCATGAAAAGAACAACACCGCTTTGAGTTTTCGAAAAAACTAATGTAAAAACTCATATTCTGTCAATTATAGCCTTAACAAGTATAAATGCATGTTGCAATGAATATTTGACTCGGTTGGTATTTCAAGATAATTGTCTGACCTCCTAATAAAATATTCTATACTCGATAAAATATTATAATCTATAAAATATTTGATACTCGTAATTCAACTTCCTGTTTCCTGTTGATTTAAATCAGCCCTTTTAACATAAATTGGTAATACAGTTAATGTTGAAAATTTAGTTAAATTTCAGTCGAATAAATATCTCCTAAAATGCAATAGTTTGAAATAATTAATCTTATTATGTGCCAGCAATAAGCAAAAAACACGTCACGTAAGATATGTTTAACTCTTCTACAACTCCATTACAGCAGATAATAAGAAGTACTTCAATGGTAATGGTGAACCGTCAGAATTAAGGGCTTCAAGTGCCAGATTGAAATAAAATTTGCGTTTTTCATTTATCACGTACCTTTCGGCCGAAACATATATATATATATATATATATATATATATATATATATATATATATATATATATGTATATATGTATATTTTTTTAACAATCTAATGCTACTAATGCTACAAAATAGTTCACCTAACAATTTCCCGTTAATTCATATTTACACCTCGTACCTACAATATAGTATTTTCATTTTCAGCACGAATGCCAGCTTTGGTTTAGTAGCCACAGCTTTTGTAAAGATGTAAAATTTTATACGTTTTAAATTAAAATGTTGTAGGGAGGGTAATCTTATAACCACACCTGCAAGTATTTCACCAATTCATTATTCAAGGGATACATTTCAATATAAATAATTATAATTTTCACCTTTTTCGTACTTAATTATGCGACCTTGATTGTCAATGCAATTGGACTTTTCTCTACTCAAATTTGATACTCTATTTAATATAATTTCGTATTTCTAAAAAAGGATAAGGGAACATTCATTACAATTTTTATTTAAAATCAAATTTTCAATTTCTAATCGAGCTATAATAGATCACACAGTGGAAAAAGTTCTCTTTAAGCTGTATATAAAGTAGGCTAAGAGTCGAACCCAATTTTTTATTTATTAATTCAGTTTCATCTCGAAGGAATTTCAACTAACCGTGACACTTTTAAGACATTTTAAAATGTTATTATAGCCCACCTGAAGATGTAATACGACGAAACCTAGGTCGTAGTAAAGAACTTAAAGAAAGTGGAAATAATACTGCATCACGTAGTTTCATTTAATTGTGTATTATTACATAAAATAATTTTTAGCTATTTATTCGATGAAGTAAATTATGCCTAATTTAAATAAAAAATACAGACCATTTAGGAAATTTTAATTAATATTGCAAGCAAAATATTTAACTTAGAGTGATTTGTATTGAAATAACCTATGAAACTATAATTTTTTATAAAATATATACTAAAGTAATTTTTATAATAAAATTGAACTATCTCATGACTGAACTATCTGCACCGTTACATAGAAGAAACGTTATCGATCATGGAGTGCCTTACTCCTGACCTTGATCAACCTCATGTTTCGATAAATTAAATGCATATATAGATCTTTACTTTACTCGAAATTTTGCTATTTGGGAAATAAATAAATTTTCAAGGGCTCAAACTCGTGAGCACGTGACGCATGATTTGTCCATGTGATGCACTAGATGCTTCCTTTAGGTTGACATCGCAATGTCAAAGCATTTAACCTTGCTCTCTGTTAAAAACGCTTCACTGGAAACTGCAATCGTTTAAAACTGAAGGGCAATTATGTCGAAATTAAGTGTACGGGCGTACATACGTACCGTGTTCCCTTTTTCTTTGTCAGCTATTATACTTGCTTAGATGCTATTTTTCTTCTGTTGTTTGATAGAGGATCTTGTACCATTACACAATTTTGGTGAATTTCAGATTCTGCAGCAAAATGACCAATGAGGTAACTTTTACTTTAAGATTGTGCAACAACATTCCTGGTATATTTAACGAATTCGAAAATTCGATAGGTAAATTTAATTTTTGGTTTTCATCGGTCGTGGATCGATTGAAATATAATTTTTTTCGCCAGAAATCATATCTTGGAAAGTTATATTGATGTCGTTGACAAAGAATGGTCTGTTTCCGGGTGGTCCTCACATTTATTATGTGTCGGTGTGATTTTAAATGATGTCGGGCTATTTTTTATAAATGAGTTTTTTGGGTATTCCAAGGATGTTGCATAATTCATACATTAAAATGATTCATTTCAATGACGAATGACAATTTTCGTCAATTGGGAGGGATCTTCTCCTATTTGCAAGATTTTGTGGACAAATACTTGCGCTGTTGAGTGTTTTTAGATTTGCGCTCTCTTGTTTGCTTTTAATTTGATTTTATTTTCACGTGCTGTCGGATGGTTGAATGTTTTGAGCAAGCCTTTATTTCGTCAGCTGGCTTCGATTTTGAAATTATAGGCAGCATTTTTCAGAAATCACTCAATAAGATAAGCCAGGCACCTCCGAATGGGCTCGTGTTTTCTTATGAGTTTTGAAGCGTTTAATTTAGTGCTTCGATGGATTTTCCATAGGCCATTGTGCATTGATCGCATATGATTCCATGTATTGTTTTAATATTCACGTTTATTGCTTCGATGACCACGTGGGAGCACGAATCTGTGGATAGGCACATTTGTAAAATATATCGATAAGCATGTCGGCGATCAGATCTGTTAAAGAATAAAAACCACTGAAACTTATTAAGAGACAGGCAGTGCAAACGGGAACAGCAGATCAAATGCAAGAATGATTTGCACTTATATTAACAGCATAAAATCCAGAAATTTTAATGAAATGTGGCTGAAACATCAAGAAAGTATGGGCAATGATGTGCTGGCTGTATTACGACGATAAAATCTGGATTTGGAAAGAAATTTAAAAGATGTTAAGTAACGGCCAACTAAAGGCTAATAAACCTGGGAATCCAACCACCACATTGAAATGAACTTAACGCAACAAAAGTGGTAGTATGCTAAAAAATATTAAGAGAAAAAGTTACATTGGCGATGAGTTAAGATGCTCCATTCAGCAAAATACATACTTACTAATTCATAGTTGAAAACAATCTTGTGACTTAATAATGAACCGCATCAAGAAACAACAAAATATTATAATATTTCTGAATATACCTGGTGGTACAGAATTAGACATTTAAGCTAACGTAGTTCTTGCTGAAATTCGCGCAAAGTAATAGTACTTAACCTGGCATCATCAGGAATAGAAGTTTCACTTATGGATGGTGGACAGACAGTGCACTCTAGTCTAAACTTACCATTACAAATAGCTGAACATGAATTCCTGGTTTGTGACATCGCAAGATCATTGGAACTTGGACAAATATTTTCATTCGACAATTTTGCATTCGACGTTTCTTGAATGAAACATGTAGACGTACCCCATCGTCTTCTTCTTGAACACTCCGTCGTGTGAATTTTCGTTCTGGTGGTTCCAAAGCAACCCTTTCTTCTGTGTCCCAGGTGAATTATTTGCATTGTATATTTTGTAGGTGGACCGTTAAATGAATATCCACTAGATTTCTATTGTGTGTAAGGAATTCATTGCTTTTAATGTAACGATTTATTTGATACTGCACTACTTCGTCATACTGGGTTTCGCTGATTACAGCAAAGATATCGCTGCTTTTGTTGATACGCTTGCAGAAGCATTTTATAGATTTTCTAGAATTGCATTATTCGACGTTAACATGGCATTTTAAGACATTAGGAGTGGACTATATTATATCACCCATTGATTGTCGATTTCGATTTTTTTTGGTTTTGCATTTTGATTTTTATCGCGAATTCCCTTTGTTTCAGTGATCGGCGTACGTATTTCCTATATCAGTTTTCGTCAGTTAGAGTCTCGTTTAAGAATAGGCTTGCATAACTTATGCATTTGTTTTCTTTCAAGCACAATGAATCTCTATTTAATGGACAATATGGATAATGCATTTTGGATAATATGGACAATATTTTTTATATTATATAATAAATTTTATATTAAATAATAATTTTTTATATTATAGAGACCGAGTTCTTCTTTCAGATTTAGATTTTTCTTCCAGATAAATTTAGCCCTGATGCACTGATGACTTTATTTCGTCAAAGTTCTTCCTGAAATAAAATCAAGTTGTGAGAATGTGGTAATCCTTGTTTTTGCCACTCAGTCTTATACATCTAGCCGATAACATAGTGGAAAATTTTATTCTTGACGTTGGCTCCAATAAATTAGATTTAATACGAAAAATTAGAGTAATAATATTATGATGGTCCATGGCTGGCTATCCATTTTGAAGTCCTTTCATTTTTGGTTAGAAAGAATTACACGTAAACATTTTGATTGGTCATTGTATTTTTTACTTATTGATGTATACAACGTAAATTTATGGTGAACATTGACGACAAGATGACCAGCTTTCCCAGGTTATTAAAGATGATATTGATATTTTTTGCGTCTTTAAATGGATATATTAATTCGAATGCGATTCTTTGATTATTATGAGTAAACAGCAATCGTTCGACCTCAATTTTAGCACACATATCCAATTAACTACTAATGAGAAAGAAATACTCACAATTCAAGATATGATTGTATATGCCATCTTTACCCATAATTTTATAACCATATAATTGTATCGATATTAAATTTGTATTGGTTTTGACTCTGGTACCCAGATTGTCATGTTGGATTTTAAAGTGATAACTGTTTTTACCTTGCCAAATGATCAGCCGATATTATAGCGCATCTTAACTACTGTGTGTATCAGCAATACATTGCAGTGTATTTGCATGGCACTGAATAATGATGTCACACTGACTATATCCATTGTTAACGATTGCCACTGCGCCTTCATTAAATTTAGGTACATTAAACCTTCATTTATGATCATCAGCTTATCTGAGACAATTTGCTTAAGATAAGTCTTAAACACGTTGACCAATTGCCTGCGCAAAAGTTGTACAATTTCTCGTTGTAATCTCTAGATGTTGGTACAACGCTGCTCCGCTTCGAGTTATTGAGAAATTGAATCCGCTTCGAGTTATTGATCAAGTGCTTCTAAAAATCTTGGTCTTTGATTTGATATTAAGAGGATCGAATTCAGTCAATGAAAAATTGTTTCTTGGATTCTACAAAAGAATTTGAAAGTGTTTTCGTAGTATATAAATATAACCTCAAACGATATAATTTAGAAGCAAGCATCATATAAGCGAATATAGAGAAGCAAGCATCATAGATGCAAATATCTCCAGTCATATAAGCAAATATTTATGGTGGGAGCACTTGCAATATTAATAATCTGACTGCCATTCACACAAAAATTGCCTTTAGTCTCGTTCTTGAATTTATTTGCCTCGGAGTATTTGAATATTTGGTCTATTTTTCCGATGATAACACTTAAATGTTTACTGTTTTCATCATAAATGAGAAAGACTGATATATATGTGAAGTCTATGACGTTCTAAGAAATTTTAAAAAATTATGAAACTTTTTAGAGAAAAATGGACATTTTCAGTAAATATTCCTCAATATCATATGTTTTCGCCAACCATTCCGCCCATGAAAAATCGCTGATTCCAAATTTTCTTAGCATCGACAGGTAACCAAGGGCTATCTGCCACCAAATTGCTTGTAGAAGGCAGTAGGTGATTATGAAGAAAACCAAGTGGATACGAACCTAGACTTACATATTTATTGATTTATTGATTACCTGTAGATTCAGTCCATTGAAAATTAATTTAACAGTACAATTTTTTTTTCAAATATGTTAACAGCAGTATCTACTTTATTTTAAATATTATTATGAAATCTTTATAAAGTAGAAGCAAAAATGGATCAACCATCCTTTCACGCATACATGCAAAATTTTATACACTTTCAAATGTAGAATAATTCAGAGTGTCGTACCCAAGATTGTATTATAGGCGAGCGAGTACGATTTAGGTGCGAATATAATATTATCGCTTAATATTATGGCAGTACTACTATAGGAGCAAATCGAAGAATACACGATCTGAATAAATTTCGTATTAATAAACCATATTACTTCTTGTAAAATTACATAAAAATCTTAATCATATTGTTCAGGGTTCCGTAAAAGAAACCCTTATAGATTCACTTCGTTGTCTGTCTGTCTATCTGCACAGTCCCTTTTTTAAGAAAAGCGTAGAGGTATCGAGTTAAAATTATTTATTTAAATGTTTACGGTACCTACTTAGTACGAGTTCCACTCGTGCTTGACAGGTTTTTTGTTTTCCTTGAAAATGCCCTGTTGAGAAAAAATCAAGAAATTCTGTTTTCTTTCATTCATTTGACAAAATAAATTTAATAAACATTATTTTAGAAAAATCTACTCATTGCCATTAAATAACATTTTATTTTCTGAGTTAGGCTCAGAAAAAGAAAAGTTTTTAGAATATTAAGTATTAAAAATATATTAAAGTTTATCAATTTTGACTAACCATTTTTATCTATATAAAAGTTAGAATAATTATTAGAATTTTAGAAATGATTTCTCAGCCACAACTACGTGATTAGTTCTTCGAGGATGAAATCCCGAACACCCATAGGTAAAAAAATGTTCGTTGAATGGTTAAACATATTAATTTTTAAACATTCAAAGATACATACAATTTTTATTAAACCATTCGCAAATTACAAATATTAGATTTTTTCTTCTGAAATATATAGGTGAGTACACCTTTTGGAGCCGTAAAAATATATTATTTTGTGGGACAAAATAATGTATTTTTTTTGGTTTCCTAAATTTAAAATAAAATAGTGAAATAAATATGAAAATTTAAAGGGTAGTTATCAAAAAATTCTAAAGACCAAATAAAAATTGCAAAGAAAATTAAATCTTCCGATAAAATATTTTTTAACAAAAAAAACTGACTAAACATAATTACTAAAAAGTAAATAATAATTAACTCAAAATAGACATCTATATATTGAAAATAGGTAACTTAATTACCGATAGTAGTAGTATCGAGTGGTTAGCTGTTAGCCGTGAGTAGTACCGTTATCTACGTCCAAAGTCCAACATCAGATCTTGCAAAGTAACATCCACTAGTAGCAAATACCTTGAATCACGATTTATTTACTATCATCCGTTAAGAATTTACATTGTTCGTCTACAGAATTCGTCATAAGACCTTAATTTGTCGATGGTGTAGTTATTTTGCAAAATAATAACTACCAGTAGCAAATATCATGAATCGCGGTTGATTTACTACCATTCGTTAAGAAGTTCCATTGTTCATCTCTAGAACTCATCATCAGACCCTGAACTTGTCGATGGGGTAGTTATTTTGCAAACTAACAACTATCAGTACCAAACATCTTGAATCGCGCTTGATTTACTGCCATCCGTTAAGAAGTTACATTATTCCAGAATTCATCATCAGACCCTGACCTGACCGACGGCGTAGTTATTTTTCAAAGTAATAATTACAAGTAGCAAATATTTTGAATCGCGGTCGATTTACTTCCATTCGTTAAGAATTCCCAAAGTTCATCTCTACAACTCATCATCAGACCATAACCTGGTCGATGGTGTAATTATTTTGCAAAGTACTGAGAGAAAATATCTTCAATAACGATAGAATTACTGCCCCCCTTTAAGAAGTATTTAAGAAGACTTATGAAATTATTTAAGAAGACTTATCGATGGTGTATTTGTTTTGTAAAGTATCAATTAGCAGGAGTAAATGTCTTCAATCACAGTTAATTTACTACCATCCTTTAATTAGTTTCCCTTTTTATTTCCGGATCTCGTCATCAGATTATCACCATATTTATGTCGGACCGCTCACTTCTATACACTTTCAAACAAAAAGGAATCATAAAATCGATGTACATAAATACAAAAAATACGCGTCTAACATATAACCTCCTTTTTTGAAGTCGACTAAAAATCTAGGTAACTTTGGAAACCAAAATATACCATAAAGATGTTAAAATGAAATATGCATAATTTTTTAAAATAGAAAATCAAATATTTCTGTGTCATTTAACGATGTCTACCTAAAAACCTTTTTATTAGCATCGAAATCAAAATATGTCATCATTTCTATATTCTGAAAAAATTGACACATAAACCTTGCTCGAAATATATTAACTTTAAATTCATATATATTTTAAGAGTACACAAACGTTTACTCACTCAAATTTAACACACATTAAAATTGTTGTTTATTTTATTATTAATATTTACCCTTCGTACCTGTCAAATTGCCCTTAATATATTTTTAATCAATCACTATTATTTTACAAATTGCTTTCTGAATTGTACGATTCGACTCTCTTGTACATATATGTGTGGAATTTGCTCACATTTTTAAAGCAAACGGTCTGATGAAGGATGAAAATTAGATTCATTATCACTGCGTCGTCCGACGACACTGTAATTTAAAACAAAAAAAATGTTACATTAATCTACACAAATATTTGACATTTCATGAAAAGGGATATGGTTAAAAATGGTTCAAAACTTATGAAGGGATAAAATTTGGTACGAGTTGTCTCAAAATATGGTGTAGACAAATTAAGTCATGAAAGAGCTGAAAGTTCTCTTTCACTTTGTTTTCAAGGGATAAATTCCAATATAAATAAGGATATAATTTTCCACCTTCCTCTGGCTAAATTATGCAACCTCATTTGGTATTACAACCGGGGGTTCTCCATTCAGACTTGATTCCCCTTTAAATATAATTGTGAACTCCTAATGAAGGGGAGCGATTCACGTCACGCTTTTTTATTTGTAACTTTAATGAATGGATGTATTTTATAAAAGTCGTAATAAGTAAATTAAAAGTAAATGGCGGAAGGAGATTCATTTGATGAAACTAGGATGGAATGAAGCCGTGACCGCCATGAGATAAGAATAGTGTTAAATATTAGATTAGTAGAGTGGTAAAACGTTTCCGTTTAACCTTTTGCACTTTCGTATTTACTTAGTCTTTTGGCTAAGAGCCATTTAAACTTATTTGGCATAAATATTTAATTTAAAGTTCAACAGAATTTTCATGTTTAAATTCTTAGCCATCTTTCACGTGAATAATACTAATAAGATTCTAATGTAAATGTGTCTGGAATTTATCTTAAACTAGCGAATAAAACCTCTTTAGCACGTGAAGAACTCGCACGACGATGGTTTCGTATATATTTAAGCATTTATAAATATTTCAGTGCTCATGGTATTTCTATTAAAATATTTACAATTGTTAATTGTTCACGGGATTGACACATCGATAAATAAATATGGACTTTAAAAATAAGAGATCTAATATAACCACTAGACTTTCCCTGTAATCTACTAATCAGATTTTACCAACGCTGTTTTCATTATGCTTTCTGCAGTTTCGGAAGTAAAGAAAGACAGCTGTATTTTCACGTTTTTTTATAATAATTTTAAATAAGCTAGTTAAATTTATGAAAGGAAAGGTTTTTGTTTTCTTTAGTACAAACCCTTTGAAATAATTTCTCACGTGGCAGGGAACATTTTAAAAAAATTGATTATTTGTTATCCCCTCTTTAATATCATTTATATATATTTTTAGTAACTAGATAGAATCTATTACTAAGACAAATTTCAAGTCTCTGTATCGCAGAATTTCTGCAAAAATCGGACATGAATACAAAAAAAACTAAGTATATTGCCTACCATGTCTCCCAATGGACTTGATGAGTTTTTAAAAATTTGCGACATCTAGAATCATCGAAATAATTTTCATTCAAATTCATCGTTATAATTAAATATTGTAGACCCTTTTGGAGTTTCTAGTAACCCATATTCTTTATAATTTTACGTTTAGTCTTTTCAGAAGACATATTTTTTGCTTATTTTTTAGTATATCTGTAGCCAAATATTATGAAAAGAATACTATTAGACCCTCATAATTAGGCTCTTTCAAACGTTATCCCAAGTTATATAAAGAAATAATTTTTTCGAATACGTAATATGCTCCTTCCAAAATTTTCAAACAAATATTTTAATTATTGAAATATGTGTGAGTTAATGTTTTATTGCTATGCCAAATTTCAAATATTTACGTCAAGCGGTGTCCGAGAAAAATGGTTGTGGTGAACGGATAGACAGACACGTAAGTAATCGCGTAAGGATTCCGTTTTTCCTTTTGAGGTAAATTATTCTTGAAACTTAATTAGGATATATTAAATTGAGATTAAGCTAATCTAATTTAAATAAAAACTAATTTCTTCTCAAAGTTGAAAATTTTATTCAATGTAAAATTAAAATTTTGTAAACAGCTCAATAGGAACATTATGTACCATTAAATGTTCATATATACCTAAAATGTGAACGAAATCCTCGTGGTGCGAGTTCCACTCGTGCTTATTAGGTTTACTTACTCAGGAACCCAATGAAGCCATTAACCACTTTAAAAACACCTTTATATGTGTACTTTATTTGATAAGGTTACGAGGTGTCATATCGGATTTAACCACACTTGTGGAGTGAAATCATAAAAATTATAATAAAATTATGTATCTCTAGTATAACGAATATTTTTCGAGCATACCAAAGTAGTGTATCCAGTTGCGACGTGGACAGTCAAGATATTAAATAGTAAAGGTAGCTATGCATTATCTAAGATCGCCGTGTCCGAATCCTCGCATGACGTATTATGTAAACTGGATTAATGGCTTAAAATATCTATATATAATTGGCGATTTTGACGTCAAGCGGGCACTCAGGAGATATTATTATGGCGCTAAACTCAATATTTTCGGTCAAAATATTAGAAGACTTATAAAAAATCAAGTTATTTACTGACACTTAGCTCACTGTACCCTATAACTGAGTTATTGGTGGATTCTTGGTAATGCAACCCGACCGCGATGGTGGCTACCGTGCTACGTTCGTTTTGTACAATCGTCTGTGTTTTATACATTCCTCCCAGCGCTTGCAATTCCCAATAAATGTATATTTTCAATTTAATAGAAAATGTTTTTTTAAATTTATTATGATTATATTGTGATTCTCATAGACTTTGATGCTATGCTCATTTTATGATGCTGGAATATACATGAGCATATTACCTTCCGCTTGAGGTGAGAATACACCTATCCAATCGTGAGGCGCTGTCGGAGGGTCAGGTGACTGCTGGTATCAAGTGGCATTTCCGAAAGGCTATTTTTGAAATATTTATTCACGGAATTCAATGAAATGCCTTGAGACAATGCCCACAGGGTTAACAACCCTAATGAAACTGTAAATTTTTATATACCTCAGCAAACAATGTTTTGATCTAATAAAGAGAGATAAGTGTGAAACACCGATATCGCTATACGACTTGGCTTAATACTAGTCTTATCCGCGACATTCAGAATAAATGTATTCACCATACAAAATACAAAATATGTTTTAAATTAAGATAGTGAAATGTTTGGTCTTTAGTGCACATAAGTCAAGTATCTCTATGAGAACTTTGAATAGCGCGTAAGTTCCGAATGTTGAAGCTAACATTAAGTCGGACTCGAAAGCATCGTGAACGTAAGTGAGACGTATGCACTCAGATAGGCAGCTTCCCGGAACTGTGATACATAACGAAATCTCCTAATCGGGTGATGCCACTATGTACATTTATAATCAAACAGAATGATACATTTCAAATCTTATAGGAAAGTCCTATAAGTTCTGAAATGTATCCCTCTCTTTGAAAGATTACCCAGGTGACTCCTCTTATCAAGTCTGGTTCTGGTTCGATGTAGCAGTTTTATCTTCATTTACTATAGTATTTGAATGTATTTTATATCGTGGTATCTATTTGCGAATCCCATCACAGCTCACGGAATGCTAGCACGTCTTCCTTCCAAAGTGTTTCAATGTTACTAATTTCACTAATGTTGTGAATTATGTGGCCAGAGAATTGGATTGAGGTGCATGAAGTAGATATTGCCTATTTTTAATTTTGAAAAGATATTTGACCGTGTCAACAATAATATTCTGCTAGTAAATTGTTAGAGGAGTAAAATATAAATGACAAATTTTAAATTTTTGCTTTATGTTACTCAATCTGGAGTCAGTCAAGTTAGTAATTTACGTCTACTTTTGTTTCTTATTACGATAAACGACTTAGTCTCACTTGTCATCACTGTTCATTGCCTTTTCTTTTTTGATGATTTAAAACCCTTATGAAACGTCAACAGCCAATCTAATGATGATCTGATGCAATGTGATATCGACTCAGTATTCTGATTGAGTCTGAGCAACAAACTACATTTTATTGTACGAAAATGTACAATCTTGACACGCTTCCGCTTCTATAATATATGGGTATTATACTTATTTTTTCGTCTCCGATTTTGTAATGGACATCTATTTCCCTCGATTTTGATCGGAATTGCTTTTGATCATGCATTTTTTTTAAATTATGAAATAGTACATTGATAACTTCTCAATTTTGAGTTATTTAACTTTATGTTCCTGACTTTATGTTTCTGCCACAAGAGAGGACGATTTATTTCACCTATCTAGAGCGCGCACGAATATGTTAAGGTGTTTATCTGTTTTTCGTATGCTCACATTATACAGCACAAGATTACAAGACGCATCTTGCCCAGATTTATTTCCCTTGTCCATTGACGGCTTCAGAAATGGGATTATTAAGGTCTTCAACAGTTCGTGATTGATCACTATATATTATTTATTAAAATTCCTGTAGTTTTCTGTCTTATTCGTTATTATTGCTACTTGTCTCACATATTCATTATTATTTTATAACCATTTGTTCTCGTGTTCATTCACATGTCCAGTGATTTGGCTAAATCTGTAAATCGAAAAGAAAAAAAAATTATAAAATTATGTTATCCACAGAATTAAGCGTAAATGTTTATTTTTAATAGCTCTTATTATTTATTTTCACATTTAAGATACGTAAGACTTTGCCAGTTTTCATTCCCACATTTCTTTATTAATATTCCGTGGATCTCAAACATCAATGCAACCAACAATACGTAAATAAATAAAGACGAATAATTTTTTTACATTTTTAAATAAATTGTCAACCAATTACACAAAAATCGTATAAATAATATATGATCTTAATAACTTTTTATATTACACGAAACTCTTAAAAGCTGCATTTAAAAAATTATATTAGACGTTTTAGCAATTCAAACTAAGTTTGAGAAAAGCGTCAAATTTACAAGATCGTTTGTGCAATTGAATCTCGTCTACCGCTAGGCATACAACGAATGTTTTTTTAAAAACTATTTAAATAGTGCTGTATTAGTTGCTTATTATAAAACAATGTCAATTTTTTTAAGTATTTTTATATAACTATAAAATAACGCGGTATTAATACCTTTTTTTCTAATGTGTAAGTTATCTCCTTCAAAGTAAGATATGAAATGATATAAACGCACAATTAATTTCAGTCAATTCATACGAGTACTTTGTACGTAATTGTTACAATACGGAAATAAGACTGCAAAAATAAAATTATATTGTCAAATAATATTTACAAGTATTACATTTATAGAAATAAAGATAATAACTCACATCTAAGGCAAAATATATGATACTAAAAAAAGTTGCCCGGGTTGTTATTTCTCGCTTAATTTTGTATTGAATTATGTTTTCTTATCCACGAAACAGAGGGGCGGAAGTTCCTAATATTTCAGATTAAAAAGAGGTTTAATTTTCTTTCCATTTTAATTTTTTTCAAAAAAAGTGCTATCTGCTTTTTATATTTTAATATTTCACGGAGTATCATTTAATTAGTTAGGAATATTTACATATTTTTCATACTTTGCCTGACAAGGACATGTTCTAATTATAAAGTGAAAGCCATTTCCTCAAATAGTTTATGTACCTCGCCAGCTGCAATATCCACGACCCTTGACGCATTACGTAATACTTCGAGCGCGCAGGTTATTTTTTCGTAACATCGGCGCTCGTTCCATATTGATAAAACAATGTATAATTTCAAAAGTATTAATGTAATTGAGAACAAATTTAGTTTTAGTATAATTGAAGTAATATATATATATATATATATATATATATATATATATATATATATATATATATATATACATACATATATATATATATATATATATATATATACATACATATATATATATATATATATATATTTTGCCTTAGATGTGAGTTATTATCTTTATTTCTATAAATGTAATACTTGTAAATATTATTTGACAATATAATTTTATTTTTGCAGTCTTATTTCCGTATTGTAACAATTACGTACAAAGTACTCGTATGAATTGACTGAAATTAATTGTGCGTTTATATCATTTCATATCTTACTTTGAAGGAGATAACTTACACATTAGAAAAAAAGGTATTAATACCGCGTTATTTTATAGTTATATAAAAATACTTAAAAAAATTGACATTGTTTTATAATAAGCAACTAATACAGCACTATTTAAATAGTTTTTAAAAAAACATTCGTTGTATGCCTAGCGGTAGACGAGATTCAATTGCACAAACGATCTTGTAAATTTGACGCTTTTCTCAAACTTAGTTTGAATTGCTAAAACGTCTAATATAATTTTTTAAATGCAGCTTTTAAGAGTTTCGTGTAATATAAAAAGTTATTAAGATCATATATTATTTATACGATTTTTGTGTAATTGGTTGACAATTTATTTAAAAATGTAAAAAAATTATTCGTCTTTATTTATTTACGTATTGTTGGTTGCATTGATGTTTGAGATCCACGGAATATTAATAAAGAAATGTGGGAATGAAAACTGGCAAAGTCTTACGTATCTTAAATGTGAAAATAAATAATAAGAGCTATTAAAAATAAACATTTACGCTTAATTCTGTGGATAACATAATTTTATAATTTTTTTTTCTTTTCGATTTACAGATTTAGCCAAATCACTGGACATGTGAATGAACACGAGAACAAATGGTTATAAAATAATAATGAATATGTGAGACAAGTAGCAATAATAACGAATAAGACAGAAAACTACAGGAATTTTAATAAATAATATATAGTGATCAATCACGAACTGTTGAAGACCTTAATAATCCCATTTCTGAAGCCGTCAATGGACAAGGGAAATAAATCTGGGCAAGATGCGTCTTGTAATCTTGTGCTGTATAATGTGAGCATACGAAAAACAGATAAACACCTTAACATATTCGTGCGCGCTCTAGATAGGTGAAATAAATCGTCCTCTCTTGTGGCAGAAACATAAAGTCAGGAACATAAAGTTAAATAACTCAAAATTGAGAAGTTATCAATGTACTATTTCATAATTTAAAAAAAATGCATGATCAAAAGCAATTCCGATCAAAATCGAGGGAAATAGATGTCCATTACAAAATCGGAGACGAAAAAATAAGTATAATACCCATATATTATAGAAGCGGAAGCGTGTCAAGATTGTACATTTTCGTACAATAAAATGTAGTTTGTTGCTCAGACTCAATCAGAATACTGAGTCGATATCACATTGCATCAGATCATCATTAGATTGGCTGTTGACGTTTCATAAGGGTTTTAAATCATCAAAAAAGAAAAGGCAATGAACAGTGATGACAAGTGAGACTAAGTCGTTTATCGTAATAAGAAACAAAAGTAGACGTAAATTACTAACTTGACTGACTCCAGATTGAGTAACATAAAGCAAAAATTTAAAATTTGTCATTTATATTTTACTCCTCTAACAATTTACTAGCAGAATATTATTGTTGACACGGTCAAATATCTTTTCAAAATTAAAAATAGGCAATATCTACTTCATGCACCTCAATCCAATTCTCTGGCCACATAATTCACAACATTAGTGAAATTAGTAACATTGAAACACTTTGGAAGGAAGACGTGCTAGCATTCCGTGAGCTGTGATGGGATTCGCAAATAGATACCACGATATAAAATACATTCAAATACTATAGTAAATGAAGATAAAACTGCTACATCGAACCAGAACCAGACTTGATAAGAGGAGTCACCTGGGTAATCTTTCAAAGAGAGGGATACATTTCAGAACTTATAGGACTTTCCTATAAGATTTGAAATGTATCATTCTGTTTGATTATAAATGTACATAGTGGCATCACCCGATTAGGAGATTTCGTTATGTATCACAGTTCCGGGAAGCTGCCTATCTGAGTGCATACGTCTCACTTACGTTCACGATGCTTTCGAGTCCGACTTAATGTTAGCTTCAACATTCGGAACTTACGCGCTATTCAAAGTTCTCATAGAGATACTTGACTTATGTGCACTAAAGACCAAACATTTCACTATCTTAATTTAAAACATATTTTGTATTTTGTATGGTGAATACATTTATTCTGAATGTCGCGGATAAGACTAGTATTAAGCCAAGTCGTATAGCGATATCGGTGTTTCACACTTATCTCTCTTTATTAGATCAAAACATTGTTTGCTGAGGTATATAAAAATTTACAGTTTCATTAGGGTTGTTAACCCTGTGGGCATTGTCTCAAGGCATTTCATTGAATTCCGTGAATAAATATTTCAAAAATAGCCTTTCGGAAATGCCACTTGATACCAGCAGTCACCTGACCCTCCGACAGCGCCTCACGATTGGATAGGTGTATTCTCACCTCAAGCGGAAGGTAATATGCTCATGTATATTCCAGCATCATAAAATGAGCATAGCATCAAAGTCTATGAGAATCACAATATAATCATAATAAATTTAAAAAAACATTTTCTATTAAATTGAAAATATACATTTATTGGGAATTGCAAGCGCTGGGAGGAATGTATAAAACACAGACGATTGTACAAAACGAACGTAGCACGGTAGCCACCATCGCGGTCGGGTTGCATTACCAAGAATCCACCAATAACTCAGTTATAGGGTACAGTGAGCTAAGTGTCAGTAAATAACTTGATTTTTTATAAGTCTTCTAATATTTTGACCGAAAATATTGAGTTTAGCGCCATAATAATATCTCCTGAGTGCCCGCTTGACGTCAAAATCGCCAATTATATATAGATATTTTAAGCCATTAATCCAGTTTACATAATACGTCATGCGAGGATTCGGACACGGCGATCTTAGATAATGCATAGCTACCTTTACTATTTAATATCTTGACTGTCCACGTCGCAACTGGATACACTACTTTGGTATGCTCGAAAAATATTCGTTATACTAGAGATACATAATTTTATTATAATTTTTATGATTTCACTCCACAAGTGTGGTTAAATCCGATATGACACCTCGTAACCTTATCAAATAAAGTACACATATAAAGGTGTTTTTAAAGTGGTTAATGGCTTCATTGGGTTCCTGAGTAAGTAAACCTAATAAGCACGAGTGGAACTCGCACCACGAGGATTTCGTTCACATTTTAGGTATATATGAACATTTAATGGTACATAATGTTCCTATTGAGCTGTTTACAAAATTTTAATTTTACATTGAATAAAATTTTCAAATTTGAGAAGAAATTAGTTTTTATTTCAATTAGATTAGCTTAATCTCAATTTAATATATCCTAATTAAGTTTCAAGAATAATTTACCTCAAAAGGAAAAACGGAATCCTTACGCGATTACTTACGTGTCTGTCTATCCGTTCACCACAACCATTTTTCTCGGACACCGCTTGACGTAAAAATTCGAAATTTGGCATAGCAATAAAACATTAACTCACACATATTTCAATAATTAAAATATTTGTTTGAAAATTTTGGAAGGAGCATATTACGTATTCGAAAAAATTATTTCTTTATATAACTTGGGATAACGTTTGAAAGAGCCTAATTATGAGGGTCTAATAGTATTCTTTTCATAATATTTGGCTACAGATATACTAAAAAATAAGCAAAAAATATGTCTTCTGAAAAGACTAAACGTAAAATTATAAAGAATATGGGTTACTAGAAACTCACAATTAACACAATTAATTTCAGTCAATTCATACGAGTACTTTGTACGTAATTGTTACAATACGGAAATAAGACTGCAAAAATAAAATTATATTGTCAAATAATATTTACAAGTATTACATTTATAGAAATAAAGATAATAACTCACATCTCAGGCAAAATATATGATACTAAAAAAAGTTGCCCGGGTTGTTATTTCTCGCTTAATTTCGTATTGAATTATGTTTTCTTATCCACGAAACAGAGGGGCGGAAGTTCCTAATAGTTCAGATTAAAAAGAGGTTTAATTTTCTTTCCATTTTAATTTTTTTCAAAAAAAGTGCTATCTGCTTTTTATATTTTAATATTTCACGGAGTATCATTTAATTAGTTAGGAATATTTACATATTTTTCATACTTTGCCTGACAAGGACATGTTCTAATTATAAAGTGAAAGCCATTTCCTCAAATAGTTTATGTACCTCGCCAGCTGCAATATCCACGACCCTTGACGCATTACGTAATACTTCGAGCGCGCAGGTTATTTTTTCGTAACATCGGCGCTCGTTCCATATTGATAAAACAATGTATAATTTCAAAAGTATTAATGTAATTGAGAACAAATTTAGTTTTAGTATAATTGAAGTAATATATATATATATATATATATATATATATATATATATATATATATATATATATATACATATATATATATATATATATTTATATATATATATATATATATATATATATATATATATTTATGCCGTTACGGGGATAAAAAATAATGAACAAGGCGAAAGAAAATTGCGAGTTTCCGTTATAAAGCTTACGAAGCAAAATTAATTTATTTTTCACAATACAAAGCACAAACACTAATTAAATACAAACTTAAATAAAAAAAATAACTCATTTTAATAAAAAAATATATTATCTGTAAATATTTTTGAATCATTTTAGTACTACTCGCATCTCAAACGACACAAAAATCGTAAGGGCAAAAATAATTCATATATTCGTTATTTCATTCTCTTTATTATGATATATAATTGTCTATACGTTTATCTCATTTTAAGCGAAATTAATATGTACATTTGAAAAGCGCGAGCGCAAGGGTTGTTTATAAGCGACGCGAGCACTAAAGGGGTTTACTAAGCGCGGTGAACACTCATGTACTTGCCTGGCAAGAACAATTGCACAGCGCCTCTCTAACGATGTCATTACATAAAGAACTCAACTCGTCATGAAATTTTATTTTCCGTTCAACCAACACGTTATTCTATTCGCTCTAAATTTTGCCTTTCTTGACCCGTATAAACTTGTTTTAATATAATTGAAAAATTAAGTATTATTGCATTTTTCCTTTCGTGAAGAATTTTGGACAATATTATTAATATATATTCAGAGCGTTCCAACAAGGAAACTTAAGCACAATTCGAAAACCAATAGCTGCACAAGAAGTATTATTTGTCACTATTATATCAAAGTTAGGTTTTAGATTCAACACCATTAAGAATTATTTTAAGGAAACAATTATTTTGTCAAATGTACTGACAATAGTAATCACGTCATGGTGAATAGACTTGTGATACCTTTGTAAAAAGAAAGAAAAACGGGACCAAGCATCGTTCTCACGCATACATGCAAGATTTTACATAATTTCAAATATAGATAAAACGAACTGAAGAAAATTTTACTTTCTTGGAGAAAGACAAAAATTTATAAAGACCGTGTTATTCTATCTTTAAATCATATCTAAAAAGAAACAGCTGTAATAATGAAAGTTTCCAAGTTCACATTATCGGTTAAAAAGAACAATTTATGTGCAAATGGAAGCGCATTGCTTTGGGATATACAATAGAAAACTCAGTGAAATGGTTACTAAAAATTGTTATCATAATTTGTCTGTTTTACTTGAAAATTCCCCATCGATATGAACACTAAAATTAACTTGTTTTTCTTTGTTATGTTTTCCAAAATAAGTTAAATGAACATATTTTTTAATTAAGAACATTTTGCTACTGATTATGACAATTTACACAAATTAACTGAATTAATAATTTGTTTCAATTGTAGAACATATCTCAAAAATATGTTATTTTATGAGTTATAGATTTAATGACATACAATTTGAGGAAGGAAACTTGAGGAAGGAAATATTTAAAATGATTATTATCCAGCAACGCCCTTAATTGGGATTTCTCCAGTTTTATGGAATTTTTCAAAGGTGCTGTACTATTATTCTCTTACTAGCTACAACTAATTCAGAAATAAATTTAAATATATTTTTCCCAATCTCATACTTTAAGAAAATGATATCAAATTAACGACACTAAGCTAGATTTCACAAATTTTTTGAAAAATGAATGCAAAATTGGGTATGAAAATATATTATATAATTAAAACTTTCTTTATAACGATACCTAAAAATTGTATATTAATATAAGGAATAAACTTATTATGTTTTTTAATCAATTATATAACGAGGATCTAATAAATCTGGCATAACATTCTTACTGGCTGGACATGTAGATGAACATAAGAACAAATGATTATAAAATAATAATGAATAAGATACAAAAGTAGCAATAATAACGAATAAAACAGAAACCTACAGGAATTTGAATAAATAGCATCTAGTTATCAATCAAGAACTATCGATCACCTTCATAATCCCGGGGTAAGACATGATACATCTTGTAATATTGCATTGAATAATGTGAGTGCACGAAAAATAGGTGAACGCCATAAAATACTCGTGGGCACTCAAGGTAGGTGAAATAAATTATGACAGCGTCCTCTCTTGTGGGAAAAACATAAAGTTAGGAACATAAAGTTAAATAACTCAAGATCGAGGAGTTATCAATGTAATACTTAATAATTTAAAAAAATATATGATCAAAAGCAATTCCCTTCGAAATCGAGGGAAATTAGGTCTGACTATGTCCATTATAAAATCTGATACGAAAAAGTAAGTTTAATACCCATATGTTTTGTTATATAAAACCCATTGAACTTTTTAAATATTTTCTCCAACATGATATGAACAGCTTCATATGAAGACCACATTTCTGTATTCGTTTTTATCACTCTATAAACTAAAGAGTTAAATAAACTAACATTAGATTTGACATCCTGAAAATCGTGGGAATGCTTTATGACAAATCCTAGTACCTACCTAGTAAGTTTTCAGATTTCTATGATCTGACTACAAAATGTAGCATCTTTATCCATAATTACTCTTGAATCCGGTAGGGATGCAACCCTTTTGAGTGTAAGTCTACTCAGCTTATAACTGTGCACAATGGGAACTTATAAGCGGAAGTATGTCAACATTGAACATTTTCTTACAATAAAATGTATATACATTATTTGTTATCATTTTCTTACAAATAAAATGATACCTATCCAATCGTGAGCGGAAGGTAATATATGCTCCGGCATCATAAAATGAGCATAGCATTAAAATCTACGAGAATCACAATATTACCATAATAAATTGATAAAACAAACATTTTCCATTAAATTAAAAATAGACATATATTGGGAGTTGCAAGCACTGAAAGGAATATATAAAAAAAACATAAACGATTGTACAAAACGAACGGTGCACGGTAGCCACCATCGCCGTCGGGTCGCATTACCGTGACTCCATCAAGAAATCAGTTATAGGGTATAGCGAGCAGAGTCTCAGTAAATAACTTAATTTTTTATGAGAATCCTCTAAAATTTTGATCGAGTTTAGCGCCATAATAACATCTCCTGAGTGCCCACTTGACGTCGAAATCGCCACTTCTTTATATTTATACTAGAAATAAATATACTAGATATATATATTTATATATATATATATATATATATATATATATATTCGTTATACTAGATATACATAATTTTATATTATTATATTTTTAAAACGAAAATCTACCGCCAGTTATACTTTTGACAGGCACACATTTAAAAACGATATTTTTTATGCGAAATGTATTTTCGAATTTTTTCCTTTATTTGTAATATGAGACTTTACTTCTTATCAAATGTCATAATTCTAGGTCAACAGCAACTAAACAGCAATCAAAACATATCAGGATATGTTTTGATTTATTTGTGAGTGTCTAAATATTCTTCTTGTTTGCTTTGACTTTTTTTACAGTTCCAAGAAATTGTAAACATAAGCTTTTGATATTAATTTCACCTTGATAGGTCATCACGAACGTAACAAATTCCTTTATTGATTTATGTTGAAAATTGAAAAAAAAAAATTTTCAATGAAAAATTAATTATTTTTCTATAATAAGACTCAAACCAGAAATGTTAAAAATTATTTTTCTTCTATATTTTTTAATAGAATCCGAAAATATTTTTTTGTGTCTCAATAGACCTGTACGTATATATGATAATATCACCGGGTCACGGCACTATGTCTGTGGTATCTAGGTTAAATGTTGCAAGAATGGGAAACATTGTAATACATCATTGCAGATGCAGGCACCGTACTTATAACATTTGTGCATTGAGGTATTAGACATTTCTAAAACATAACAGAACATGTGAGGTTTAATTGTGTTGTATGGGTTAAATATATGATATAATGCTCAAACTTTGTAAACGCAGTACGCACTTATCCGGGGCGATGTACTTTGGTGCATCCTTGCCGACTCGTTCGCGCGGCATGTTTAACGTCCAGGCTCTGACATATATAATTCGAATCCACTATACAATATTTAAGTGGCCTGATACGGTTATTGATTTATAATTACGCTTGGAATGCACGCCTTTACTCCCCCGCGCTAAGTGCACGCATCTGCGAAAACTTCCCTTTAGATCCAAACATTATAAATGCAATATTATTTGTTAACTTGTTTTTAGGGTTCTGTGTATTAATGGCCTGAACATAATCCAGTTGTTGTGGTATCGTAGTACGTCCGTCCACCTATTAGTCTATCTGCCACAGAGTTTTAATTTCTAGGCGAAATGAGATAGGGTCTTGAAATACACAAATAATATACAATTCTTTGGCTTATAAAAATTGATGGTTATTTTAACTTCCTTTTAAATACCGCGCTTAAAGATCTAACGAGCTCGGTATGCGAGACGACTAGCCTGCCATTCTTTGTTATTACAAGCTTCAGTTTAGTATAAGATGAAAATTATTTTTAAAATATTTGGTCAATAAAAAGAAATTAGCGACTGATTTTCTCGGTATAGATCTTAAATGACAATTTGTAATACGAAACTGAACAACGAATTATGCACAAAAAGTGTTATAATATTGACAATAATTAATACTCTAACAGAATCGAGAAATGTATGATACAATTTGTATAAATTCAAATATTACACGTAAACGAAGAATAAACTATTGAAAAAACTATGTACCTACACACATTTACATTAATTACTTGCATGTTAATTTTAAGAAATATAAATTCGCTTAATGGTGGCTGAATAATTATGATGATTTGTATATAACCGAAATAAATCTGAGTTTTGTTAAAGCCAAGAGGACGGTACATCGTCATCGTGACTATTATAATGTCGTTTTAATTCACGTAATGGAACTTCCAGATAATTTAATTGTGCGTTCACCTCATGAATAATAACTTTATGGAAATGAGTGATTGCGAAAGATTATTTATTTTTATGTATTATTTTATCACACTTTTGTCTTGTATGGGATCTATCGATGTTCATTATCTGAATTATTTCCGTTCTAATATCGAGGATATAAAAAGCTCCAGAACTATCTAAATCTTTAAATAAATCATAAGTTGTTTCGTCCCATAAATCAATTTCTTTACGCGCACGTCAAAAATTATTTGGAAAAAAAACACATTGTTTGAAAATTGTTTTTTTAATATATTCTTTAAAGTATTATTATTAGTGAGTTGATGGCATTAAAACGTTGGGTCTTATTATAGCTCTGTTTTATATTCATTTTGATAGCACTTTTTTTTTCTTTGTGCTCTTTTTCAATTTTTTTGTAGAAGCGAGAAAAAATTGGTTTTATTTAACGTTCATATTGTATCATTTATGAAATGATCGGTGTATACATATATGAACCAATGGATTTGATATGCATTTATTAAAATCAGCTTTATTAAATTTAAAAAATTAAAAATTTTTTTGTTGCACTTAATCTTATATTTATAAATGTGTCGTTACTATTTTAAAATGTGTGAGAAAATGATTTGTAAATTAATCGGTATATTTTTCATACTTTAACGCACTCTGAAAGAAGGGTTTACATAAAAAAAAATTTAATTTTACTATAAAACTTGAAATTCTAGTATTACAAAGAGAAATTTCATTTATCCGTTCAAAACGGATAAAAAACGGTCTTTTTCTATTAGTTAAAAAGGTGGAACGCGTAAGTACTAATAGTGTTATCATGGTGTCATATAGACGTTAATATTAAATTAAAACTAATGATTATAAAAGTTAACTATGGTAAAAATAATGAAAATGGCCACTACGCCGTCAATAGTAATGTAAAATGTTTATACACCATATTGTATAATTATTGAATAATATTTTCAAGTTTGAAGAGAAATTAGTTTTCACTAAATTACATTAACTTAATCTCAATTTAATATACCCTAATTAACTTTCAGGAATAATTTGTCGAAATAAAATATATCATATTTCTGGGGTTCCGTACCTCAAAAGAAAAAATTGAATCCTTATGAGATTACTTACGTGTCTGTCCGTCCGTTCGCTACAACCATATTCCTAATGAGCCGCTTTACTTAAAAATTTGAAATTTGGCATAGTAATAAAACATTAACTCAATAATTAAAATAATTGTTTGGAAAGTTTAGACGGAGCATATTGTGTTCGAAAAAAATATTTTCTTGTGTAGCTTGGGATAACGTTTAAAAGAGCTAATTATGAGGATCTAATAGTATTCTTTTCATAATATTTGGCTACAGATATACTGAAAAATATGCTACAATGTTTAAATATAACGATGAATTTGACTGAAAACTATAGCCATGATTCTAGATATCGCAAATTTGTAAAAACTCACCATGTCCATATACCTAAGGGAAATATGGTAGGCAATATATTTGTGGGTTTTTTTTTCATGTCCAATTTTTTCAGAAAATATGCGATACAGAGACTTGAAATTTGTCTTAATGATAGATTGTATTTAGTTTTTAAAAACATTCATAAATGATATTAAAGAGGGATCAATAAAAATCATTTTTTTTTTAATTTTTCCTGCCACGTGAGAAATTATTTCAAAGGATTTGTACTGAGGAACACAAAAACCTTTCCTTCATAATTTTAACTTGGTTATTAATAATGATTTAAAAAAAACGTGAAAATACAGTTTTCTCTCTTTACAAACCAAAACAAAAACAGTGTTGGTAAAATCTTATTAGCAGATTAAAAGGAAACTTAAGTAGTTTTATCGGATCTCTTATTTTTAAATTGCATATTTATTTATCGATGTGTTAAGCCTGTGAACAATTGATAATTGTAAATATTTTAATGGAAATACTATGAGTATACGAAACCCTCGTCGTTCAAGGTCTACACGTGCTTGATAGGTTTTTCTTACTAAATAGAGTTAAAGATAAATTCTAGACCCATTCACATCAGAATAGTATTAGAAATATTTACGTGCAAAATGGCTGAAATTTTAAACATGAAAATTCTGTCGCACTTAAAATTAAATGTTAATGTTAAATATGTTTAAATGGCTCATAGCCAAATGATTATATGAATACGAAAGTGTAAAAGGTTAAACGGAAACGTTTTACCACTCTACCAATATAATATTTATCACTATTCTTATCTCATGGCGGTCCTTCCGTCCTGGTTTGGTCAAATGAACCTCCTTCCGCCATTTGCTTTTAATTTACTTATTATGAATTTTATAAACTACATCCATTCATTAAAGTCACAAATGAAAAAGCGTGACGTGAATCGCTCCCCTTCATTAGGAGTACACAATTATATTCAAAGAGGGAATCAAGTCTGAATGGGGAACCCCCGGTTGTAGTGTCAAATGAGGTTGCATCATTTAGCTTGAAGAAGCTGAAAAATTATATGCTTATTGATATTGGATGGAATTAGTCCCTTGGAAAAGAAGTAGGAGGGAACTTCCCAGTTCTTTTATGACTTGATTTACACCACATTTTGAGACAATGAGTACCAAATTTTATCTCCTTCATTTTTTATTAAACCTAATTTTTATCGTTCATCAGAAAATGTGACCAACTTCCACATATATACAAGAGCGTCGAATCGTACACTTGAGAAAGCAATATATAAGATAATGTTGGGGATAACAAAGGGTAAACATTAATTATTGAATTGCTGTTAGGTGGAATGTTTTCTAATATTATATTGTCACTATAAATATTAATGTGTATTAAATTAAAACGAGTGAGTAAACTTTTGCGTACTCTTAATATTTATATACACACACGCACACACACATATATATATATATATATATATATGTGTGTGTGTGTGTGTATATATATATATATATATATATATATATATATATATATATATATATATATGTGTGACTTTAATATTAAGATATTTTGATTTCGATTCTAACAAAAAGGTTTTTTAGGTAGAAATCTTTAAATTATATAGAGAGATTTGCTTTTTTAATTCAAGAATTACGTATATCTCATTTTAACATCTTTATGGTGTACGTTATTTTGGTTTCCAAAGTTACCTAGATTTTTGACCGACTTACAAAAATGAGATTATACGTTCGACGCGTATTTTTGATATGTATGTACATCGCTTTCTCCAATATTTCTAGATCGATTTGAATTAATCGACTTTTTTAAAGTATGCATAAGTGAGTTATTCAACATAAATATGGTGATGATCTGATGACGAGATGCGGAAGGAAAAAGTGGAACTTAACTGATGTTAGTAAATTAACTGTGATTCAAGATTTTTTTTACTCCTGCTAATTGATACTTTGCGAAATAACTATACCATCGTCCAAATCAGGGTCTAATAATGAGTTCTTATGATAAATAAAAAAGTTCTTAAAGGATGGCAGTAAATCTACCGTTATTGATGATATTTGCTATCGGTAGCTGTTACTTTGCAAAATTAACAGCTACCGAAAACTACACCATCGACTAGGTTAGGGTCTGATGATGAGCTCTGGAGATGAACTATGGGAATCCCTAACGAATGGTAGTAAATCAATCGTGATTCAAAATATTTGATACTGGTAGTTATTACTTTGCAAAATAACTACGCTATCGGCGAAGTCAAGGTCTGGTGATGAGTTCTGGAGCTAAACAATGGAAATTCTTAACGAATAGTAGTAAATCAACCGCGATTCAAGATATTTGCTACTGGTAATTGTTAATTTGCAAAATGACTATATCATCGACAAATTATTTAATTCTGCAGATAAACGATGGAACTCCTTAACGGATGGTGGAGAATGTATCATGATTCAATATATTTGCTACTAGTAGTTACTTTGCAAGATTTGATGATGGACTTTGGACGTAGAGAACAGAACTCCTCACGGCCAACAGCTAACCACTCACTGCTACTATTATCGCTTCGCTCTTGTGTGTTGTTGATGACCAACTTTAGATAAAGAACAAGTTATCTCAAAAAACCAGTAGTTTTTGCTGCGACTTTTAATAAATACATAAAATCTAACATGTCAATCTGAGTACAGGAGTCGAAACCAATACGAATGTAATATCGATTCTATGCTTGTAAAATTATGGTTAAAGATGGCATACATAATCATATCTTGAATTGTCTGCAATTCCTGTAGCAGTTAATTGTTGATATGTATGCTAAAATCGAGGTGGAACCATACTCATCAATTACTCATCGTAATCAAAGAAAATCGCATTGGGATGAATATATCTATTTAAAGATGCAATGGTTATTAATATCAATTCTAATAACATGGGAAAGCGGGTCATCTTGCCATCAATATTCATCATAAGTCAACGTCATAAACATTAATACGTAAAACATGCAATGATCTCTACCAAAAATATGGAAGGCCCGATTTATTCAAAATGTTTACGGGCAATTTTTCTAAACAAAAATTAAAGAACTGCAATACGAATAGACCGTGGACGGACTTGATATTAATAATCGAATTTTTTGTTATAAATCTAATTTGTCGAAGCCATCATCAGAAATAATATATTTAGCGCTGTTATCCGCTAGATGTTTAAGACTGAGTGGCAAAAGCAAGGATTACCACATTCTCGCGTCTTGATTTTATTTCGGAAAAAAATTGAATGAATAAATTAGAAATCATCTGTGCTAAATTTCTAAATCTGGAAGAAGATATCGAAACCTGTAAAATAATTGTGAAAATTATTGTCCATATTGTTCAAAATTCATTGTACATATTGTCCATTAAATAGAAATTCGCCGTGCTTACAAGAAAGCAAATGCACGAAACGCTGTTCGAGACTATTCTTAAACGAGACTGCAACTGGCGGAAACTGATATCCAAAGTACGTGCGCCGATCACCGAAACAATGTGGAGTCGCGATAAGACCAAAATGCGAAACCACAATAAATCGAAATCGACAATCAATGTAATCTACTCCTAACGTCTCAAAAATTTTCCAGTCCTATATTAACATCAAATAATGCAATTCTAGAAAATCCATAAAATGCGTCTGCAAGTTTATCAATAAAGCAGCGATATCTTTGCTGTAACTAGTAAAACCCAGTACGACGAAACAGTGCAGTATCAAATAGGTCGTAACATTAAAAGCAATGAAGGAATTTTACGAATGTTAAGTTTCCCAATACAAAAAATCCAATGTATGTTCATTTAACAGTCCAACTAGAAAATAAACAACTCATATGTCTCACCTGGGAAGAAAGAGTTGCCATGAATCACCAGAAAAAATAACTTTAACTACCTTCTTCAAGATATGCCAAGACGATCGATTTGTCAGGACTTTACTTCACTCGGAAGTGCCAAGCTACTACAAAAGGTATGTGTCAATGAAAAAATTCAACCGGTGAAAATTCACACGACGGAATGTTCAAAACGAAAAGATGGGGTACATCTACACGGTTCAGCCAAGAAATGTCGAATAATTCTATTCACTTTTACTGCTTCACACGATTCGTAGTCCCACATGTTTTGATGACCATGCGGGACCACAAATCTCTCGATGGATACATTTGTGAACATATCGAGAAGCATGTTAGTGATTAGGTCTGTTAAAAAATTAAAACCACTGGAAAATTATTACGAGACAGACAGTGCAGTCGGTAACAGCAGATCAAATGCGAGAATTATTTGCGCTTATATTAACAGCATGTAATCCATCAAATTTTAATGAAATGTATCTGAAACATAAAAAGTACAAGCAATGATAAGCTAGCTGTATTACCATGACAAATCTGTCTTTGGAAGTCAATTTTAAACATGTTAAACAATGGCTGACAAAACGCTAATAAACCTGGGAACCAACCACCACATTAAAATAAACTTGAAACTACGAAAGTGAAATGTTCAAGGAAAAAGTTACAATGTCTATGAGTTACGACGCTCCATTTAATAAAACACATCCTTACTAATTCAGAGTTAAAAACAACCCTATGGCATAATAATGTACCGCATCAAAAACAACAAAATGGTATAACATTTCTGGATGTACCTGATGGTACAGTAAAAAACAATTTTAGCTAATTTAATTCTCTCTCAAATTCGCGCAAACAAAGAAAGAGTACTTAGCCTGGCATCATTAGGAATAGCAGCTTCACTTGTGGATGGTGGACGAACAGTGCACTTGAGAAACTTACCATTATGAATAACTGAACATGAATTCCCGGTTTATGACATCACAATATCGTTGGCACTTAGATAGGCACAAATATTGAAATAATGCAGGGAAATCATATACGATTAATGCACAATGGTCTATGGAAAATTCATGGAAGCACTGAATTAAACGTTCCAAAACTTATGAGACAACACGAGCCTTATAGAAGGTGCCTGACTTATATTATCGACCGGTTTTCATAAAACGCTGCCTATAATTTCAAACCCGCCGCCAACCGACGAAATTAAGGCGTGCTCAAAAAATTTAACAACCCGGCAGCACATAAATATATAATCAAATTAAAAGCAAACAAGAGAGTATGATTTCTGCCGGAAAAAAATTAGATTTCAATCGATACCACGATTGATGGAAATCAAAACGTAAATTTACCTATCGAATTTTCTAATTCGTTAAATATGGCAGGAATGTTGTTGCATAATCTTAAACTAAAAGTTACCTCGTCGATCATTTTGCTGCAGAATCAGAAATTCACCAAAATTGTGTAATGGTATCAAAGAACAGCAGAATAATATCATCTAAGCGAGTATAATGGCTTCCAAAGAAAAAGGGAACACGGTATTTAAACTGCGCATAGCTTTATTTCGACATAATTGCTCTTCAGTTTTAAACGATTGCAGTTTCCAATGAAATTAATTTAGAGTATGACTATTAACAAAGAGCAAGGCGATTTGATATTGCGATGTCAACTTGAAAGAATCATCTTACTTATATGATGAATCATCTTACATCTATCTTATAAATTATGCGTCGCATGCTCGCGAGTTGGAGCGCATGAAAATTTGATTATTGACGGCCCAAATAGCAAAATTACGAATAGAGTATTTGCCAGAAAAAAATTTAAAAGTGATAAAATAAAGTATAAATTGAATTTAATAAGAAATGAAAAATTAAAAAGATTTATTTAAAAAAGGACGCATACTTAAAAAACTCTGCTTAGGCGAAATCAGATAATACAAATTGTAAAAATGACAAATTATATTTCTGAAGAGTTATTGGTTTTCTCATTATGATTAGCTGTCGTTGACATCATATGATGTAAATAAATTTAAAATAATAATAGTAACCAAAATTCTTCAAGCAATTAAAAGTTTATTTTAAAAACAAATCAGGTATTATATTAAAAAAAATTATGGGGATCTAAAAAGAAAGGAGTTTCGATCAAATAGAACAATGTTCAGCTGAACGGAAAATAAAATTGCACTAATCATTGTTGCGATACATAAGACTTATAATGAATTGAATCCTTTATATAAAAATATCTTCAAACGATATGTATATTTATTTTTGCTGGGTAAAACAAGTGAAATTGCTATTATGATCACGTGAGGCAACGGAACGAGTTTATTATGCTTATTAAAACGCGCTTGTAAAATTTAAAGTAGTGAGGTATACGGTTCTATATCAATGATAATTTTATTTGAAGTTTAAAACATAGATTGAAGAACATTAAATTATTATAAAATTTAATAGGAATTTGATAATAGGAATTTTATGTTATTCCTACCTGAATTACAATCGTTAGTTGAAGCCTTTCACCACCTTTATTTTTAAGACCTATTTTACTTAGAGTGAATTAATCAATATATATACATATACTGTCCTGTGTGCGACTTTTTAATATTATTTCCACATATCTCTGAATATTTAGGCGGCGTAGTAAAAAACAACCAAAGGGTTATTTTTTCCGTTGTCATATGTCGGACAATGTCTTCAAATCAAACACAATTTATACATTTAAGCCTTCCTGGGGAATCAATATTTCCAATGATGTAAATCCGAAAAAAATATTTTTCGTTATTGAGGTTAGCCCGCAAAGATAGATGGATACACAAACATACACAGGCACTCAGGAACTTTGTTTTAAATCAGATACTGATATCAGTTAAAAGGAAATCGTTGTCCGCAAGAAATAAGTTAATTTTTACCGATTATTTTGCACCTGCTTATTTTACTCTTTTAACCCATTGTGGCTTTAGTTTTTCAATAAGAAAAAGTTGTTCAATAAGAAAAAGTTATACGACTTAATGATTAACTTTTACAAAAAGTTCAACGGAGACAGATTAGAGATTAATGTAAGAAAAATTTTTCAAGTTAGTTTTTTCGGAAATTGCGTTAAAACTCAATGAGGTTTTGCTTCTTTAATGTCACTTTGCTAAAGTATGAGGTTACGGAAAACAATTTTCAAATTTATTTCTGAGCTGACTATAGCCAACATGAGAATAATAGTAGAACGCCATTAAAAAATTCCATAAACCTGGAAAAATCTGGAAATATGGGGTTATAGGCTAATAGGAGTCTGAAATCTTGATTTTCTCCTTTAGATTTTACGCCTGATTGGTTTTAATAATATTTCATTTTCAAAGTTACCTACATATTTTAAATAGGTAATTTTGTTTACAATTAACTATTTTCCAAATTCTGATCGTAGTACTGTTTTCAACTATACCCAAACAAATTGAATAGGTCTGTAAAAATGACATATTTTACGACTGCGAAAGTGTGGACAAAATATAATAATTGAAATTGGTGAATAATTTAAAATAAATTTTGTGCATTCCTAAATATTTAGACATTAATATATACCTAAGAGTGTAGAAACCCTTATAGAGCAAATATCGTATTTAAGAAGTTTTTTTAATCAGCATAATTAGCCAGTTTACATAGCAAATATGTAAACTGGATAATTTACATAAATAACTAGAAAAGTGTCACTGAAATTTCATTAATGAAATATCTCTAATTTTACTAATTACTCCAAATTCTATGTAAAAATAAGTAATATATAAAAGTTGCTAGTCACAATTTATAATCTGTAATATACAGAAAACATGTTTTTTACTTCTTTAAATCTGTCGCCCAGAAAAAAACAATTTAAGTATGTTCTTCGAGTACGTTATCCCTTTAATTTATTGAAATTTTCAAAGTCGGTAGCGAAGGAGTCAATTTAATTAAAATATATTCAATAAATTTGATTAATTGAATAAAATGAAAAAAAAGGAATTTTCATTTTTGTTGATTTATTAGTATGCCACTTTCAATTCAGATAAAAATATGTTTCTAATCTTTATGTAGTTTTATATTTATAAGTGATACGACCCTTACAATATTTATTTATACCGTAAATTTCTTATTAGTCCATTTTCCATCTTACGGCTTTGCTATCCCATTCTGACTTCTATAATTACAAATATTTCTAATATGCGAATTCTATGGCTCAATTTTTGATTCTTCAGTTCATATTATCACTTCGAGGTGAATTTTTCATGTGTTCGTAAAAACAATGGCTAGGCTGTTTTTTGCAATTGTTTTATAAGGGTATAGCTATAAGGTATATACGTCTATTTAATGTATTTACACGTATATTAATATTTTTGTTATGATACATTGTATTGAAAAAAAATTATTATTAAATTAATTATAAAACTCAATATACTGAAAATGAAATTAATTTTGCGCTAAAAATAACAAATGATTCTTTCCGCACAGTTGTTGGTTTTCATATTATATTTGGCTGTCTTTCTCGTAAGTTTTTACGCTTTGGTTTTGTTTTTGTTTTCGAGCTTAAAAATATTAAAATATCTTCGAAAAAATGCCTTTCAACTGCTGGATGCCCGTCATTAAATAAATAGCCTAGAATCAATATAACCAGTCAAGATTTTAACAACTTTGTAATGGAAAATATTACTTTTTCGGAGTCTGATGATGCATCTGGTGATGAAAATGAGATGCTGCTACTTGAGTCTGAAATAAACTCTTCCTTAGACGACGACTATGATGCCGCTGTTCTTGAGGAAACGCCGAGTGGTCCAAGGAATCCAGAGATATAATAAATAGTCCATGATACCGACCAAGAAAATACAACATCTCAGGAATCTATTCCAAGATATTACTATGGGAAGCGTAGATGTGTGAAATGGGCTACAGATCTTCCATCAAGAAAACGCCTCACACCAGCTTACAATATCGTGGTTTCAATGGCAAATGTCAGCATACCAGCAGACAGTGAGCCTGTAAGTTTATTTACTCTGTTTATTACTCAAAACATAAAGGATAAAATTATACTTCACACAAATGAGTAATTGGAGTTGTTGGGGCAGAATTATAAGAGAGTAAATAAACCTGAGTAAAATAATCTAGATTGGATAGAATTGGACCCATTTTTGTGATCGATAGTTTACAGTATGTGTTTTAAATAAAATGTTGAAGAAGTGAATGCTACATTTGCAACCGATGGTACTAACCGAGACATTTTTAGAATAAATGCAGTAATGTCTAAAGAAAGATTCTAGATGATTTTAATTACTCGTCGTTTTGATAATTTGTCTACAAGAGAAGAAAGAAAATCGGTTGATGTTGCCTCATCTATTTCCAAAATGTTCCGAGAATTTGTTTCCAACTGTCAGAAATATTATAGACTGGTTGATGAGACAACTTTATATGAAAGGCTGGTGGCTTTTAGAGGGAGGTGTCGGTGGAAATTGAACATGTCGAGTAAGCCATGCAAATACAGCTTAGAAATAAAGTATTTGACGGACGGAAGAACAGGATATTTGTATAACGCTTACTTGTATACTGAAAATAATAGTGACGGCTTGGGTCTCTCTGAAGCTAAACAGAATTTTTTGTTACCTACACAGTGTGTTGTACCCTTGTCTAAGCCAATCCAGAACAGTAGTCGTAACATTACAACCGATAAATATTTCTCATCCATTGAGGTTTATGATAAACTAAGGAAGGTTGGATTTAGAAAAAATGCTCAGTAAAGTCGAATAAGTATAGTTTTGCCAAAGATACATCTTCATTATCTTATGTGCCATAAGAAAACAAAAGTGTAATTATGGTATCCAGAATGCATCATGAACCAGCTAGTGATATACAAAAAGATATATTGGAAAAAAATTCATATTACAATTCTTTGAAAGGCGGTGTTGATTCGTTGAACGAAAAATGCACTAAATATTCCTGCTCCAGGCGCTCCAAACGATGACCTTTGGTTAAATTTTACAGGATGGCGGATATTACAGCAGTAAATACCTTTATACTGTCTCACTACAATCCGAAAGATCGACTAAATTTTATGAAAAAAAAAATTTTAATTTTCTCTTTCTTTGGGACTCAAGGCACTGCTCACTCGCATTTTTGGTGTATATATATATATATATATATGTATATATATATATATATATATATATATATATGTATTTAAATAATCACTTTGTTTTAATAATAAATTAACTAGTTAAGGTCTGCTCCGCTATATGCCGGTGTTAATGTAAGTAAATACATGTCGGTAGTTAAGGGTTAATTCGCTATGTACATCATTAGAACATAGTAATAAAATGTAAATGCTGTCAGAAATATTTCAATTAAATCTTTAAGAAGTATTTAAAACTGTCAATAAATTTAAACTTTATAAAAGCTAAAAAAATAGATTCTGACGTCAAATATCGTTCGGATGTTGCGCTTTTTTGATTGATTTATTAAATGAAAAAGGAATTAGTTAAGAAAATAATGGCTTAGATATAATATCCGGTTGATAGATAATTGTAAAAAAAATATTTTAATGAAATTTATATTACATACATATTCCCTATAATACTTGCCTGGCAAGCATATAAGCGTTCGCCGCACTTATTTAAGCAATGCATCACCGGCGCTTCTTTTTCAGCTGAAAGATTTAAGGATTGTAGGAATTGGCTTTCACTTTATGATTAGAGCACGCGCGTGGCGTAAAGCATGGAATGGTTAATCTAAAAACCTAACTGACTACGACTGAACATTTTTGAGTTTTAATTTACCACACCCCCCCGCCCCCCTTCCATTCCCATGTTTTACTTAGTGTCTTTATAACTATTGAAAAAATTGAAGGACAAGTGTAAATGAAGAATGTAAAAAAATTATCGTAAAAATTATATAAAAACGAATATTTAATGTAACTTCATTTGTTATTAGAATTGTTTGAAGAGAAAAATTAGAAGATTTTTGAAGTTACTGAAGATTTCTCTTCACTTTAGCCAGGATTTAATTTTATTCAGTAATGAAATCAATACTCTAGTTTGAGAAGTGCAGTTTTGTTGTCTTTTAAAGGAAAGTACACGCGTCAAAAAAAAATTTTAAAAGATGTGCATGCAGGTAATATTCCTACCTTGGTTCTCCCTGTCGCTACAGTGGTTTTACTAGCGGTACTCTTAACGACGCCACGCTATAAAAAAATTTCAATGATTTATTTTTTAACTGTTGCGATTAGAACTCGTTTTCTTAACTAAATTAAAAGAAAATCTTAAATTGGACGCGTATAAATAAATTATACATGAATAAAAAAAATTGCTCCAAAAAAATGAAAGTGTTTTAAACCTATAAACAGCCGATTTTAAATCTATAAGTCAGCTTTAAATGGAAATTGTTTTAACTTAGTTAAGCAAAACTTATTTAGTTAAGTATAAATGAATTTTTAATTACGAAAAAACAAAAAAAGAAAGTTATTATAAGTTGAATACGATTTTAAATTTATATAAAACTTAATACATTTTTACACAATTAGTAAACGTCTCTCCGTTATCGTTTCATGTTTAATGAACAAGTAAATGCATTAATAAATCTGTGTCCATCATGAATTCCTGGTTATAAACTCTGTTATAATAAGTATATAAAAACATTATTGAACGTCAAAGTTGATTGCTCACTTAGATGAATAGGTAGTTAATTAAATGGATAGAACTTTTTGTTATCGACATAATTCATTGGATGCTTTAAAATTTATTTTCATGAAATTTTTATATCCTTAACAAAAATTAATTTTGTCATTTCATACTTTTTTAACAGTTTATTGGCTTGTTGAGAGTTAAGAAATCTTTAAAGCGTTTATATCGTTTTACTTTTGGTATAGTCTTATTATTATTATTTAAATGTTGATGTGCGCTCGTGCTGCTACTGGCGATAAATTGTTATTATGGGTAAATTGGTAACATAAGAAGTTGAGTCTGATTCAGATTCCTATTTTATAATCAGTTTGAAAACCATTCTTTTTTATATTTTACAGCTTCATTAAGTAGACGAGAAAAAATTAGTTTTATCTAATATACCAAACCAGTTAGTATATTTGATGCATCTTTATTTTAAAAAAATAATTTAATTAACCCATGGTTAAGACAATTATTTGTGTTATTTAATATAGTATTTACAAAAGCAAAGTTACCTTTATTTTCTATCAAAGGTTTGTCACACTATCAAATTAGTTTTTTTTTCATTTGAATTATCTTCGAACAAGTGTTTGTTTGAAAAAAAATAAAATTAAAATGTTAATATAAAACTTTAAATAGTATTATACTGAATAGAAATTTCGACTATTTGTCTGGAACATTATCTTTATTACGAGAAAAATTAAACGGGTAGCGCTATATCATGTAAAACTTGTGTAACGTTATGTAATAGATGTTAAAACTGAAAAAAGAACTAGTAACTGAAAAAGTACTAACTATGTTGGTAAGAATAAAACAAACTGGCCCTGTTTTTTGAAGATTGCAGCAAGGTAAAGTTCCATTGGATTGTAAACTTTTGTGGTAGATAACGCTCATTGGAAGTCGAGATTAAATTTGTCTTCAATTATATTTCTTTGGTTAATATTAGTTTAGTACACTATAATTCACTTACAAGAATAATTGGTCAAAATGATTTTTTTTATATTTTTTTCTCAAAATAGAGTTAAAAATAAATTCCATATCTAATTATGTCAAAATCTTAATTTCCATAGTTTTAAAAATAAACAATTTTGTGATCTTATAATTGATATACTACCACACATTATGTTAAGTCTTTATAGTAAATATATTAAAATAGCCTTTTGCCACGTGATCGAATATACACGAAAGTGCAAAAAGTTAACCAAAACTTTACTTCGGGCGACAAATCTGATATTTATCAATTTTCTCATTTCAAGTCGACCACGATTTCTTTCCGTCGTGGTTTTAACAAATAAAACTGCGTCCGTCGTTTGAATTTAATTTCCTTATACAGCTGCATTTATAAAATCACAAATTAAAAAAACGCGACGTGAATCTCTGCCCTTCATTGGGAGTACATAATTATATTCAAAGAGAGAATCAGTTTCGAACGAGGGAATACCATAATGCATTGTTCCTCAAGGTCGCGTCATTTGGCATGAAAAAAGTCCAAAAATATATGTGTATTGAATAAAGAACAGATGACAGTTTTGGAGCTGTATTTGTGAATTGACTTTTATATGCTGTATTTTAAAGGGATTTGTATTAAATTTTTCTCAGCACAGATTTTTTATTGTTAATTCAAACTTTGAAAATACTTGAAGTTTCCAAAAAATAGTGCCAAAAATGAAATACTCAACTTAAAAGCAATTTAGTACCGTTTGACGTCCATATATGAAACCAATGCTTTTTTTCTGGCACCGTTAAATTTCAAATAAAGCTCCCCCATTTGTTATCGATTTTTTCGATTGATCGTGAAATTTACGTAATAACCTCAAGTTTTCAATCCTATACCTCCATTTTCTGATTTTTGAGCATATATGTTATTTGACGTAAGATTTTTCAAGAAAAAACTTCTTTTGGCTCAACTTACCCAAAACATTTTGATAGGAAACTATTTCCGAATTCGTGCCACGCTAGGCGTGAAGCGTTTCCGCTATACTTGGCGGTAGGCCGAGTATATTCGAGCGGTTTGATTTCAGGTATATTCAGTGCTAGTCCCGAGTGTGAGCTGTCCGATTTACTAGTAAGTACATGTTTATTTTGTTACTTTGTACAGCGAGTTTATCTTCGTGCATACTCGGTGCTAGGACAAGTGTAACCGGTACGAGTTAATAAGTGTTCATTTCATCATTTTACAGAGTTACTTATTAGGTGTAGTGGTAAAGCACTAGATTAAGTACGGAACGGGATGAAAGTATGAGTTGCAATCTTGTGCTTTTTTCTCTTTTATTTTTCAATGTAATTTTTTTTATAAAAATAATATTTTTTATTATTATTTTTATTAGAATTACAATAAATTTCCTCCTCTTCCGCGCACGGGATTTAATCTGCTTGTAAAATCAAGGGTTATAATGAACACGTACATTTTCTGTTCAGACAAGTGTTTATTTAGATGGCATGCATTTCCTACATAATTGCAAAACTTTTATTAATTGATTATGTGTATTTTTATGTTCTAATATGTCACATTAATTATGATATTATTTCGTATCTATGTGGATAAAATAAGAACAGTCGAATAAGCACTACATTGTTTTGTTTTTATTCATGTGTCTCCGTGGATGTTTAAGTGGTAAACGACTACTATTACTGATAATTATTTTTCTTTTTTAATTTTTGTATTGAAAATTTCCAACGTATACCGTATGACAAATATCAAATTAAAAAGCGGTTCACCGAATGGCATATTGGTATTAAAATTTCAAAGATTACCTTTTATTAAGTACTTTTTCATTACGGTTAGGATCACTTTTGTCTTGCTTTTTTTTGATAATCGGAAAAACTATTATATAAAAAGACTGTATTGGAAACTTAGGAAGTATATTTAGGATTGTTTATTCAGTGTGATGTTTAAACATAAAATAACGAGTAACAGTTAAATAATATGAATTGAAATATCAGATTGCTAATAATACAAATTTATAATCTAAGTTGGATGAATTAATGGACTGTTGTGTATTCTAAAATAAGTAAGGTTTTAATCTTGAGTAACAAAAATGTTTGTGTTAACATAAAAAGGTACTTTAGGAATAATAATTTTAGTTGTTATAACAACAGACTGGTCTTTGAATTCAGTTCTCTTGTTTAATGATCTTTAAATGACATTGAAAACATTTTGCTTTTTCTTCTTCAAAAATTACATGATGGTCGACTTCGAATCTTACTAATAATACTAGTTCTTCCACGACGTTCTATTGCCCATTTTATTTTTGCGACATTATGGTGGAAAGGCTTTACGAATTTTTTATAAAATACAATGATATTTCGAACTAGCATTTAAAGCCGTTATTTCGGACAGATCACTGAATTAATAAGATAAATGCATCATATTATCTGTTTTAACAAAATTATTAGAGAGTTGAACTCTTCTAAAGTGTTATATTTCGTATTTAATGTTGATGCACATTTAGATTAAATTTTTACTTAATATTAAATATTTTTTTATCTGATTACCTCATACTAAAAGTTTTTTTTATATCTAATGTTTGATCATTTCACCAACGCACATTTTTGTGTGTTAAAATTGTCATTGAGGTGCTTAATAATGGGTGAAAATGTATAAAGATCTCTAAATAATTGAAGGAAATGTGAGATCTATCATATGGCATCCAGGGTTGTAAACATTAAAAAGGCATATTAGGCACAACTGTTTTAGGTTTTGCCTGACTTTTCTTCTTCCTTCAATGCTCATACGGCATAAAGAGATCTGGTGGTGGTATTTAAAGGTTAATTTCATTACCTAGGGATCGTCGAGCACATCAGATTTGTTTCACCCATGTCACTAATACAAATTAGAACGGCTCATGTGATTTTTTTATTTTTAAATGTTTACGCACTAACATGAGTTTAAAAAAATCTTGATTAACGTTGAATGGATTTTCATTTTGCAAATATTTCGCCTCAGAAGTAATTAATTGTCTTAAAATTTAAACCAGCATTCTTGTTAAGCTTGTATTGTAAATTTAAAATTTCTTCCTTAACTATGTATTAATTGTTCAGGCAATAAACGCAAATAAATATATCAATAAAGCCTAGGATCAATAGCGTTCACATAAAACATTCTAAGGTACAACATTTTTAACACATTGCTTTGCAAGTCAGCCATTTCAAGTTACCTGTCTTATGTGAGTTTTAATACGAGTTTAATTACATATATTGTTTAGGATATAAGAAAAAATAATAAAGGAATAGAGTGTCAGTCATTTCAATTACACAAAAAAAAACACAACCCATTACTGCCTATTCCAACAAAGCACAGGCCATCGTAAGAAACCCAATCCCCTAGATGTGCACTAAAAACTCAGCCCAAAAACAACTACTAAAACTAAACCAAAAAACTCAGTCTTAAAACCCCAGTTCAAAAAATCCAATCCAAAAACCCAATCCAAAAAATTCATACAAAAAACGTTAGCTCAAAAAACCCAACCCAAAAACCTCAGTCCAAAATATTCGGTTCAAAAAGACTCAGCCTCAAAAACTTAACTCAATCAAGAAAACAACCTAAAACCAGCCGAAAAAACCACCTAAAAATGTAACCCAAAAAACCACAGCCCAGTAAAACCCAACCCAAAAACCCGGCTCAAAAACTATCGTTGATCCAAACTGTCGATAATTTGAAAATCATGTATCCGGTTAGGTTTTTGGTATTTTTATTTTTACGTATTTTATTAGAGCATATTTGAATCAGGGTTACTGACACCACTGACTATAAAAGTATCAATAAAATTTTAAAAAACTATAAATTTATCGAAAAAGCCTATAAAGAGGAAGTATAGTAGCAGTTGGTAATTATATAACCCAAATGTAAGGAAATAAGGGTGACACAGACAGAGGCAAAATTCACACATCATAAATACGATGCTAGTATTTCAACATAAAGTTTACGAACGTCGTCCTTGGGCTTATCCAGATTTGGATGCGGTTTTCGGTGATGTATTTAGATTAATTGATATCCATGTCTGGTTTCATATCAATCGGTTCACAAAAAAGAAATATACCTCAATCTTTAGCTTACGTTCATTGTGCACGCTAAAATCAGAGTCCGCCGGTCAGTAAACTTTATGTTTATAGAGTTTTGAGAGAAAAAAGAGAAATACAAAAAATCTTAATAAGTTTTTAGTTTGAATTCCACGCGAACGAATATGTCTATATATATATATATATATATATATATATATATATATATATATATATATATGTGTGTGTCATTTTTATCCGCAGAATCATATATTTAAGTACTAAATTAATGTTGGTTGAGATTTTGAAATGGATATTTTATCTGATATTAAAGGAAATGTATTGCATCCATTCGGTAGTCATAAATTAAAAAGCAGGGCACAAATATTGTCCCTTCATTAAAAATGAATAATTTTATTCAGGAAAAACAAGTTTAAACAGAAAAGAGCTTGGGCGTATTGTAACTCCAGGTCGCAGTGTTTGCTAATAAAAGGTGAAAAATTGCTTATTTATACATAAGATCGCTCCCAGCACAATGAATAGATGAGCATCTAGTATGCCTACTTTGTAGTTTCTCGGTTTTACTGTACTATAAAGGATATCAAGCTTGTTTTTTACAAGTTTTAGTAGTCTTGTATTTAAAATATTTATAGTCTTATTACTAATAATAGTGAATGTAAAAGTATCTGTAGTAGACACATGACAGAGTTATTCATGTTCATATGTAGATTTTTGCATTGCATGGACTATAATAAATATGACATGTTAAATTACTGAATCTCTAAAACTTGAAAAATATTTTTAAAATAATAAAACTATGTGTAGATTAAATGTAATTTAAGAAAAAATAATATATTCTGTATCACTTTAAAATATTTGTATTAGTTTTCCAATATTTTCTGCGATACATACTCTCAAGAAACTGACGAAAGAAATGTATAGTTTATTTAAATTAAAAATTTAAATCCATTTCCAGTTACACTATGAAAAGAACGTCAGTAGGCACTAGAAAAGTTTAGTCTGTTGTAATTGTACGTACTAATGAAAAGCAACCATTTGACACCACACGAGCTACCGCGTTTTTTACGCTAACATTCCTTTATTCGGAGCAGCGTACCGCTGCTAAGTAAATAAACACCGATTCACGCTAGACTTCGCCTACTTCGTGGTTTAAGGATATGCTGCATATATATTTTCTATAATGATCAGTATATGTTTGAATCCTTAGTGAGTGCATATTTGTTTTTGATGTTAATTTATTGATTTATTTGTTGTGTATAATTTTACACCTTGAAAATAATTTAAAGTTTTAAAAAAACATTTTTTATCTAAATTTCGAAAGTATACATGGTAGAAAAGTGTTATATATCACAAATTCTAAACTTACGAATACAAATAAGCAAAATAATGACTTAATTATCGACAAAAAATGAAAATATAGTTACATTAATAGAAATTAAGAACATGAATTGAAAGGAAAATGCGGGTAATGATGATTTTATACCGCCAATGCGGATTTATTATCAGAAGATTAGGAGATCAGTTGATAATGGGAAATTACATTGACAATGAAGCCGTAGCCTTCATAATAATAATAAATTTTTAAAATAATATTTGGAAAATTTTTAGTTTCCAATAAAAATAGTTTGAGACCGCAAATTTGTTACTACATTCCATTTTAAATCTAATATAGTACGAAAGAAAGACTCATTTAAAAATATTATAAAAAAAGGTCCGAAAAAATTTAATCTGGAAATTATCTTGTGGTTTTATACACCACGTTCTTTGCGATAATACTACGGAAGTATGTTAAAGATATGGTAAAAAAATAACAGTAGTTATCTTGGTAAAACTAAACAAAGCGTACAATAAGTACCGTACATCTAGCTTTAAACAAAATTTATTTACGTAAGTATGCATAATTGCATGTCTTCGAGTAACAGTATCTTCAGCGAAAATTATACGAACTCGTGGGACCATTAATTAGTTCTGCTCTTTGGTTATCAGCCCCACTTACTCTTTTCCTACTCTATTACTTTGTCAACTAATTTTGAACGGCGTTTTATTCGTTCAGATAATACGGTACATTGGAAATAGATGAAGTTGGTTCTGTTTCACCATTAATACTACAAATATTAATAATTGAAATAAATTCTTCACTGTAATTTTCACATTAGGGAAATCCATGAAATGTAATTACAAAATGGTGATGAATGATTAGTAAATTTTAGTCAAATCCCTAAACACGAACTTCATATTTATATTCACCTATTTATTCACAATAATTAAATATTCTAATTCAGACCTACAAAAACTTTAGTCTCAAGTCATTTTCACACAACACCTTCAAAACTGACGTTTTCAATTAGAATTCCTCTGGCAACGTTTGTGCTGGTATAATAAAGAACGAAGATAATTAAAGAAGATAACTGAAGTCGAAATGTATAAAAGTTAGAAAATTACGTTTCAAGTTTTATTTATGGTCTCTTTAAAAAGAAAATCATCAACGATACGGGTGAGATTTTGTCTAATCCACTCGATGAGTATCCGTTCTGGAATATGGTAATGAAGACATATAAAAGAAATGATGTCAACCTGATACGTGACAATCTAAAGAAAAAACTCTACCCATTTTTAAGTATGTTGCACGCACGGAGGAATATGAGATTAAACATAGTTAAAGTTTAAATGGAAAAGGAGTGCGGAACCCTTAAATTTATATTTAATATAATATGTAAAGTAAGGAAACATTGGGACTTCAATCTGTAATAGTACTATATGGGTAGATTGCAATAAACCAATTTTTATAAAGCATACTACTTTTTTTTCATATTTAAAACTTGCCATAAGTCATTAACGTGAAAATGCGTCAAATTATATTTTATTTTCAATATGGCAATATTCCATTCCATGATTACTCTTCTTAGCGATCGATAATGAATTTGACTTGTCTAACTATTCCTTTTATTTGCTTAGTTTTACCATAAAAAGGATAAAAAAAGAAAAAGATATAAAAATTAATTACAATGCCATTTTTTTACATTTCGTAGATCAAAATTCCATTCATTATTCCTTCTATTATTAAAGGTTATTAAAAAGATTAATATTGATTTTTGAAATAAACTTGTCGGAATAACTATTAATTCGATATTTTTTTCATTTGTCATTTAGATAAATTATTTTTCGCTTCTTATTAATAAAATAATATTAATTTTAATTGCTTATTTCAAATTCAATCTTTATGGATTATTTATTATTTAATATGGCAACCCTCACACATTCGATCTCGTTAGAATATTTTGCAAAGTTGCATTTGACATAACAGTTGATTAGTTTAATGAGATTTTAGTGCTGATGAAACATGATATCAGTATGCCAAATGTCATTACAATAGGGATTAATATACGTCGAATGTTATCTGACAACCAATTGCGAAAGCGCGGTACGGCGAGGTACTGGGAAGGCACTTAACACAGAAATTGAACATAAAATTTTGGTACATGTAAATAATAAATACATTCTAAAACAAAATTATTTGTATTTTAATTACTATGTAAGCGATGTATTTAAAAAACTAGGTTTTTTGAAACGGTCAAGTGACATTTCATTTTGACACTTGACGGTTTGCAAAGTTTACAATAGGCGTACACGTTGCCAAACTGATATTTAGTGTAAAGATTGTAGGTTGTCAATTTAAACATAATTATGATTTCTTTCAAAATTTAAACTTTAATTATTTTATAAATTAGGCGACTAGTTTACAAAAGTAACATGTTTTTGGATTACGCATTATTAATGGGACAAGTGTTTGAAGTTTACTTCATATTGTATATGTTACAAATACATTAAATTACATATTAGAAATACATTAAAAAATTCATTGATTGCGTTCACACTGTCAATGTCAATCACATAATAGTCTATAGCCAAACAGTCGCACAGAGTAGAGATTGTATCCAAAAAAAATTAAAATTTCATGTGACTAAATGAGTTTGACCTAAACGAATAATATTCAAACTTAAAAATTTAATGAATTACGGTCGAATTTAAATCACTGGACGAACACTAGTTACAATAAAAAAAAAGAATTTTAACTTTAACAACACAATTACATTATGGTACTAATGGCAAATAATAGTTTTTGAAAGACAAGAAACCCAACGAAGTTTTCTATATAAGAACACAGCTATAATTGGCAAGAAAAAACAAAATTAAGACCGTATTGTTAATAGAGAAGACAAGGAAAATAAGGATAATACATTAAAGGAAATAAAACTTTCTGGTAGGTTTTTACGCTCTAGATCAAGTAATTATACCTAAATATCATCGAAAAAAATTGCATTAGTTGGGTAAATACTCCCTTCATATGGATGGATTAGTTAAGTAATACGAATAATGACAGAAATGTATATTAAATGATAATGTATTGCGAAAAGATTGATATAAGCGTCATTTATACAAAACGACTAATACAATCCATTTGTTAAAATTCGACTTCAAAAAAAAAATATAAGTTTTTAAATGATTCAACGATAAATTTTATTAGACAAATGTTATTGTATGCATTATAACAATTTATTTACCTATGCCTAAAATAATAATACTAAATGTCACTTTGTCATTTATTTAACTAGGTTTTAGAACATAAATATTATTAACTCTTAACTGCTGTACGGTCTAAAAATAAACGTTAACTGGATTTGGCAATTGAATTGTCCAAATATTTATCTTGTTTAAATTGCCTATCATGTAAGTAAAATGTAATATAATTGTGTTACCAAATTTAACAGGTAATTGATGATTCTTGCATAGCAAAAATGCGCCAACGTCCACTCTCACCTTAATTAGACAATTCCGTTCTTTTGTCTCAATAACATCAAATAACCACACGTTTAAATTCTCCACTCAAAGCCTCACTCGTTTTGCCTCAGCCCTTTGAGGTCACAAAACGGTTGTCGTTGGTGCAGTGTCGTACTGGCAGACACCCCTATTCATGCACAATATCCGTTAAAGTACAATTAGAGCGCTAGGCCTGTTAAGTATCGAATTGTACAAATGTAAAAAAATCCAGCAACATGCTACCTCAGTTAACTATACACGGTATTGGCATATTTGAACTTCCACTCATAGCCCACAGTTGATATTACCTCAAACTTATGTTATGTTTCATAAAAATAAAAAATAAAAGGTATGACTCAGGACGAATATTTTATCGCTATATTTTAAATAAATGAATTTTCTAATCATTTCATAATTGTCGTTGTTTTTAGTATTTTGAATCAAAAATCCAAACGTCCTACAACTTGTACACAATGACGAGTCAGTGTGACAAGTTGTAAGCCGTTAAAATTTACATAAATTGTTTTTTTTTAACCTCCCGCCCTAAGCAGCCTTAGGGGTTGTTTTACAAAAAACACCATTCCACAGATAGTTTCACAAATTAACTCTTTTATTATTTATAGTGCTTCTACGAAGTTTCGTTTTAATGGAACCATCAAATTTTTTAGTGGGTACCTACGTTATTAAGGAAACTTTCCACAATATATTCTCTAGGGTCAACAATTTGGACCGTGCCTTTACATGTCAGTTAGCCAATTAGTCAGTTTCTTTTTTTATAAACAGGTTTATAAAAATTTTAAAATGTATATTTAATTATTTTTAAGGTATTAATTTTTACGAAACTTTGAGTTTAGACAGGATAAAGAATATTTTTTCTCTTCTCAAATTTTGAACTCTTTTGCATCCCTTCATAAATTGTTCTTTAAAAACACTATATTAAGATTATTTAATCCAAATTACTGAACGGGCTTACAATTTTCTTCAATTGGAAATTGTTTAATCTCATTTCATCCCCTTGGCCGTAGAATTAAAAAAAAATGTGAATTATGTTTTCATTTCTTTATTTTTAGAGTACTTTTTCAGAAAGTTTGAACTTCTTTTCACCTCCTTTAGGATTCAATTTGAAAAAACCTTTTCTTACTGGATGCCAACATTATATAAAGAAAATGAATCAAATTCGTGAAATTCAAGTTCAAAAAAATTACAAATACGAGTTCTTTATAATTATATTCCTGAGATAAATACTGTGATTCGGTTTTTTTCTCTTTAGCTTCTTTTTTCCATGCCTGCATTTCTTCAGTGAGTGCTTGACCTGTACTTAAAAATGGGTTAAAATTTATAATTACGTTATACCGCTGTCAATAACTGGAAAATATTGCGTTAATACTTAACCATAGCTTTTATAAAAAATGATCACATACGGCGAAAGTAAATTAAATATGTTAATAAAAACGCAGTATAATTTCTTCGATAGACAAAGTATATGTTTTACCACCTACGTGTAAAATAAATAAAATAAACGTTTAAATAAGGACACAGGCCACTTATTGCTTAGGTAACACCAGATGTGCAACAGGCAGACAAATAGTAAAAATTCAATAAATTAAGAGAAAGCTGAGCAACACACCGGCTATGCAAATTAATGTAAGATAAAGATCCTCTTTTGGAGAATGATGACCAACGTACAAACAAACCAACAAGAATAACCCAAGCCGAAAGAAAGCACTTTGGTAGCCACCGTCGTCCTATGTTAGCATATAAATGATTGAAAGTGTAATTCATCGCACTAATTTTGTATAATAATAATAGTAATTTATATATATATATATATATATATATATATTTTAAACCTTCACAGTATCCACTATATATACACTAGCTATCTGGGTAAGATCGGCAGACACTACAACGAGAAGAAATAACTCGTGCGGAAACAGCATCCAGCGATTATACGTTCATGTATCTTTCTATCACAGTACAGTATATCAACCTTTTACGGTCGAATACAAAAGAATCGCAGTCGGACCGTCGAACTTTGGAAACACTTTATGACTTAATTCTGGCAAGGTGATGCACATTTTCTCGTAATAAGAATTTATACTTTCAAAAGTTCTTCCAAACGCCTTAATGTTCACCTCTATTTCTTGGCTAATATTACAATAGATTTCCCTATCCGGCAAAGATACTTAAAATCAGCCATTTTTTCTGCAGGAAGAGATGGCTCATCCCAGTATAACTAGGTTACGGTATTTAAGTTAAGATAACGAAAAAATTAAAATTATAATCGTTACACTAACCGATTTCAGTATCTATAATGACATAATTATATAACTAGAGAAACCGATCGTATAATAACTATGTTATAAGGTATCATTATATAATCGTAGAATAGTAATTAAAATAAATTATCATGTTATGCTTCAGATGCGTTTATATATAAGAAGTATCTGGAAACATAGGATGATATTTGATGCACACTTTGGATGCGATTAGGTGATCTACGCTACAGAATTGAAGTAGTGGAGAAGCTAATTAGAATTGTAAAAAATAAATCAAAAGATGTAAAGGTATACGTGTTATGAATTAGACATGTGTAATACGTATTTATGATACTAAGGAAACATTTAGATATGGTATATTACGAGGAGATAAATATTGATATACTAATCACCTATAGCACCAAATATCTGTTTTCTTTCAAAACAAATAGATCCAAAATCCTTGAAAAAGTTGTAGTCTGCCCGCGATAATAAGGCAAGATTTTTAATTAATCGATGTCCACAAAATGCACACATACTTCAAAATACAACATCCATATGTAAACAAAATTTTAACTCTAAATTTAAAGTAAATAATAATTTTTCAAACATTATTAATTATATCAACGACAATAAGAAGCATTTTATACCATAACAAAGTAATTAGTCAAATAAACAAACACTTTAGTAAATTAAGTTTAACTTACTCTGAAAAAATTAATTAAATCCGAATAATCCTCAAAGAACAAATTCTCACCTTATGGAAAATTGATCTAATATGCCACACTCAATACAAAATCTCAATTAAGAATTTATAATGCGGTCAATTGATGAGTCTAAATCTACCTGTACAACTAGGGAAGTATATTATCAGTCAAAGTATCCCATGAGATAAATAGAAACGGTCAGTACTGAAATAGAAAGCCCTGCTAACAGTTTTCAGAAATCAAACTTTTACTCAACCAAAGATTTAGAAAACAGAGTATAAATGCATGAAAATATCAAATATACCCATTCACTTTGATTACCTCGTGCCTATCGCTTTCATTATTATTAATATTGACAGACGACGATGTGAAAAATTAATAAAACAAAAACAAAACTATTTAAAGAAGAATAAATTATACAGTTGCACTTGGAAAGAAGGTCCTAAAGACAGTTTTTTCAATAGGACGTAGATATCATAAGTTGCTAAAAAATACTCTTTCAATTAAAAATGGACCTAACACATTACCGACACCTTTTAAAAGACGAAGTAATCATATTTTTTACAACTCTCCTGGAACACATGGAAACACTAAAACATGTTTTCGATAAACTTCAACTCAACAACTTGGAAATAAAATTCGATAAGTCGAAATTTCCCCGCAAACAAAGGCACCCCTTTTCCAATATTCACATTTTAGCCAATTTCGTTATTTGAACTACACACGCATCATGTGACATCTTAGGAGCAGTCCTTTTACAAGACACGGTAGGTAACGAAAAACCAGTAAGATAAGCTTCGCATGCGTAGATTGTTTTGCGATGTGGAGACCTTGGTTTTAAGAGTAGCATGAATATTGAGAATTCAATGACATCTGATAACTAAAAAAAGGAATAATCAAAGTTGAAACATTCCAAGTAACTATGAAATATTTTTTCCTATTTATTAGTGAAAATAAATCTTACTTAGTATAAATAAGCTAGTTAAATAATCTTAATTAAATAATCTTACTTAGTTACTTACTCAAACTTTACCTACTAAACTTTTCTCACATTGTTGAAAACCTGCGGGTAACTTAATGTATAGGAATTCATTTCGCATTATTACAAAGTGGATTTTTTATACATATGCATATCAAACTCATATAATTCCAGAAAATAACTTCGGAGAAAAACTCCAGGATCTAATTGCAGAATAAAGTTAACAAAATTCAAATATTTTTTTAATAAGTCAAAGAAGTTAAGCAACATAGTGGGAAGTCGGTGCTTGAATTGATGATCACATGAAAATTCTGCTTTCATTTAATTACTTACACTTTCAATAAACGTATGCCTTCAAACACTAAAGAAATTTATTCAGTATTTTTTTTGCACAGTGTATATAAGTGAATAATATACTTTCATAATTTTTAAATCGAAAATTTTTCCTATAACTTTACCTTTTGAATACAGTGTTACAATTGATTCAAATATATAATTTTTCTGTAATATTTAATGTTTATTTAACATTCATTTAATATTGCAAAATTGATACTAAGGGACAAAATAAATGCGTTGTGTACTGATCCAGCAAGGCTTCTCACCTAGATTTATTCGTCATTAGGAATAATTTCTTCATTAAGAGTATATAGTCAATTCAAAGAGAGAAGCGAGTCTGAACATATGACCGCTCAATTGCATGGTATAAAGTCAAGTCATTTAGTGTGAAAAGGTGAGAAGTTTTCCGTTCGTTTTAATACAAATTAATATTATAAAATTTAAATGGAATAAGGTATTCATATGTCAAGATTTATTGTATTTTTGACAGCTATTGGTTTGTATGTTGCATGTTAGATACCTTCTTTTAATTTATCATCAGCGACCTGTCTTCTTCCATTGCTGAACCTAGACCTAGATGCGTGTGTTATTGGAGGTAATGCCCATAATACATAATATAAATTTTAGAATACCTTTGTGTTAGTACATGTTACTTTGCACCTTATAATTTATATAGAACTATTTTAATGATATGCTGTAAAAGTAATTAATGATTATTAAGATAGAATCTATTTCATACTAAAATTATTTGACTATGATTTTTTTCTTAATACTTTTGAAAGAATAATTTTTCAAATGATAAAATAAGCCTAATGTCCAAATAGAAAATTTGTAAAAATTTGTAATTAATTTACAGTAAGAAGTGGTTTTTTAGAAAGATTATGTACAATTTTATACACTTTAGTGTTGACGAACGTTTTCAAATAGCATTCCTTTAAGTTTGTAGGGCGTAAATATGAACAAATTAATAAATACATACATTTAGCTATTCTTAAAATGCAGAAGATTTTAAATTTCGAGCACTGTTCATTCCAGTGCATTTATTCATAGTAAATTATAATAACATTAAATTGGAAGTTCATTTTTTATTTCTTCCTCAATAAATTTCGTTATCCATATAAAATTACAGCCAGACAGATTAACCTAAAGCTAGGCAATAATTAATCCCAGTATTCTTCATATATAACTAATGATAATTAGTTCCTCCGCTTTTCTTACGACTTCGTTTTTAAGACATCATTACAAAAAGATTATGTAACTTTTGACGACGAAAAATGATATTTCGAGCTAGATGTTGATGTAGAGGTGCTTCATAAAATTTGTTTCAATGATATTGTATTAGGGTGTTTTTATTTTAACGTAAAAGAAGATGATATTTTTTATGCATTATTTTAGAAGTCATTTTTAAGTTTAAAAGCGAAACTATGTTTAATTTCCTAGCTATATTGTTTTCGTAGTACATGTCAATAAGAAAATATTATTAAATTAATTATCGGGAGCACCTGCTATTGATGAATTCGAATAATTATGAATTCGAATAATGAACCGACAAATCATAGGTTTTATAGTGCTTTAGGAGAGATATATAGGATGGATTCTCACCTTTCTCTTTTATACATTAAATACGATGACTCAAATTTAAAAGCATCCTTTGAAGGGCGCAATGAAAAAGAATTTATAGATCTATAATTTTGCGGAGAATATGTGCAAATCGGATGGTGAGTATATTTTAAATTTAAATTAAATTTGTAAGTATTTATCGACATATATTTGGCAAATACGTTTATTTTTTCACTTATAGATTAAACTTTACTGAAATTTAGAACGTTAAGTACATAGATAGCAGATATACTGCTATACGAACATTCAAAGATTGTTCCTAATCGTTCATGGCCGTAGTGTGTTGGGTCAATCACAAGGCATAGGGCCTTTGACGGTGCGGTGCACCGCGGGGACCGGGTGCTGATACCTGACCTAGATTGGTGTTATGGTTGGATCTAAGGTATAACTCTCGTGAAGTCCACTCTCCGCTTTCATTATCAAGTATATAAGTACGCCAAGTGTATTAAGTCAAGGCGTATTAAAGTAAGTAAATAAATAAGTTTTGATTTAATAATAGCAATACAAACGAGACGATTTGCAAAGGAAAAGCGATAAAACGACTACAGAATTATAAAGCTAGTGTGGATATCATAACGGAGGAAATGCACAACACAGCAAATTTGTAAGCAGTGCTGTAAGTCCTGACTCAATGGTAAACTAAGAAATAAGTTCTACCTAATTGGTTTTGTACCAAAACGCTGCACTCAAACTGTTATCACACATGTATATTAACTTAACTTGCCTAAAGCAACCACAAGTGTTGTAAAGTTGAGTAAGACCATTGAGTATAACACGTGAATATGAACCTCACAGTGATTTTTAATATTATTTGGAACGACTCATTGCATCGCTGTTGCCCTATACTAACTGCCCCGAATCCGATGTGATCCTATTTTGATTGGCTGTATCTGAAAGAAAGTGTCGCCGGTTTCAACATGTTGTTCAATTTCTAATTTAAATAATGTACAATGATATGAAGACCATTTGTCGTCGATATAGAATGTATTTCTTCTCAAAACTAACTTACCATTAGAGGAAAAATTACATAAATGTGCCAAGATTGTTTAAAAAACCATATTGCAGGGTATATCAACTACTCATATAGCTTTAATTCCTTAATGTAACTATGTCCTTCCGAAATTGAAATCACATCTTATATTCGCTATTTTCCATACATTATAACTGAACTAACAATCTTAACACTTCTTTAATCTTTATAGTCACACGCCCCCAAATTTTTACTGTTTCTTTTTGTCATGTACTTTGGTCCTTCACTTTTTCAAGAGCAGGAAGTTATATTGCAAAATATGTTTAAGACATTTGTATAATTCGTCAAAGTTTTAAAATAAGTTCAGTATTATCCGCATGTATCAAATATGCTCTTACAGAATACTCACACTATATCACAATATTTTATTTGGAGCAAGCTAACTGAACAAGGATGCTAATATCCCAAAAATAACTAAAAATAATTCTTAATTATCATCAACTTCTCCCCCTGATGATCATTTTATTCATTTAATATAATTGAATAATGTACTCACCCTGATTATCGATATTTAAAATGGTCCAAGTCAAAATAATACTTGTCAATTTTATCGATGACTAATGCTGTACCTGCACTCTTTATCGTTTATAGAAAATGTTGATGTTCTTTTCTCGAATTACCCTGTTAGAGAGGAATCAGAGTGCGAATGCATCGACAATTGTTTACAACAATTAAATGAAACTATGTGATGTAGTATTATTTCTACTTTCTTTAAGTTCTTTACCACGACTTAGATTTCATTGTATTACATCTTCAGGTGGGCTATTAGCAAAGATCTTTGCTAATAGCCCACCTGAAGATGTTGTAATACAACAAAACCTAGGTCGTGGTTAAGAACTTAAAGAAAGTATAAATAATACATCACGTAGTTTCATTTAATTGTGAATAATGAATTTCTACAAAATTAACGCTAAATATATTCAATATATGGTGTAAAAATAAGAAGTACATAAATGTTTGCTTAGGTTGATTGTGACAGAGACGCAACACATCCCTACCTGATAATTGTGTTGACGTCAAAACAATCGATCAAGTGTTCCTGATTTATTACTGTGGAAAGCGTTTTCGATTAAATCATCCATAGATAGAAAATTCTTTCCACAGTCTTTTCAAAATAACGTTTTAAGATTTCTCGGAATTGTTGAATATACTTGTCCTTCCCTATTGCAATATTTATTAATAAAAAAACGAATTCTTCTCATTCCTTTCATTATCTAAAATTCATTGGTCTCTTTAATTACAGGTTTCGCTAAAGATTTCTTTAATAATTTTTAGGCATATCGTGTACTCCTCGACTTGTCCGTTGCTCACCTTAGAATTATGGTATACCATTCGCACTTATGTAGTACTAGCTTGTCCGTAATATAAATTTGGAACTTTCATAATTGCAGCTATTTCGTTTTATACGTAGCTCTTTTGCTCCACATCTCTTTCGTCAATATACTTGCAACAAATTATTCTATTAAATTAAGTGTCAGTGGTACTAAATCTTATATAATAAAAGTAACAAATGATAATTCCTCTGTAGTTATTTTTTTCGTACATTGTATTTAGCTGTTGTTGTCATGAAATGGTAAAATCCTGATTTCAAGGCAATAATAGTATCGAAAAGCAGAAATAATGTAATATTTAAATGTTTATATTTGGAAAAAAACTAAGTATTATGTCGAAAAAGTTTATACTGGTTGAGAAAAACGAAAGCTAGAGCGAATAGTGCAACGTGTCGTATGAACGGAAAATAATATTCTACCTCCCTTTGCTACGCTATATGAAATATATAAAGAATTGTGGCACATATGTAATAAGAATTTTAGAAATGCGCTGTGTAGTTGTACTTGTTATACACGTACTTGAATGTTTGCCGCATTTAGTTGAGTATGCGTCACGGGTCACGGCTTTTGCACTCAGAAGATATGGCTCTCATTCCATGATTGAAACAAAACCGCGCTGATTAATTAAAGGATAATCTTTGAAATTATTTTAAACTGTGATTAAAAACACATAGGATAGCTTTTTCTATCAAACGATTTTAAAATCACAAAATTAAGAACAAAATTTTTATAAACAAGAAAATAATGTTTGAAATTTACTGATTAGAATTCATATTATTAAATGAATTAAAAAAAAGAAGTTTTTGAGACACTTATATTTTTTATATATTTACATACAAAGATTATCTTTTTATACTTTTTTAATATTTTTTTACGGAAAGCATTAGGAATCTAAAAACTTACTAAAAATATATTGACTTTACACATAATTAGTTATTTTTAAGGCGTGAACACTTTTTTAACTAAGAAAAAAATAAACAAAGGAAAGTAAGGGAGCGCTCAATAAAGTTAATTTCACTTTATGCTCTCTTCATCATAAGAAGTATAAGGTCATGTGTTTATTCTCGCTGTTTCATGTGTTTATTTAAATTATTTTTAATTTTTTTATTACAATATTTAAAAATATATCTACTACTACAATAGTGCTAGAATATCAATAAAGTTTTATAATTGCACATCCATTTTTATACAAATTTTAAATGTGTCGTGCTCTTCGTTTCTGTGTAGATATGTAATATAGTTTATAATGTAATATAAATCTAAACAGAAACGAAGCAATATAATTATAATTAGTGCCATTATGTAACATTTCACTTAAAATGAACAAATAATCGCGTTACTAAAGCCGCCCACATCATGAAGTCTTGGATATAAATCCTAACATAATAAAAACATGAGAATATTATTGAACATAAAAGTTAATTGCCCATAAATTCGAATGGGCAATTAAATAAATAGCTAAAACTTTTTGTTAGCGACATAATTCATTAGACTTTTTGGAGTTTATTTTCAATAAATTTATTTTATCCTCACCAAAAATACGTTTTGGTAACTTCATACTGTTAGTAAAAGCTTAGGAACTTGCTAGGGATTCCGTCCCGTTTATAGCGTTAATATTGTTTCAGTTCTGAAGTAGTCTTGTCCTGTAACAAAATTACGATCAATACTTTTTTGTGCGTTGTTTGTAGAATGTATAAAATTTCTTAGTTTGCTATAAATGAGACAATGATACACATATTAGGAAAATAATCTCAATTTTGGGCTTTCTTATTCGTTGAGCTCATTTCTTAAATTTCATTGTCCTTGCAAGTATATTTATGTAAAGCGGACATATATATATTATGCAATGCTTACAGATGTATATTTATATATATATATATTTGTGTGTGTGTGCGTGTGTGCGCGTGTGTGCATGTGTGTGTACACTGAAGTCACTGTTGTGTAACCAGATAGATGACATTTAAATTTATATTTCTGATTTGAATACGTTGTACTAGATAATGCAAAACGTGGAACCTTCACTGATTTTTTTATTTATTTTACACAGACCTTATATTTCCAATGTATTGTCATTGGACAAATAATTAATAACGGTTATTTAAGAACATTTATTATGGCAAGCAACAATAATATTATTATTTATAATCGAAATAAATTAAATATACTTCTATACTGCTTACAACAGCATCGATTAATATTTCGTGGGATGGACCTTGATTAAAATAACTGCTTTTCACTTAATTTATTAAAGTTTGGCATGTTTCAGTAGAAACAGCGTTCCAGGAATGGGCAAAGACATCATAGTTATATCCCCCTGAACTTCACTCCAAAGATTTTCTATAGGATTTAAATCTCAGAGAAGCTCATTGAGTAATTATTTGTACAGACAGGGACCTTTTCACTGAATCAGCAGAGCTTTTAAGATAGTTATCATGCTAAACCTTCCATTCAACTGGTAACGTTTCTAAGAAGTTTTCTGGTGTTCCTTCATTAAATCCGGCACTCTTTTGGCAATGTTTCTAAATAGTTTTGCATCCGTAGACGCCCGTCTCCGTAGTGTACGTATCTACACGTACCTTCGTTGCAAACGTGTTTTTCTCCGCATGTTTTCAGATCTCTTAAACGGATCAGCCTTCGATAAACGGACGATCAAACAGTCTTCACGGATGTTGTTTTTTTATAGTATAGACTTCCAAATAACGTCATCAGCAGTGTTTAATCTTTTAAAGTAATTAATTGCATTGATAATTTTAGTTTTAGAGCATTTCAAATCCAAATCACATTCACAAAAAGCCCAATCACATTCATAAAGTGTATATATATATATATATATATATATATATACACATATATACATATATACATATATGTGTGTGTGTGTGTGTGTGTGTGTGTTATAGTCTGCGCAAATACCTAATTTTGTTACATCTGGATATCTGTTAATATTTTCAATCTACCAGTATGATCTTCTAGAAGCATGTGGCTTTTATAAATAAAAATAAGTCATTCAAGTTATACATTAACATGATTATGTGGGGTATTTTTAAAATTGTATCAAAAAACTAGCTCAAAACCATTTTAATTTTTTAAATAGGTCAGGTTTACCATATATTTACTTTTAATGATTCCGTGCCCCTTCATAAATGTGGTTAAACCTAATGAAATATCTTGTAACCCAATCATACGATATATGTGTTTTGGTATACAGTATAGGTGTTTTTAAATTGTTATAGCAAGCTACCTTTAATGAGTTCCTGACCGCGAATAAACCAAACATAATCAATAAATTTCTTCCTATTCCATTCCGTTTTCGAGATAGACTATACCACTATTAAGCCAAATTTTAAAAACGTAGTGCTGTACACCGTACTCCAAGCACCGCGCGGCATCGCGGTAGCGATACGGCGCGAGATGGTAAATCTCTTTATTGAGATTTAAATATTCAGCGATATGAGTATTATTTTATAGAAAGATCTGTGTGAAAATATGTTTCTGTAATGAGTTTTCAAATACAACATATTTTAGATTATTTTTCTTTTACGTTTCTGAGAAAAATCTCAAACTGCTTTTCCTTCCCAAATTCTTTAGATGCATGGTAATATCGCCAATTGCTTCACTCTTCCGTGATAACTACGTTAAACGTCGGAAGGAAGTATGTACATAAATTATGTGGATGTCAATGTCAAGGAATACAAAATCAAGGTGCTTAACAGTAATGAATGAATAAGTACGAAGATCTGTATCTAACAGAAATAAATGTAAAGTTTGTCAGAGCCGAGAGTCATGGCCTTTTTTCGTAAATGGAAAAACATGATAGTAAGACATGAAAACCTCGATAATTTTTAATTATTTTCTACCATTTGCGCGAAATTTTGAAAAATGTATGTTAATTAGTATATTATTTTATTATCATATCATGTACAGGCATTTTCCAAATGATTTAATGTGATTTCAAAGTTGTGTCACTAGATGGCAGAGAAATATTAAAATATCAAAAGTTACCTTTTATGTGATTTTTGTATATCATTATAATTAGATGCGTTTTCATTATTTTTTTAAATTTATGTTTAAAAGGGTTGTAGGGAACATTTAAAAAACTAGTGCTTAGGAGAATGTTGACCGAATGAAAAAAAATATTTTGTGGTATTTAATCAGCATTAGGAGTAAATATGAAATAATAAGTAAATTAAGTAATTATTACGCACTCGCACTAAGGATAATGTGTGTTATTTTTATCTTAAGTAATGTGTTTACCAAAGTTTAGTTACATATAACAAAAATCTGCTTAACAAATAATACAAGTTATACTTTAATACTACTGTGACAGAGCCAGTTATTTGAACTAAGCCCTCCGGTTAACAATTGGAGAAAGGGTTAACGTTGCTAAAATCTTTATTTTTCCTGACGAAATGGGCATTTTGCAGTACCTGGTGGTGCACGAAAATATTTCCCGTTGGAAAATAATTTTTTGTTTCTTTTGGTTGGCCAGAATATACATACATATGCCGAAATACATATCTCATTGAGCTTGAAAGTATATCCATAATTAAATACCTACGTGTGATGAAAATGTATTAAATGTATACAACTAAAATGGGAAGCTCAATTCTTATTATTTAAGTAACTTCCTGCAAGTTATAAAAAAAGTTAGGGCAATAATTTTTGTTTTATGGCAAATGACTTCGGCGAGCTGTGTTGTATAATACACACGCACACGCACACTCACGCACACGCACGCACGAACACACACACACACACACACACATATATATGTATATATATATATATATATATATATATATATATATATATATATATATACAAATGTGTGTGTATGTGTGTGTATAAAATATAGTGTGCGAAATCATGTTAAGAATAATTTTATAATTAACTATACCAAGAACGCTTTGTCTCATTGAACTCGTAAAATTGGGCTCAAGTAGAAATTACACAACTTTTCGTTAGAAAAAAAAACTTTTAAAGGGATTACGGGATCTGAGTTCTGATGTCCTTTATTGTATAATAATTAATTGATAAGACCGATATAGCAATAACAATATATTTATCTTTCTCCTATATACTATGACATATTAATTTATTTTATGTACACATCTTACCCCATTGATATACGGGGGCTATTTTTATCAAAGAATAGAATCGAATTGTTATCAAAGAAGGATGGTTTATTTTCTATTAATAATGTATAACATATGTGGTCACACCGAAGGGGCATGTGTGAGATCGTCCCTCTAGTCGGTTACCTCCGACACAAAACCCGGATCAAATTTGCATGCATTAAGCTTTAGCGGCCCATTTTTGCTCGGTATCTAGAGGTATGCAATTGCAATTATGCAGATTCGTTGGTAATTTAATTCATATTGTAAAAGTCCAAATCCTAAAATTTCTATACATTGTCATACAGAAAGTGTAATGAATTTTAAGTTGTCTTTTATTCAGTGTTCGAATCAGAGAATTGATGAAAAATATTCTACCAATGTAAAATACATTATTGTGACAAACATATTGTTATAGTAATAATTAATTATCACAGAGTTTATATGATTTGGGAAAAATTAAAGAATCTGATTATAATAATTAAGTAAAATGTACTTTTTAATATACTCAATTTCAAATTGTTTCATAGTTTTAAATTTAAAATAAAATCCCAAATTTAACGAAAAAAACTGTATCATCAATTTTTTTAATTATTTTTGCAGTGAACTAAACTTGTATTTTCAGTCATCTCAACGACGAAATGCCAAGTGTATCACTATTACAAATATTAAAGTAAGTTTGTTTGTTAGATTATTTCACTTTTACTTCTCAACTACGTACCTATCGTGATGAAATCTAAATTCCAGTCATCACCGCAGTGTGCTGGGTTCGTTATAAAGCGTACGGTCTTTGACGGCGCGGTGCACTGCGGGGACCTGGAATCGATTACTGGCCGCTCGTCAAGCGAAGCTGAACTGATGTCCTGGTTGGCTGTGAGAGATTACTTTCGTAGTAATAAATCTGCCATACGTACCAATTATGTTAATTAAAATAAGTAAATATATTAATAAATCTTATACAGGTATGGAGAGGACTATAGAATACTTTTATTTTCAAATACAATATAATTACATAATTTTTTTCCCTTTTTTACTCAGAGCAATATGCTGGTCTTATATCAAAATATTCGTGCATCTTAAAGAATATAAAAATATAGATTTAATTTATAATAAGAAACAGTTCAGTAAAAAGTTTTTCTAATATGTCGCATCCATTAATATACAATAAAAAAATGGTTGGAGCTTTTTTTAATGAAATTAAAAGAAAATCTAATTTCATTTGACCGATTTTTATTATAATCTAGCATTGATTTATTGAATATATTTGGCGTTAATTTTGTAGAAATTCATTATTCACAATTAAATAAAACTACGTGCTGTAATATTATTTCTACTTTCTTTAAATACAGTAGAAATAATACTACATCACGTAGTTTTATTTAATTGTGAATGATCTAGCATACTGAAAAATCTGTAAAATTTCAACATATTTATTGTTATCACAGTAACATACCAAGATACATTTTTCATGACGTGCGGAAAGGGTTGAGATTTTGAAACGAATATTTTTGACCGAGGTTAAACAAAATATATTATTGAAATATATTTTTGCCACAAAATTGAATTGATGGGAAAGCGCAAAAAGATAAGTGAAAACGTTTCTCCAAATGACAAATCCGACATTTATCATTTTCTTATCTCAACCGTGAACCGATTTTCGTCCAACGTGCCCTCACCGTACATAACTTCGCCCACCATTTCATTTAAATTTCCTTATTAGAATTTTTATGTATCGCATCCATTCGTTAGTCACAAATGAAAAAGCAGGGCGTGAATGCTGCCCCTTCATTAATAGTAAATACTATTATTCAAAAAGGAAAACAAGTCTGAGTGGAGAAGACTCCGGATATATTATGACACGAGGTCACGTCATTTGTTATGAAAAAGGTGAAAAATTATCTGGTTATTTATACAAAAGTTCTCGTTCCTAGCCCAGTGAGTAGATTAGCACCTTATAGCTATATTTCGTTCTTTTTCTGTGTTGTATGTTAGAGCAGTGGATATCAAACTTTTGTATTTCACGGTTTTTTGCATGCTTTGTTTTTAAAATATTTTTGAACTAATACACGGATTCAAAATTTACACAGTAGAAAAATTACAAAGGTAAGGTTTATGTAAAATAATCGGTTTTCACATTGTACTTAATTTTGATGATTTGAAAAATATTTGTAATCTGATGAAATTCTATGTAAGGCTTATAGGTCCAGATAAAATGTAATTTAAAAAAAATGCCATAATTGATGTTTACATTACTTTTTCAAAATTGTTTAAGATTAAGCCTTTCAGAAAATTTAGGAAAAAACTTTATTCTTCATAAAAGTCGGTGAAAGTGGACGTTACTACAAACATAGTAAAGTATATGTAATTCTTTTATTTATTGAATTATTTTTCGTTTTTAAATTCAATCGGATAACTGACTGCTGTAAAAGTTTTAAAGGAAATTTTAGGCAACTGATAATACCAAAAACGTCAACAAAAATAATTTACTAATATTACAAATATATATATATATATATATATATATATATATATATATATATATATAAATATATATATATACACATATCCAACGATCTTCGCTGAAAAATATTGTCCAAAAAAAAAGTAAACAAAGAATACCCCCTTTCACTATCAATTAATAATAATTTATTAAAATCCTTAAACACGCTTTTCATATCCTTACTTATATATCTTTTTACAATTAGAATAAATAAAAAAGCAGGGCGAATGTTGTGAATAAATAATTTTCGTCGAAAAGGAAAACAAGTCTAAGCGGAGGAGTGCTCGGTTAAATTTTCACACGACATCACGTCATTTTATATGAAAAAGGTGAGACATTTTTTACTTATTTATAAGAAGTTTCGCTTCCTGGACAATTAATACAAGATCACCTTGTAGCTGTATATATTTATTGGTTTCCCTGCAGAGTACGTTAGAGCAGATGATATTAAAATGTACATTACATGATTTTTTTTTGCAGCCTTTATATTTTAAACATTTTAAATGTGAAACATAACCATTAATGAAAAAGTGGAACGAGGATGTTTAAAGAAATTTCTATTAGAAATTATTAAAAATATTATCACATTTCTAATCACGCTTATTACATCCATACTTACATATTCTTTCACAATTAGTATAGAAAAGTACGGATTTAATAAGCGCTGAACACTATTTGAATAATTAATGGCAGAACTGTGAGCACTCGGAGCTAAAATTTGGAGCATTCTTACACAACACATTGGAAAACGCGTCTTAAAATTAACTACCTACTGTAGTTAGCAACATTTTTACTATTATAATGAGGAATAAATATAACTGAGGAAGTTAATTGAAGCCGAAAAGTAAGAACAATATATTTCAGACGATTTTATCTATTTCTTTAATAACGTGAGCCAGGGGCCACAAGGTTTAGATTTTACATACACAACGCAATGAGTCGTCTGTTTCAAATATGTTAGATATCAGACACCTTATCTCAATCTGATGCATGACAATTACTTAAAAAGGAAAAAAAAACAAGAAGTTTGAGATAACAATTACAAATACAGCGGTAACAATTTCGTTACTGTGCAGACAGTTATTATACGGAAGAAATCAGTGAAATTAAAATCATGTATAAAATAGAAAAGAAAATGTACAAGGAAAAGACATTGAAATTAATTGAAAGAAAAAAATTATATGGTAGATATCTACATGATATAGATCAAGCAAGTATACATGTAAAGTTTTTGATACCTATTATTTGAAACTTGATGGGAATATTGAAACAAAGTCGTAATTGCGTTTCTCTGTGAAAACAAAAGTTTTATTTGCAATACATTTAAACAACTATTAATTAATTACATTATCTATCTTCACCTACGAAAATAAAAGAAACAACATTTAAAGTCTTTATTCCATGTCTATTTAATTAATTTTATAAAGCAAACTTTCATACAATAATTACATCCTATCTATATTTCGAAAAAATCACAAATGTCAGCCGTGTCATCTACATATAAACTCTGACCATAACGCGGCAATTTTTTTTGAAGAAAAGCGGTGATACTAGTATATAAGTGTAGTGGTTTTCTTTAGATCTCCCTAATTAGAGAGAAACAATTCCAAGTGATATAGCACGTAATTGTTCATTTACTAACCGACATTGGGGAGAGTTTGGTAATGTCGTAGAAGTTTGATTCGGCTTTCCTGTGTCCGGAATTAACTTCATAGATTGAAGCGAAAATTTTCGTCAAAATTGTTTATGGTCCAATTATCAACTCATCTATTTTCTTCCTATTTATTCGATTTCCATTTTCCGTATAGACTTTATCTCCCACTTTAAATATATATTTATGGTGCTTCCACACCAGTAAAAACTATTCTTGTATTATTCTTTTTCAGAAATTTCTTAAATTCTTAGGAATTTATACCAGGGTATTGGTCTGTTAATGTCATATCAATATTATAACTTTGTGTTACATTTTTATAAGCATAGTAAATAATAGAAAAATATAAGTATAGTTAGTAAAATGATTAACGAGAAGATGAAGGTATTTTTTGTTGACCAAGATCCCCCGAAGACTCCAATGGTATCACATTCATCAGAAATTTATTTAATGTTTGCAGTGATATTCTTTGCCGTGTAGAATGGTGTTATTTCATTTGTCAGCTGTGTTGTCCCAAGATGGCAGTAAGTAATGTGAACGTTTTTTATTAGAGTTTTGCTAAGTTCTTCCGACAGTATTATTTTTTCCATCTTTTATTCTTTTTGTAGTAAATTTCGTCTGCCAATGCAAATTTGTTTTTGCCATTTTGTAGGTCTTGATTTGTGTTTTGGTGATTTTTTATTCCTTCTAGGTTTATTAAATTTCCCACTTTCAACATATCATCAGTATTTTCATATGGATCTAAAACTGGATTTCTACTTAAACAGTCTGCTTCTTGATTTGATTTCCCGGGTTATATTTAATTCTAAAATTATATTGGGATAAATAATATGTTAAATCACCGAGTTTCTCATCAGTTCTAACCTTAATGTTCATTTCTTCTAATGATTAATGATCTGAATATACTGTAAATTCTTTTCCCATAAGCCATTGCTGCCAATATTTTACAGTTTCTTTTATTGGCAGACATTCTAGGTATATTGCCTTCTTCTTTTTTTTGAGCTTCAGCTAATTTTTTGTAAAAATAAGCGAATGGTTTACTATCTTCGTTTATATCTGTTTGTTTTAACACCGCTACTAATCCTTTTATGTTTGGGTCCGAGTAAATATTTATTGGTAATTCAGGATCAAAAATCTTTAGAATCAGTTTTGAGCATAGCAACGATTTTATCTTGTCAAATGATTTCTGACATTCTGTAGACCATATGAACTTCACTTCTTTTGCATAGCAAATTGTATAACAGGTCTACGATAATTGCACTGGCACGAACTTATGATGGAAATTTATTTTTCCTCGGAATTGAATTGACTTTTTAAGTTAAAAAACGTGTTGACATCACACAAATAACCTTTCAGAGGTCTCACTGAATTATTTTCTATTATGTGGCCTAAATTTTCTCCAGTAATCTTGATAGATGTAGTATATTTCTTCGAAATTTTTTCAAAAAAATAAGATGTCGTCCATAAAATTTACTGCAAAACTAGAGAATTTGTATTTTATTATGTTGCTCAATAACTTTTGGAAAATGATTGAAGCAGTTTTTCATCCAAACGCAAGTCTACTGGAAATATCCTTCTTGTGTAGCAAATACAGTTTTGCACCCATCTTGAATTTTCAAAGAAATTGACCAAAATACTGAATTTATATCAAAAGTAGAAAATTATTTACAGTTTTTATTATTAAATCTTCAATTATGGGTATAATTGTAATTGAAGGACTCAAATTTTGTTTAATTGTCTAAAATCTATACATAATCTTTGTTTTCCTTCTATCTTTTTTTAGAGTAACTGGAGCTGCAAATGGGCTATAAGATTTCTCAATTGAATTTTCCTCTAGTATTTGATATTTGATTTTCTATTTCTCTTTTATCATCAAATAATTTGTAACAGTATTTATCCACAATCAAGTTAATATGACTTTCGCAACCTCGTACAGTGTGACCTCATATTTATCCTTGGCAAAGGCTGGTTTATATTTTTTTATCAACCTATTAATTTCTGATTGTTGATATAAATCTAGATATTTCAAGTTCATCCAAGTTTGTTTATTGAAATATATATGTTTATTGAAATTATTTTCATATTTGTTTATAAGTTTAGTTTCTTGTTTTTATGCCTCAGAGTATAAAAAAAATCCTTCTTCATTTTTGTCGCCTGGTACATCAGGTATTTTAATATTTGTTATATTCGAAGTATCTATCAGTAGTTATTTTCTATCATGTTCGCTTTATTTGAGGTTATCTTCTTTTCTTTTTGATTGCTATATTGTATGATTTTTAATTCATTTTGCATTAATTTGAAGTTTCTAATGGTATTTTTTATGTTACCATACCTTTTGTCTTCTTCTCACCATTAATAGTCTTCAAGTTTACCATTCAAGTATATCACTTGTATTTTCTTTTGGTTGCATCTTTAACAATTTAGCATTACTATTACATTGACACATTTCAACCTGAATCAAAAATTCCAAGAACTTCTAAAGGGTCATTTAATAGTATCACTACTTTTATTAATAGTTACAAATCTTCTGAGTTATTTACATTTTTTAAAATTGCTTTGTGATTTTTCCCTGTAAGCCAACAATTCTCCTCAAAAGGGCAATGTTTCTCTTTTTTCTTATGGGCACAAATTTGGCATGATTTTTTTCCCTCAATTATTTTGGGTTTATTGTTCGAATTTATGTAATTCTTTTTATTATATTTATTCTTTCTGACGAGATGTTCCACTCTTCTTATTTCATTATAGAGAACTTCTGTTGCTTATAAACTTTCTCTTTTATTTTTATCAGCAACATAATTAGGTAAACCAAACGCTATAAGGTCAATAAGTGTCCCAGTATCAATAGATTTTGTTGCTTACAGTAGTAATTTTTCTTTTTTAAAAGTATATTGAAGTAAAGAACCTGTTTGATATTTAAGGGCAAGAGCGTATTTAATGGACGATCATCCCTTGTTTACAAACGTCTTACAATTTTTTTCTCCCATTTAAACTACTAAAAATCATTAAATTTCAAATTTTCTTCTTCATTAAAATAAATTTCCGATATATTGTGTGACAAAGTTATCCACATTTTTCTTGTTTGAAGTCCTTTATTTAACGAATTCCTTACCTTTACATAGTTCGAAGTATTTGTAATTACTTGATGTTGATTTGCAGGTTGGTATTCCGCTGGTAATCCAAAAATTTGTCCATTGTAGAGAATGATAAATATTCAAAGATTGTGTACCTACTCTGAAGCAATTGATATAAGGCATATTGCATTACAAGTGTCACATAAAATGACAAATAGAGTCAATTCGTAAACATATCACATCAAATAATCCCATTGAAATATTAAATTGTTTAAATAGTCCTTAGCCACATTTTGTTAGAAAAAATATTATTGTCTTAAAAAATTATTATTTCTTAGGGCCGAAATGAAAAAATATTTATTTGTTTTAAAGCAGAAATATTGTTAACTCTTAACTATTGTGCGTCCCAAACATCAATATTTTCTAGATTTTATGATTAAATTGTCCAAATATTTACCTTGATTAGGTTGCCTAATGAGTAATTTACGTATAAAGTGTGTACACTTTTATATCCTAACTGAAAAGTTAAGGGAAAAATTTAACTGAAGTTTTTCGTATCAAAAAATGCGCCAACATCACCTCGCACCTTAATTGGGTTATCCCATGCACCTTTTTGAATATGGATAAAGTCTCCTCTCAAAGTTGTGGCTCATTACATCGCAGGCCCTTCAAATAAAACTGTTGTAGTTGATGCAATGTTGTATTTGCAAACACGGCAATTAATGCATAGTGTCCGTTAAAGCACCATTAGACCGCTCAGAGAGATGACCATAAAAATTTATAAATTTAAGACATTTCAGCAATATGCTGCCTGATCCACCCACATACGATGTCAGCTTCTTACACCATCATTCATTGACCTGCAGTTATCACTTAGATTCAGTGTACATTTAATGGAAGTTGAAACATAAACAATATGGTTCATTACGTTTACTTTATTGCTAAAATACCATATTGTTACTATTTGTGTTACTATTAACTCACTATGTAACATAGTGCATAATATATTAATAATAACATATTCACTACGTTAATGAAATAATAATCAATTTTTTTGAAATGCCCGTTCCTATTAATTAAGTTAACTATCCAAAATAATTTATTTTTTTAAGTGTACCAAAATATATCAAGCAATGAAATAGTAAATTCAAAGATAAATTTGCCATCACAAACTGTAATCATACTAAAGCTAACCTTGTTGAAATATTTATATAAGAATAAACGAGGAGATAAAGGTTCTAAATTTTTTTATCAATTTAGTATGTCTCGTAGGATATTCATTTGGCTTATTACGAAGAAAACAAATATATTTTTTATAATTTTAAATTACTTCTTAAAAGAAAATTTTTAAATTTAAGCAAAAATACCCACCTCCTGTTACCGAAATCACTCAGACAAAAATCATTACGAAAATATTGATGAAATTTCACTTGAAAATTACGGAAAAACTATAACGATTACCATTGGTCTTATAATTTTTGAAATATGTACCATGGTTACACGTCTGTCATATATTTAGTAGACAATATGTTTATGTTGTTAAAAATTAATATATGTCAATGATTTGAGAAAAATACTATGCACCCTAATATGTTTATTAGTACCTAAATGTGTACGGAATCCTTATGGCACGAGTTCTACTTGTGCTTGGCGGGTTATTATTTTTTCAACCTTGTTTTGTTACTCTTTACGTTTTAAAGTTTTATTATTAAAATGTTTTAACTTTACATTTATTTTCATGTTAAAGATTAAATTTCTTGCAATAAAACAAGTCACTGCATCTTTAGTGGGTGATAATATCTAACAAATACTGAGCGGGAGTAATGAATGGTACATATCTTACTAAATCTATGTACATACCATAGTAGAGACGTTAAGAGAACAGTTTCCAAATGTCTTTGTACACGTTAAATTGGTGCAGTCATGATAAAATTTTGGCATTTCCATCATTGATTGTTCGTCATTTAACATCTAATAATTATAATATGTGCATGCGCTCATATGATGCGACTGTATCCGCGTTCGTAGCGGTCATATATTACTTTAAAATACGTGATTTTTATTTACATAGTCTGACAAGATACGTGAGATGATCTTAACAAATTTTAATGGCATAAATACTAAAATGTAAATGTTCTACGTATGTATGTACGTATTCTGACGTATGATTTACCTAATTGTGATAAGTCCCTAATGCATGCAATATTATGTAATCCGCAGTTAGACTGGGAAAATCACTTAAAATGGAAGTGTTGTTTCCATTCTTATGAAATACCTATAATGTCTTTTCAGATCTTAAATTTTGAAGTAAATCAAATAGATAAATTGGGGTTGTTTAACTTTTTCCTAATTAAATTTGTAATATCCGCTGCTAATATATTGTTTTCGAAATTAGAATGGAAATGTTTTTAAATTGTCAAAATACGGAGAAGGGCTCTGCTAAAATATTAGATTAGCAACTTATAAACTCGCTACTTATTTTGATCGATTTCTGGGATATCATAAAAGCTTCTAAAATATTTATTTTATGATGTATCAAGAGTGCGGCATTCGAACTTCTGTTCAGTTTGCAATTGAGCAATCGACGAGTAAAGAATAATTTAAAAATGAAATTATTTGGTAGTGAACTTATAGGACTCTTTCTTCGTGAATGTCGTTTAGGGTGAAAAACCAACAAATAACCACGCAATATATACACAACAATAGGTGAAGTTATGCCTTCTTACGTCACAGTCTAGAACTGGTTCTAAAGATTTAAAGAAGGAAATTTTGAACTGTCCGGTAAACCTCATCTAAAGCGACCTCTTACAATCGATTTAGAAAAAAATTAAAAACCGTATTGAAACAGATCACAGATTAAGTTCGCGTTGTTATTGTTGTTGTTGGCAAAGCTATTTTCATACTCTCATACTGCAATGGAAAAACAACTCATGCTTTGAGAAAGAAGTGGAAATATTTTGTTTGACTACTACATGAGCTAACACACTTTCAACTTCAGAAGACAGCCAACGTGTGCTTAGAGCTACTGAGTTCCCATCGTACCAGCGAGAGGCTTAAGTACCTGGTTACAGGATATGGAGGGAAGGTGAGTGGAGAGGAAAAGTAGGTGGCTTTCCTTAATTTATAATATAAACGCCACTGGTTAGGAGCTGGAGAAAAAGGTGTACCTAGACCATAATATAATATTGGACAAAAGATACCTCTGAGTGCATGGTGGGCTATAAATGGAGTTATTCTGGGTTATTAATGGGAATCTCTTTCAAGCTTACAGTATAATTACAGCTAAGATTTATTGTGAGCAAAGTAAGCGCTAAACTTCCTTCAAATCAAAGCAAAATTTATTTTATACATGACATCGAGCATTGTTATGTCCACGTAACTAAACAATGCGTGAAAAACTACTTTCACTTGGATGGAGTATCCTACTTCGCCTGCCGTACTCTTCAGATTTTACGCAATCTAATTACCATCGGTTTCGCTCTTTGTCTTATAATTTACATGATAGGAACTTTAAAGACGAAAGTCATATCAAAATCGAACTTCACCGATTTTTCAGTCAAAAGCCCAAAGATTTATACAAGGGCGGATCTTTGGCTCGGTCTACACGTTGGTGACAAGTGTTAGATATCCACGGTGAAAAAGTGGAAAAGTTTGTATTCAGAGATGGCGTATGTATAAGTGGCCAACCTAAAATATTTGCCGAAACAACCTTTAATATTTTTTTTCTTTTCAACAATCGAGACTTATTGACTCGTTCAGTTGTTAGTTGTACTTCGCTTCTGTCTTTGCGGGCGGTATAAGCATGTCATAATCACATTCCTATAGACTATCAATGCTATCAATAAAACTTTGAAATCATCATTTTGTGCAAAACTTTGAAATAAATTATTTCCTGAATGTTGTTGTTAATAATAAGCAGTGTTTTGGGCCACGGCAAAATAATTTGCAATATAAAGAAATTGGTGGGTTCAGTCCGATTTACTGCGGAAATATAAGTTAATTCAAAGCAAACCTCACATTAAAAGTATGCACTCAACGGAAAATCAACTTAATATACTTCATTCAAAACTCAAAATATTGGTCAGACTTTATAATGCAGTTAGTTGATTAACCGCTTAACTGAACCTGGACATCTGAAAAACTATTTTACCAATCGCAGGAAAATAGTCTCAAAAAATACCAAGCGATAGCCAGATACGGTCCGAATACTATCCTAACATTCTTCAAGTCCACACAACTCCAAACAATCTTCAGAAAATCTAAATTTTGCCCAGCTTCAATAATATCGATCGTTGAACCATAGTAAAGCGTAACCATCATTCTAAAGAAAATTTATACTACATAATATTGACTGCATTTCAAGATAAATTTCTAATAGATACAGGAATCTTAAAGACCACTATCACATATCTGCGGATTTTGCTTTTTTTGGATTTTGAGCAGTTTTATATGAATCTTTATCCGTTTAAATAATTCTATCAGTTTTTCTAATAATTATAAACGTTACGAAATAGTGATAAATTATTATTCATATAAAACAGTGCTTATCAACGCAATTGTTCAAATTAAGTAGGCATAACAGATATAAACATTAATTAAGTCCTAATTGTGGTACGTAGGGTTGGTCACACGCTTTCTCCCTTTAACAATGCGGCGCGCCGGAGTCCTGGGTTGATTCTCAGGCACCAACTTCATTTATAAAACATATCGCCGGGGTTGGATAATGGTTTTCCTTGACATGTAAAATACAGCAAAAGAAACTTTTGGATTTTGAGCTGTAGTTTAATCTAGATTTGAATCCATGAACTGACATAAAAATCTTTATGTATATATTTAATGTTGTGGAATATTTAAATATCATCCTAATATAGCTGAAGAATGGATTAAATAAAAGACATATTTATCTGATAACAAAGACATATTTATCTTATAAAAAAGACGTATTTATTATCCTATCTGAACAGAAACTACACAAAATTTGTGACATTACTTTTATACTTACTAGAAAATCAAATTATGTGATAATAATTGAGAACTGAACTACGTACACTAATTTAAAAAATGATTCATATAAATCGATTCTAGTTCGAGCGTCGGCAATGAGATAAGTGGCATTATACATAAACAAACTAACAATAAATGTTGTGTGTTTACACTCAATACACACTCCATGCGCATTCAAAGGCGTAGCGTTCGCGAAACCATGGTCGCATAGTGAGAATAAGATATGCCACCTTTGTAACAAATATTAAATGTTCAAAGTGCCAGCCTGGCATAGTTATCATTAAAATCCGTGCAATAGATTTTGCGTAATTGAAAAACAAATTAACACACAGAAAGACAGGTATTCTAAAAATAGGCTTTTGTTATCATTCCATATCCTAAATTAATCACTCTTTTTAGAATATTTTCTATATCCAGAATTCACCTTATTACAATCTTATTACATTTATAAATGTTCGCGTCAAATATCACTTGGAATTTGCTAACTTAGAAACGTAACACAGTGACAGATTATTTTTGAGATACTAGCATTGAACAAGAAATAATAAAGCAGAGAAAAAATAGATTTAAAATTTCTAAAATCAGAGAGAACTATTAGAAATTTTAGGATATCTTTATCAGAGTATTGCATCAGATGTTTAGAAAATCAATAGTTGAGAAGACGTTACATTGCAGGTTAAGATGTATTTAGAACTATTTGATCGATACGACGAGAAATATTAATATTTAGATGGAATCCGTTTCATTCTGAATCTTATTTGACTTGAGAATTGTTTGTAGAATTACTCGTGCCTTAGGTACGAAACGTATTTTTTTATGCCGCATAGTTTCAGCGAAACAATTTTTAATTACGGGAAAGATAATGGCCGTGTGTAATTCATGATTAATTTACGCGAATTTAATTTGTTATTACTAGAAATTTAATTTTAAAGTTGTTATTAAATTAAATTGTAAATATACTTTAAATTGGCAAGTCACGATAATATAGACAAATTAAGGAACACACACATTTGGCTATTTTTAAAATGCAGATTTCAAAGTTCACCACTGTTTATTAATAATGAAATGTATACACATTTCTTATTTCTTCTCTAATATCAAAAAAAAAAATTACCTTTTATTATTAACCTTATCCAAATAAAATTAGAACGAAACAAACTCACATGAAGCCATGTAATAATTCATCGCAGTATTCTTCATAAATAACTAATGATAATTAGTTCCCCCAGGACGCTTCTCCGACGGCGTCATTTTTAAGACGTAATTAGAAGAAGATTACGTGACATTTTTACGAGGAAAAATGATATTTCAAGTTAGACGTTGAAACCATTTCCACTAGCGACCCATTGGCAATTAAAGAGAAAAGCGCTTCATACAAATTGCTTCAATGATATTGTATTAAGCTGTTTTTATCTTAACGTAATTTGAGAAGATATTTTTTATGCATTAATTTACTGGTCATTATTAAAATTAAAACCAAAACTATATTTAATTTTCACATTATATTGTAATATATCTTAATAAGAAAAGCATTATCAAATTAATTAGTGGGACTACCATCTTCATTAATAGCTTTTTTCTGTTTAGTTTCGTCTAATATTCTTTTAATACAAATGTCTTAGGTTTTATGGTGGGTTAGAGGATATGTATAGGAATGGGCTCAGAACTTTTTCTATTATGCTTTCGGTACAATAACAAATTGAAACGGAATCCTTTAGATAGCCTTGTGACAAAATATTTTGTGGAGAAACTGTAATGAAGTGGGGAGTATTTTTAAAATTTAAATCGTATCAATATATATAAAACATATCTATATATATATATAAAACAAAGTCGTGGTAGTTACACAGTTTATAACTCAAGAAAGGCTGGACAAATTTTTTTTTTTTTGTGTTTTTGGATTTGTCTTCGTCGGGAATAGAATAATAAATATGAAAATATTGGAAAAGTTCACGAAAAAAAAATTTCTGAAGAAAATTAATTTTCTCATACAAATTGTATGGAACGGCTTTTTTGAAGATATATCCAGAACGGATTGACTGACATTTTTTTTTCATTGAAAATTTATATCTATATATATAAAACAAAGTCGTGTTAGTTACACCGTTTATAACTCAAGAACGGCTGGATCAATTTTTTTTATTTTTCTGTTTTTGGATTTGTCTTCGTCGGGAATAGGATAATAAATATGAAAATATTTGAAAAATTCACGAAAAAAAAATTTATGAGGAAAATTCATTTTCTCATACATTTTGAATGGAACGGCTTTTTTGATGATATATCGAGAACGGATTGACTATTTTTTTTTTATTGAAAATTTATATATATATATATATAAAACAAAGTCGTGTTAGTTACACCGTTTATAACTCAAGAACGGCTGGACCAATTTTTTTCATTTTTGTGTTTTTGGATTTGTCTTCGTCGGGAATAGGATAATAAATACGAAAATATTGGAAAAATTTATGGATGGAACGGATTTTTTGATGATATATCGAGAAAGGATTGACTGATTTTTTTTCCATTGAAAATTTATGTGATTATTATATATTTATTGAATATTTTTTTTATCTCGGCTTCGAGAAATTTCCTCGCGCATTGGAAAAGTAAAAAAAAGCACAAATATTTAATTGTGTGTAAAACGTTATATGTGATGAAAGACAGAAAAAAGTATGTCATAATTGACAGATACGAACGAAAATGATGATTGGTTTTTAATAATTATTATTCAGTTTTCGACCGTTATTTCATTTGAATTCGATTACATTAATTCTCTTTAAACAATTTTTTCTGAAATTCATTAGCGAAGAGTGATTTTAAATAGTTGAGTTAAGTTTTATGAAAATTTTCACTTTGTGAGGTTATGATATTTGTGATTGTGCGGGCATGGATAATTGCTTCATTATGTAATTTACTTGATTAATTTTAAAGTGTTATTTATAATGCTGAGAGTATAATCTTTCACAACAAAGCCGTAATGCAATTCAACTTAGGAATATTGCGAAATTGCACGGGAAGAGCGCCGCGTAAATATGGCCCAACTTCGTTCTTTATAAACACAAGAACAAGATAAACAGCTCAGTTGGCAACGAAAAATCGTCGAGCTTATCGCACAAACCAACAACTTAATAATCTTCGACGCGCAAAAAGAAATACTTCAATTGTTGTTGATTTGAATCGAGTACCATTTCAATACAATTGCATAATTGACTACAGCTCGCATCCTTTCGTTCGAATTGGCCCAATGTATATTATGTGCGACCCTTGCGGTGCATTGAATTAGTTCGCTAGAGAAACGCCTGGATTGTGCTCTCTCTGTGGCAAGATAAAATTGCCATTCTTTCTTCTGCCACCTGAGTCATTGCATTCATTACTTCGTACCGAAACACCAGAATTACGACATTTTCTATCGAACGTTCGAAGATACAAAGGTTGTTTCCAAATGACTTCATTTGGAGCAGACATTATAGAGGAACGTGGATTCAATCTGACATTCAAGGTAATTTCTGCTAGAGAGAATAAACGTTTATTCGTTTATTATTTTTCGTGATCATATATTAATAAATCTAATTTCGCCTTCGACATTATGGATCCAAGGCCAAATTCACAATCGAATCGGATTATTGCAACCGCTTGAAGATGCACAGTATAAATTAATCTAAATTTACTTCATGGGCGACATAGAGAAACAACTTTATCGGTGTCAAAAGATCGAATCGGCAATAAAAAGAGAAGTTCTTCAAGATTTGCAGAAACAACTTGATGAATATCATACATTGGTTCGGTTGTTCATAACCGCGATGGATCGCATGCCAAGTGATGACTACAAATTCGTGATTTTAATTTAATTAAAATAGTTTTCATTTTGATTTGTACATTTATTGACCTTAATTCATTTTGAATATTCATTTTATCATAATAAAAAACTGAATTTAATTTAGCTAATAATTTAACATAATATTTATTAATTCTGAGGCGATACGAAGTTCGCCGGGTCAGCTAGTTAATTTATATATTAAAGTTTAATAAATCTTGTAATGCTAAATAAACCCATGGCAGACTTATTGCCAGAGAAGTAGTCTCTAACAGCCAACCACAGTAATAAATATCAGTAGTGATTGACACAGATAATGACAAAAAACTATGCGCTTGCATAGGAGATTAAAAAAATGCAGTAAGGGTGCATTTTGTATATTTAAATTTAATAAATTCCATATTATTATTGCCTAGAAGGTCGGTTTTCTGTAGAATGCAACTCTATCCTAAAACGTTAAAGAGGTTTTCTAATATTTAGAACGTTGTCCCAAACCATGTGTTTTGATATTAAATAAATATAAATATAAACACGCAGGTAGAGACAGAATGGATTAAAAACAGGAAATTAGGGAGAAAATTTTAAAGCATATTTTTTCGATTACATCGTATCCATTCATTTATTTTCTTGGCATTTCTTGGATATTCCCTCGCCGACAGTTCCAGTGGCATGATAACCAGATTTTTGTAAGTCTCACAATAGGGCAAAGCTCGTAAAAAGATTATCAAAGAACACAATGTGTATTTAGGGTTTGAGTCGAGCTTTCCCAACAGGCTTTTTACGACTTTTGTATTTAATTGCTTACTTTTATACTGTCAATTGTTTATGCTTTTCCACAGTAAATGTCCAAGATGTAAGAGCAGCCGTCAATGCTTGCAAGCATCCACTTTTTATACCCAAAGCGCATAAGCGGTTTGATAGTAGCAATGAAGGACTTTGAGTTCTTCATCGGTAATACCCTATATCCCTTTATCCCTGTTGACAAAAATCTCAATATTTCCTAGAATATCTCTAGGCATTTCATTAGTTTGGATGTCGTCTTCATCGCCTTCTTGTTGGGTGAGAGCATTTGGTTCGGGTGGCAGAGCCACTATTTCCATACCTATATCAGAGTCCTCTTCTCTTTTTATAACCTCTAAGACCTTTTGGAGCCCTTGATAGCCCTCAAATGCTTCCAATGTTTTTTTTGACATAGTTTTGCTACAATGTAAGTACGCAAAGAAAATATATTATTCACTATATATGTGCCCACTGTCCCTAATTAGAGACATCATCATAAATAATCTTTTCCTATGGCACAGAATCTTGGATTTTATTCTAACTTACATTTAAGATAAAGCAAAAAATATGTTTATAAAGTTTTTGTAAAAATTTAAAACCTTTCATATACTATATTTCAAAAAACACCTTTTTGTTATTACAATGATTCATAAATTTATTAAACTTCAGCCACAAAAATTATAATAATAAGGTATTATTTAAAATTTAGTTGCAATAATAATACAGATGCACTATTAAAGTTTGTGATTTAGTATTTGAAACTGGCTAATGACAATAAATAAAAATATTGAGGGTCGGTTTCAAAGCGTCCTCGTTTTGGGCACAACAGGCGCATATGGGTTAATTTATTTTGAGAAATTCATCGGCTCCTCTAACGATTTCAATCTGGTTTGAGAACTAGTTACAGAAGCGTAAATACTCTAGTGCAGTACTTTAAATATTGCAAACAGAAATTCCCGTTCTGTATATCCCTTGTACGTAAAGGATTTCAAATTCCATTAGCGAAACAAAAGCAGATTTTGGTCTTATTTACCAATAAATAAGTGAGATAATTAAATTAAATAAAAGTTTTCTTACAAAAAAAATTAGGCGAATTCAAATAACCACCGACTAAGAAGCGCACTAACAAGTATAAAATAATAAAAATACGATTACGCAATTTGAACTTTCATATATGAATGTAACGTTCCCCTTGACATCGACTATGTTCATGTATATATATATATTTATTCATATATATATATATATATATATATATATATACACACACACATATATATTTATACAGATAAATCACATCCCGTCATTTGCCTTTATCACAGTCAGTGCTTCAAGCTTACATATACGTGTATATACATTTTTGTTGCTTCTTGCCTTTGTGTACCTGTGTATACTTACTTACCTATTTACTTTTTTTATTTTCTTGCTTACGTCAAGATAAGTAAAATGAGTCCAAACTCGATGACTCGGTTACTCGTCATTACTGAAGAGTTCGTGTGACCCTTTCCAGCTCCATCATTGTACCCTGATTTTGGTAGAGTACATTTGTGTCACCCATAGTCATTTTTATTAGATTATTATCATTAGACCTACACATGTAAACTCGTTTACCGTAGCTGTGCCATTCATTGTTGAGGAGTTCTATGGATGTATCTTCAATTTCCATCACTAATCAAATTTTCATGGATCAAACTGGAAGTATACCTTTCCAATAAAAAAACATCCAAATTGTTGAGAAATGCCGAATATATGAGGAAATATCTCATCTTTGTTTAAAATCGGAAAAAACGGTATGAATAATCCACTCAAATAAGTTTTAGAATATAACATTTGGTTATCCAAGGTTTTGATGTTAGCAACAGATTTTTTAAAATAACAATATCAACCGTTCTGATTTTTTTAAATTCCAGGTAATTCACTTATGCTCAACCATTAATTACTATTATATAATTATAAAAACGGATTCTGTCTATGTCTTATTGAGCAACCAGATGACCATTAAAAGTTAATTTAATAAAGTTTTCTAAAGTTCCGTAAATGAAGTCGCAGGCACAGCCCGTTTAAAAGATAATCGTTGGGAAATATTTACTTCTCAGAGTTAAATATGTAACCCGATAATAATGTCGCTTTGATTTGTTAATATGCCAGTGTGAAAATTTAAAGAAGTTTTGATATTTTTTGGTGACGTAAAATATATAGTCAGAAAAGTAAACAAAAAAGATGAGAATGTGGGGAGTAAATAGGAAAAGAAAAGTTTAAATACCACAATTGGCACCTAAACGGTGCCAATTGAGGAATGTATGAAAGCTGGGAATGCCATAAAATGTTTTGTATGAAAGCTTGCTTAAGAATTAGTAACATCAGGATAAAAGCATACAACATTCCATTACCGCTATTTACTCGACGTGGGTAAAAATAATGTAAAGGAAAAAATGAAACGATTTTTTTCGAAGCATTTTGGGAGTCCTTATACAAAAGTACAAATTGCAATAAATATAAAATACCAAACATAGTAGTTATTAATATAATAAAGTCATAATGTTATCGAAATCAGTGCAATCTAGCATAAAATAACATTTGCTGTTTTGAGTGAGGATAATTTCAGCGGAACTGACCTGGCGGCTCCAGTGTTGTCGCTGAAAAACCATGTCCGCCCGGTCTCCGTTACTTCCAAAATTCTATGCGGGCAAAATGTCATTATATCGTCGCTATGTGCCTAATGTAGGATATTATTTACATTTCTTCACTTCATAATGTTACAGGTAGGTAAAGATATAAAATGCCTATCGCCCGAAGATAATACATTGTTTTTAAACACTTTTATACATTATTACAGGTAAAATTGCCTTACGTTATTTAAATTATTTTAATAAATTCAGTCCAGATTTCAAAACGTGCATCATATTTCTGAGTCTATTTCATTTTAAAAGAGCTTCCAACTGAGAATGCATATTTTTTCGACAACTTTTTTTCACCACCTTTCTCAATAAGAATGATAGTCTAAAAATTAATAATTTCTTTAACTTTTCCTGTATAGTTGCTAATCACTAATATTTCTGCTTAATATATAAGAATTAAATTGAGAATGTCAGAGTACAACATACTTCTAGAGAAGAGATCCAAATTTTTGTTGAAATTTTGCAAAATATGCCTTTCAAATAATCTGTTGAAACTTGCCATTTACGTCGAACTACCTAAAGGTGCTAAAATTACAAGTATCTATTCTATTTAAAAGCAATTTTTATGTAAATGCAGGAATCCAAAATTCACTAAGGGTTTAAACTTCTCATCATTTTGAGGTGGTTGTTTTATATAGATTCTAACATCACCTCTACATTTGCAAACCAGCCCTTTGTAAATTAAATTTAAGGAATAAAGTAGCAACATAGACATCGAATGTTTATTGCTATTTCTTCTAATTTATGATAAATATTTAAAAACCAAATTTAAAAATTTTGCTTAAAAGGAATAAAAATTAACTTCACGCATTTCGATTATTGGGAAAATTACATCTCTAAAATTTACAGAAATAAGAATTAATTTTTTGGAAATTTTTTTATTTACAATAATAAAGAAATACTAATCTTGACAGGTAATAACAGAAAAAGCATACTTGAATATATGGTATATTCTATCTAACGCACTTTTTTATAAATAGCATAGTTATAAATTAATAAATGTAATAAACCAACTTGGAAAAACATTCGTCCAAATAACACGTTTAATTTTTCATACTCAGTACATCCATGTAAAATAAAATATCAATTTTGCATTGTAAGAATAGAATGATGGGTATCTTAAAATAAATGAAAATGCTTTTCTCAATAACGAAAACGACACTCAAGACGTTTCTTGTCTCATAACTTCGTTCTCATAGCTTCGTCGTTTGAATGTAACATTCCAGAAATATCTACCTGCAAAAAATAAATTACAATTTCCTTTGTGAAAGCATTTCTAAAATTTAAATTAATATTTTAAATGAAAAAAAAAACATTATTAATAGTTGTCTGTAATTACAAAAACCAAACAAATATTTCCCTTACTTAATTTTTACTATATAGGTTCAATGAATCTAATTTTTAGACTTATGAAAATGTTATTAATTTCTTCGATTCTTTAGACAAAATAAATATAATTATTCTGTAAAAATATGACTCCCATACTCGTCTTTATAATAACACACTTATAAACTGCTCTTTCTGTATTTAAAATTGTTTAGTCATTTCTAATATTTTAGTCAATTAACTCCTTCTCTTGATCTATTTCTATAACTCAATTCCCATTTGACCTATTTGCCATAAGTTACTATTCCCTTCTGTAAACATTTTGATCATTTATATTTTCTTCATCTATTCTAAATAGAAACCTGATTAATGAACTTCCAAAATTTATGAATATTTGGTTTTACTGAACCAAATGTTTTAATCCTATGCTTTTGTGCACTTGAATATTAGCAGATTTATTGCAATGATTAACGATTCTGGAAGAATATTAATATTCCCAATCGTTAATTCAGAGGCCACTAAATGACAACTACATTATTGTATATATATTATACTATACACACGCAAATGTAGTGATGGTCTAATGAAAATAAAATCCAAAATGGATTCAATCTTGTTAAAAAATGAATTCGTAATTTCTGAATTACTTCTAAGAATTTTTTGTGCAAGATTTTGATGATGTCTATTAAATATATTTTTGTTGTCTATGTTTCTTTAGGTTTTGTTCCTTACCAAAAGTGATACGAATGTTAAGGTTGTCTTCATAAAAATCACTTATTGGCCATTTAATACTTTGACGAACTCGTTGGATATTCTGCTATACTCGTGCATCAAAATACATTAAACGTATGTTAGGACCAATGTTATCTTTTTTAGAGTCTTAGTTAGCAAATACAGTTGACAGGCGAGCTGATTTTAAGATTAATTTTTTTTAATTTTTAATTGCTGACTTTTAATTCTGACTTTCCTCTCTACCACCTTTAAGATTCTAGCTCGTTATCTCAGATTGTGTTCCATTTTGAGTCGTTATTCCCTCATTGTTTTTGTCTTTTATTCTCTTTTTCATTGTCTCAAAGTTGCTTTGAGAAACATCTAAAGCGACTTTAAGAGTTCTTTTCTTTTTTGAAAGTTCTTTGTTCCCTTGAAGGCGTTCCAATGAATTTGTTTATTTTCGTTTTTGCACTTTGCTTTTTTTTTAAAACCTTTCCTTTTTCAATATTTCCTTAGGTCCTATTTTATTTATAGGTGCGTCATTATTTGCGATACTCTTCGCCATACCAGCTTGCTTTTATTTTCTTTTCGACCTCTTTCATCATTATTTAAATTAAAACATTATCGGCTTAAGTTAGAAAAATTTAAAACTCCAATTAAGAAATTTAAATAAAGACATGTACCTGTAGAATGCTGTTATCAACTGATCGCGACAAAGGACAATCTTTATGTTAGTGTTCTAAAATAACAATGATGAAAATGGCGGGTTGCCAGAAAAATGGCCATATATATTGAAAGTAAATCTTTTTAAAGCTTTGATAATTTTTGTTGAAAGAAATAAATCTAGTAAATATTGATTATACTTACCAATAATGATTGTCACCTTTTTTTCACAATTGCTAAAACCTCGCAATAACTCAAATATAACAAGTTTTCTCGAAATGATAATGCAACTTTATTAATGTTAGAGTATCAATTATAGTCAGATCAAAATATGATATCAAAATCAAATTCATCTGATCCCGTATTACGCGTCTATGAGATAATTTTTTCACGTCTCTATTTAAACCGATCAAGATATTCAAAAATAGGTGATGAGACACTATTTTAATGAATATCGGAAAATATTAAAAACGAAAAGACTTATGCAACTTATAAGAAGCAGCTGAACAGTAATTATGACTGGCATGGTTGCAATCTAATGAAATAGTTATTTTAAAATAGATACAAGACTTGCTTCCTTTAATTAACCTACAATATCGCAATTCTTAAAGAAATCATAAATATTGACAACATACAAATTTTTCGTTTCTGAGCATTCAATATAACAAAAATTATAGTACATTAATAAGATTTCGAATTGAAATTAATTTTAGGAGGAGAATTCATTCTCGTTCATAAAAAATTTTATGAAAAAATTAAATTTCATCTATAATTCGTGGAAATTGCTTTATCATTAGTATGACTTTAAAAATAACACAAATGAGATTTGTATCAAAATTTGATTTTTCAGTTCAGGAGATTTCCATGAACCTTGTCATAAGTTATATATTTGAAGTTCTCTTAATCTACTTGGGATCAAATAAAATTAGAAAAGAAAAAAATGAAAAGAATAAAGACAATTTTTACTCAAATATTTGCCATCCTATGAATGAGAAAGTTTTGTTAAGACACTGGAATTGTTTTTAAGTCGGTTTCTTGCTAAAACGGAGATGCGCACATCCGTTCTTATGAACCTTGCAACAGCAGATGGTATGATATGAGTTATTAGGGGGTTTATAATTTAAGTTACACTAATGATACGAAAAATATCAGCACATATTTAAACACGAGGAAACATACTTCTTCATAACATATTTAGAAAGTTGTAGTAAGTGTGCAGCATGCGAACAATTAAAATTATTTCTCGGTAAAAAAATGCGATTTCCACGAGCGTTTCTTTTACATCCCTTATTTTATTTACTTGATCAAATTAAAAGTGAAACGAATGAGCGTGTAACCACTTTTTTCCTTTTTTTATAAAAAGAACATAGTAACGTAAACTAGAGATAATTATAATTAAAAAATATTTTATGGTTATATGTATATAATAATTCAAAAGTTATTAAGCGGAACAAGTTTATATTGTCTATTTAAAAAGATCATTTATAATTTAAAAAATATTTTTCTTATAGGTTTAATTTTCAATTTAATAATAAATAATGAGGAAAAGTACAATGAAAGTGTTTTCCGTTTAGGAAATTGATTGGTTTTTATATTGAACTGTCTACAAATTTTAATAAGAGTCGATAATATTTCATATCATTTTTTCTTTCGGAATTTCTGTTGACCAGCCTTACAATTTCAATTAATTTACATCCTGAAATATAAATTGAGAAAATTAAAATTAAGTATAAATATTATAATTATATTTTATTGGCTAAGAAAAATACCCTTTAAAATAAAAAAAGAAATTTTAGTGATGTAGAAGAAGACATTTGCCAATCATCTAAAAAATGTACAATACCGCGCGTATACATTTTTATTAGTTACTTCAAAAACTTAAACAAAAAGAAGACGCTAAAATCTGATTGGGGAAAACTGCGATCATTTTGTAACCCGCAACATATTTTAGGTGACACAACATCAGTGCTTCAAATCATAGCGAAACATTGTTAAATACTGATCTATTATTGAATATGAACTTGTTTCCAGTTAAGGGCAAACTTTCAAAAAACTATCATCGCAAGGTGCATCGATCCTACAGAAAAGGCTGAACAAAAATAATTAGTGTTTTTCAAGTGACAGATACAATTAATGAAGACGAAATGACGTTGTGTTTGATAGCATTTTTTTGACTCAAGAACCACCCTCAATTTCTTATATACTAATACTACCGTGGGGTTCTGGAGTACCCTCAAGTATTTTATGAACAAAAATTTAAAAAAAAACAAAAAAATAATCAAAATGTTTATTTTATTATAATTAACCATTAATAGAAATTACAAAAATGAGGAAATGGAGTCATTTATTTAACTTTTCATTGCACATTTGACATATTTTTATTTGATGCTCCCCGCAAATATGACGCTGTCAAGAGGAGCATTGAAGTTTTGAATTTTCGGTCTTTTATGCGGGAGCAGTAGTAGCAGCCACCGAGTCTGATATCTTGATGAACTTGTTTAGCAATGCCAACTTCAAGTTTTAGGATACCATTTATGGATTCCTTGATATCCCAGATCTATCTTGGCCATTTTAATGTCTCTTGAATATGGGGTGCCATAAGAGACATTGGCAGTTCTTTAAGAAATTGGCGTCTCTTTTGGATTTACTTCTTCGATGGCACCGTAGACTTAGTATAAAGGATCCATGAACCCACCGTATCTAGAAATGTTTTGGAATACACACAGAGGTCATCTTCTTGTTTTTCTTGCGTGAACACCACATTTTGTTTTATTAGAAAACCTTATGATTACAAGCAGTTCATTATCATTATCAGGACTATCATGCATTTTTGACTCCATTATCACAATTTTCTTTTTCGCTGATTGTTGTGGACAATATAATAGTAAAGTCAGCGGTATCTCACGTTAATTTTTATTAAAGTTCCAACCATAGTAATCCCTTTCTCCTGTAATGTTTTGGCAGTTGGTTTGACCGTAAACCAATTGTCACATGATAAAATTTTGATGCACATTGTCTATAAGCTTTGTCTATTCCATAATATAATAATCGGATGCTGATATTCCCTGCGGTATACTGTCCCTTCCTAGATGCATGGTACCATTTATCACATATCCTGTCTTGGCGCCATAGGGTAAAATATTTTTCAACCCATATTTATCAGATTTTGACGGGATAAACATCTCAAAAACATCGACCATAAAAACCAATTAGTTGCTCATCAGTTGTCACACAATCGGATGGCGTATAAATATCCTTAATAACCATTACGATGTGATCATATAAGTCTCTGATTGGAGCGAAATGGTCAGTTTCATAATGAAGCACCCTCGTTTCTTTGTCATCGAATCTCAAGCAATTAATCAAATACTCAAATCTTGCTCTAGGCATAGTGGCTCTGAACAATATAACTCTAGAATATTTGTCAAATATTTCTTCAGTAAACAGATGATTCATATTGAAAACTCCAAACAGATAATACATACCTATTAGTATTCAGATGCTGCAGTAGCGCACGCTAATCAGGAGTTGAACGGTTTCACGCGATCCATCATCATCTTCCACCTCCTCACGGCTGGTTATATTTTGCCCGTTGCGTTTGTATTTCAGACTTAGTTTATATTATTTTTTGTTTATTATTTCTGCAGCAAAGAAGAGTTCAAAGACCTATATAGTATTAGCCACATTATGAACCAGGTGGGTGAAATAATATGTTACGACGAGGAATTCTCTATCGCGAAGATGGTATTCCTGACCGATTTTGTCTATTACTCTTTCCTTTACCATACATAACTAAAGGCGTATCTAGCACTTTTATTGAGATCCTACTACTTGATGCGGGTTCTTGTGCTAACTCGTACTCGGCGTCATCTTCGTCGACGGCAAGATCATTGTCATGGTCCACAAGAGTGGAATCGTAGTTTAGAGGACCAAAATTGGGCTCTCTTAAAAGACGAAAATGTTGAATGATACCATCAGGTTCTTCAACGGAAGCATCTCCAATATGCAATTCCTCGTCATCTGAATTGTCGTCTCATTCCAGAAAAGTGGCTATATCATCATTACTTTTAAGAAGTCGATTAAATATCTGACTGGCCATGACTGCCAGAAAAGACGTGCAATTGAAAAAAATTAAGTAGAAGAGATTTCTAACAGGGATTAGATCAAAAATACATTTTATTATTTATAATTAGTACATACAAGTCTTGTGCATTAAATTAAGTACTATTTCATGTACGATACTAATTAAACTTACCAATAAACAACAAGTTTCAATCACGTTCAAATGTACAAAACCTTTGAGTACTACTATCGTGGAGTTATACAGTACCCCGGAACGATTGCACAAATGACTGCACTTGTGCGACGTCATCACATGACTAATAGACTTACGCGGGAACTATTAATCAAGGGTGAGCGGCATTGGTGTGCGTGCAATAGTTTTTAAAACATTGGAATTTAAAAATGGTATGAGATGCTCCAGTACTCATAATATTCTTTAAGAGTTAATTAGAGGTTTTTTTAATATTCTTTTGAATCATTGAAATATTTTCGCAACAATTTTATGCGGACTTCTTTTCGGTACTCGAAAGATCCAGATGACAAAAATGTTTAAAGTGCCCTAATACAAAAACAAACCCTTACAATAGTTATAATACTTTTAGTCCGTCCATCCGTGAACACGCCTGTATTTCACACTCATATGCATATCTAACAGTTTTTTCAATTATTTGCATACAATTTTGTATCGCAATTAATTTAGTAAAAAAATTAAACATTTTTTAATATGAAGGTATATTAAAAAATGTTTAATTTTTAGTACAATAAAAATGACATTTATTTATTATAGTATCGTTGGACAGATTGTCTTGAAATGAAATTGGAATACTATCTACTATTTTCTATTTTTAAGTTATGTCCGATGTGAGAAAAATCCAGATTCATACTTGGATTAGAATCTATATTAGAAAGTATGTTTAAAATTATTTCAGTTAGCCTGTATCAATAATTTCAAAGATAAAAGCAAATATAAAACACTTTTCAAGGCATATTTCAACAGCAATTTTGCTGGTTTTTTAATCATTACAACATTCAACCATTATTCGACAATCGTAATTATTCGAGTTTTGCTATTTAGATATCATGAAATAATAGAAGTTAGAAAAAAAAAGAAAGGTTATTCATTCAATGCAGATGTCAGAAGTGAAATAAAAAGTCCCTTTATATTTTTTTCTAAATATATGGAATATTTGCGAAGAAAACCGTCTTTCAATAACTAAAAGTAATATTCTTTATAAATTATAATTAATTATAATTGGTTTCTTTGCGACGCTCCTTTTTGTTAAAGAACTGATTACAGTAGGATGCCTTGACATTTTTCCGAAAATAAATGACATTAAAAGGGCTAGTTGAAATATAATTTACTCTATTCGAGCTTCAATTACCGACGAGACTTACAAATGATCCACGCAATTTGCTGTAACAATATTAATAAAAGTTTTCCAGCAATATTAATAAAAAGTGAAGCTGTATTGGCATGTATTATAGTGAGATTGTTAAATTTGGTTTTCTGAAATATTATTTGAACCAAATTGAAATACAATGAAAACAAGACGTCTGTATAAAAAAAAAATATTTTATGAAGCTACCCCACATTGAGTATAGAATTTAATATCGAAAAAAAATATTGTTTAATCGTTTTATGGTTTGATTTTTATCTAGTATTTATATTGTTACACTTAAATATGTGCACCAAACAGTGACTTGTAGGGAAACGTTTTTGTCTATAATAAATGGTGCTCATTTAGAAATCTGTCAAAATAAAAATATGCCTGATTTCAAAAGTGATTTTTTCCCAAAGTGATGTTCTACTTTATACTGCTCCAATAAAGAATTAACGAATTGCCGACATATGATCTAGTTTTGTGTCGAATGAATTTAGTAGGCATAAAAACACACTTTATTCATTACTTTATGCTAAAGGGACTTTTTGAAATGCCCAATTGCTGTGAACGTTACTTGGCTTTCACGGATACTCAGCGACGTTTTCACTCACCTTAATAATATTCCCATATCAATGTACACAAATATAACGCACATGGGATGTTGAATATACATTAGCAATATATTTTTTCATTTCGCATCATACATGTGTTTTCATTTAACACTTCAGATCGGCTACGTAAAATTTTCACTGAATGTTTAATCTGTTTAACTATGCTGACAACTGTGTCTTCACATATTATGAAACGATGCTATGGTTGCAAGCATTATAAATGACATCTGTCAAAGTATCAGATACCAATTGCAAAATAAAAAATTACGCGTAATTTTTCTGATGCTTAATTTGACCAATTTAGATGAATGTCAGCCTTAACTTTAGAAAAATAATAAATAATTTCACGCCAACGCGTAATGAAAGATGTGATATTTCAAGGTAGTAAAAATTAATGTATGATGCTTCAATCTAAACAGTGGGTATTTTTCTCACAGAGGGTAATGTCAGCGTATTGCCGTTGAATGTACCTATCCAACAGCTCTCCGTCCATGTTTAATTAACTCGTGTGCACAATGCCCGCACGTTTACCCTCCGGGATGGCAATTAGGTTGTATTTATTTCAGTGTCGAAAGAATTTAAATAGTGAACGTAATATAAACACACAATTATATTTCATGTGAATTATTAATTATTTTTAAAATCTTAGTATGGTATATCTGCATAAATAAGCAAAATACCATTCGCGGGCTACTAACTCGGGATGAAATCTTTACAACTATGAAGCCTACAAATTATAAATTTGGTGTGAAGGTTTCTCTCGGCTTCCAAGAATTTTTTAAAGTTTTTCTTCTAATGGTGCAAAAATGTGGAATGGAAAATGGCACAGGAATTTCAAAATAATTGAATTAATAAAATTTGTATATAAAAATTTAAACATGTATTTAGTATAACACATGAAATCTGAATATAAAAATTGAGACATGTATTTAGACTCTTAATTAAAAATAGAGAAGCCTCTATTTCAGCGTATATGGAAAATCGCCAAAATAAATAATTTTTACATGAGAAAGTGAATAAAACCAAATAAAACCTTGATCATTTTGTACTTAAAAAAAAACAGAATGGACAGCTAGTGTATATCTAAATATAATTATATTCAATTGGTTAATTAGTTTTCCGCCACAAGCTTGACATTTTCTTAGAAGTTTTGTCGATAGTTTCAGAACATTTTATTACAAATTATATTTAATACATTAGTTAATAAGTTGAGTTTCGTAACTACGGCATGCAAAAACATTTGGACTAGTTTAGATATTAGGATATTATTTTTTCTTAAATATATACAAAACTTAATCACGCAACTAAAAAGATGAACTCTTATTTTATAAAAAATATTATATTTTTAAAGTCAATTTCATTTTGTGTGGTTGTTATGTGTATATATTTTATAGTCAATTTTATTTTGCACTATTGTTATATGCTCTTTGAAATTTCTAAGTATAATTTCAATATAATTCTTGTATCAATAATAACTAGTGATTTATATTTAATTATGAAATTAACGAAGAATTTTTTAATGAAAGAAGGAGGTTATGTTTATTGTCTGTTATAGCAACGTTAAAGATTTAGTATCCAAATTTAAAAACTAGTGTCCTAAACCATCTCATAGTTTTTAAGGGTTCGTATACCAATTCAGCTCTATATACCTGCCAAATGTGTTGTCAATATATCTAATTTATTTAATAACTAGCTAGTTCGAAAAAAACCACGTTAGCCGATGTTTTTGAAATTTTTTCCCTTCCACAAGCAGTTGAGAATACGGAATCGCGACCCTTTCCAAATTTATTGTTTGAAGAACAAATAAAAATGTATAAAAAAAATATTTTTGTTATTTGTTCCATAAAAGGAAATATCCATAAAGGATTATTTCGGTTTATCAATTCGCATCATCGCTGCTGATGAAACTAGTAATTCCTAAATTAATTCTTATGAATTATCACTTGTGCATTTTTAACTGACGTCACTCATACGTGGCATTATTAATATACTGATTTCGATATAAGAAATAAATAACATTAAAATAAACATTTTTTATTGACTTTTTGTTATCTCTGATATGCGAATAGGTACTTCCAAAATATCCTAAATGAATAATAATATATAATTATTAATGCCATTTAAAAACTTCACACGAACATTCTAAAGCAAACTTTTACAAGTTTTTGAAAACAATGCAACACAAAATTATTTTCAAAACATTACACACTTATTTTAGATAACATATACCTACTGAAATAAAGTTAACAACTACCCTTAGGTTTTTCGCCATTGTGGACACATTTATGTTGCTAATGTGTACTATAAAGTCTAAAAGCAATCAATTTCACCTGTATTGATACAAGTCTTAAAAAGCACAAAAGAAGGATTAAAATATTACGTAACATTAAGTGTTTTACTTAGAAAAAATTTGAGTGTTCGTAAGGCAATTTTGAAAACTCTGAACCCGACGTGCGTGAGGTTGAACGTTGTAGCACGGAACGTGAGCTGGGTGTGACAATCCCATATGATTGAAGACACCTTTTTTATTGATGCTAATATATATATATATATATATATATTGTATATATACATTAAAAAGTATTGAAATAATAAAAACATAAAAAAATAATTATTTTCTCTAACAAATTAAAAAACATATTGAATCAGTTCTAAAGTCATAAAACTAATCAACTTTTCTTAATCATCTTGAAATCTGGTACAATTTTCACATGTAAAAACAGCGTGTGCCATATATATATATATAACGATTGCACATGTAACAAACATATTTGATTTTTCAATCTTTTTAGTAGGGCGTATTTCTCATCTCCTTATGGGTCTAGCTACTTTATTCGGAGGTCCTTCTGAAGATGGGCAGGCCTGCTTTGGAATTCATTTACGAAGTTCTTTTGGTAAATACTGATTGTTTTTACTTTTCTGTAAGCACTTTGAAATCAATCCTAGGCCCAAATCTCGAAGAAAATCGCTGCATGACAATGAAGAGTTATTATTTGCCTTATTATGTATAATGATGTTGTTTTATGCCTGCCATATTCTTAATTGCATAAAAATCACCATGGACCAGCGCTTTGTATTACGTGCCATATTATATATTATAATTGCTACACAGCTCATCTACAACATCAACACCTCTCTTAGCTTATTACAAAAGATTATCATTTCTGTTTTTTTCTTGTCTAAGCTAGTACTATCAAATTTATCATCGAGATGTAACGTTGATATCAACAATACCACTTTGTTTTTCTTTGGCATATAAGACAATAAATATATATCCTTTTGAAATCCAGATAATGTACTTGGAATATCACGTGTTGTAAGAATCTTCTTTGGAATCTCTGCCTTATTTTTACGAACAGTGCCCGTGCTCGTTAAATGGTGTTCTTTTAGTAGGTGTAACATCAAAGAATAACTAGTAAACCAATTGTCCAAAGTTACATTGCTATTGGTTTTGGAAATTGGAGCTACAAATCTATCTACAACATCAAAGGCTTTATTACTGAGAGCAAACGGACCCGACTTGGTTTCCAGGGTAAATTACAAAATTTAGAACGTAAAATGAGTTTGCATCAACCAAGGCATAGATTTTCAACCCTTACTTATTAGGTTTGTTCGGCATATACTGTCGAAAACTATAACGACCTCGAAATGCTGGAAGTTGTTCATCAATAGTGATGTATTCAGATGGGGAATAAGCTGACTAACATTTTTACGAAATTTTCAATAAGAGAGCGATTTGCAGCTAAGTTGTTATTTTTTTCATCCTTCACGAGTATTATTGTCATCGAATCGCAAGGAATTTCGAAAAAAATGGAACCTCTGTAGAGATATGGTTGTTCTAAAAATTTCGACACCTGGACTATTACTTCTCCGTAAATCTTTATTCAAATATCACTGGTCACTGTTACATTTGAACTCTGCATCGTTGTCTTCTAAAAATTCCACATCCAGTTCTGAGTCACTTTCAAAGCTTCTTCTCGACTTCGATCTCACTTCCAGAATCATCAGAAGAATTTGAGTCAGCTTCGTCAATAAGACTTAGTAATCTTCTTAGGCTTTCTTTACACTAAACGTTAGTATTATATTAGGTGTATTCCAGCCTGAAATAACAGAAATAAAATAAAAGAATTACACCATAAAACAAAAAAATATTTGTACAGATTTGTAGCAGGGAGCGTGAGGTGGGTGTGTCTCACCTGACGCCAACTGTGACCACTTGTATATACCACGCCGGTGAGCGAATAACTAAAGTAGTATTATGTAATAGTTTCTTGCCTGCCCCTGTGCAGCTACTCAAACCAAAAACTTGATTCAATAATTGCTTAAAATAATATCGAACGATTTATTACTGGCTGGGTGTACTATACTCAACCTCACGCTCGTCGGGCTAAACATTTTATGCATTCTGGCTTCCGGTACTCTGCAAGGTATAGGCTGTGTATTGTATTGACGCCGGTCAGCAAATGAGTAACAAAGTATTATGAAATAGTTTCTTGCCTCTCCTCGCGCAGCTACTCAAACGCAAAACTTGGTTTAATAATTGCTTATAATAATATCGAGCGATTTATTACTGGCTGGGTGTATCATATTCAACCTCACGCTAACCGGGCTAAACGTTTTATGCATTCTGGCTGCCGGTACTCTGCAGGGTGTAGGCTGTATATTGTATGCCCTCATAATACTGGAGGTAGCGAATCGATGGTTGAAGCATATCCCAAATGTGTCGAAGGTGCGGGGGAAAATTGGCATAGTTGTACTACAGAACATAGCTTGTTAACTCGAACTAATATGACGGAATTTTTTCTTTAATTTAAAATTATGAAATACATTATTAATAAAACGTTCTGGAGTTTATGCTCTATAAGTTTGTTCAAATGTAGCGCACTCATATTTGGTGCTCATAATTTTACCAGCACTTTTCATTGTGCCATACGCTTCTTTTCCTCTATCACCCCTACTAGCTTTATTACCATTCCTTTTTCATCGTATTAGATGAACAAATACGTGTTCAAAATTTTCCAATAAATGTTTGTCTTTAGAATCTGTACTTTCGTCATATTTGCAAATTGGGAATGCTGAAAGAAATTCAAAATTTTTTTTTGCAGATTCATTCGAGTAAACAGCAATAGAAACAACTCGCAGAGGACTTCGACAAGCGAGGGAATGTCCAACATTGCATTGGTGCGTCACAGAGGAAACATGTAATTCAAAGACCAGAAAACACCATAGGTGAATAATTATAAAAAAACAAACAACATCATTTCATTTGCCATAGTCGATACCAATTACTGTTTTATATCTGTGAACGTTGGCAGCCAAGAACATATTTATAATTGTGACGTTTTCAAAAATACGTCCTTTTATATATTCCTAGAAAATGATGGAATTAATTTACTAATAACTAAAACTTTACCTGTATGATCAATGCTACTTCCTTACATATTGATTGTTGACAATACATCTGCCCATTATGAAATCATATACAACAGAACTGAAAAAAAGATCTCCAAAAAGAGCATTTAATTATAGAATATATAGAGCACTGGCAATTGCAGAAAATGCTTTTTCCGTTGCTTCCAACTTAAATTGAAAAGTATTATTTGTGATGCTGTATTAAGTTTTGAATATTTTAATAATTTTCTACATAGCTATATATAACAAGGTTTTGTTCTCCTGCGGGTTGTTTCAATACTGAGGACTCGTGTACTAGGATAAATATTCCTCCAATGCAAACCACTTTGGGTGACATTAGTTTTTTTTTCTTCATTCGCTTCGAAGAAGGTCAACAAGAACAGATACTGAAGTTTAAAGCGAATTAAAGAATTATTTTATGCCCGATTTAAGTTCAATACCATGGCAAAATAAGTACTACCAATACTCGTTTTGCCAATTAAAAATTATTTATTTTACACGTTTGGAGCCAGGTCATGAAAAGAATGGATCCAATGCCTTTCATTCCTAACTTATCGTAGAAGGCATCTAAGGAACGTATCAATGTTAAACTGTATATCAGATATTAACATTGTTATTTCCTTAGATGCCATTTCATCTAATTGAATTTCGACATGACAGGTGGTGAGCCTGTTATTAGGTGAAATATAGCTTTACTGTACTGGCAACTGCTAGACAAACTTCTGGTTACCGCGAAAGGGATCATGGCGTGGTGGATAAAAAGTGTTTATTTATGATAATCCTGCATCCTTTGGTATTGTAGATTAGCTAATATTGTATAATAACCAATGCACATGCAACAAAAGTATAATTATACTCACATCTTTTGTAGTTTTTCATGTTCCTTATAGAAGTATGATCACAACATATTAATTTTCTTTTTAATAGTTTTTATATCAAATTTTCGATTTTATCCCAGAGAAGTCAAAGCATCGTTATTTGTATAATGTATATGCTTATTGTCCCATAATACTTGATAATTTTGATAATCTTCTATAAATACCCATGTTTTTACTTGATCTTTCGCCGTCTTTTCTCGTAAAACGCACGGAATATTGCACGTCGATTACCGGCACCCGATGTTCGTGCACTAGCGGAGTACGTTGTTGTCCAACTAGTTTTGACGCATGCTCTATTGGTTACATTATGGAGCTTCATGCATGTATTAGCAGAAGACACATTAAACATCACATTACAGTACATTAACCTTAGGAAAACTCCATTAAGCGTCATTCTAACTAGTCGTAAATTGTAAACCACCAAGCAAGCCCATAATCCAATCCATGAAGCTATCAATAGATCAGAAAGAAAAAGATTAAAACTTGACGTATTTTGTAATATTGTGTTGAATAGTGTAAATTCACGACAAACAGATGAATGATGCAGGATATCTGTATGCGTCCTAAGAGATGAAATTATTTATGATATCATCCTCCCATAAAACAGCGAGGTGTATAAAGCATTACTAAACTCAAGATCAACGTAATAATTAATCATTTAAAAAACATGCAAAATCAAAGGCTGCTCCCGTTAGAGTTAAAGGGCCCTATATTTTGTAAACCTATTGAACATTTTATATATTTTTATAAGTAGCTTCATACGGCGACCAGATTCATTTGACGAATACTACAGATCAAAACATTTTAATAAAATCACAATTAAAATTTCATGAAAATTATGTAATACCATATAACAAATTACGATACTTTGAGTAGTTTCGAAATTATTATTGTAAAATGTGAGATGATTGTTCGTAATTGCAATGAGACACCGCAAGGATGGAACCTTGAGCATAGTTCTATTCAGCTCATAACCATGCATAAAGGAGACACGTAAGCGGGAATATATTTAGAGCTAATGGTATCGAATTGTGTCGAATACACAATATATAAATAAAATTAAGAGAGTGTTCTTTTAAGAACATGCAAAAAATTAATTAAAATTATATCTAACTTATTGTTCCAATATTGTGTATAAAAGTAGAAAAACCTTTTAATATATTAAAATTAAAAAGGTTTTATGACATTCTGTTACACTCCAGTTATTAAATGCCAATAAATATCACATTCGGTGTCTTAATATTGTGGAAGAAAAACCTTTCATCAAATAAAAGATTCATCCCAGAATTTTCCTTCGGGAGACATAAGAAATTTCTAGTTTTTTTTAATCGCACATTATAATGTTTTGTTTGGCCCAAGAACGCTACAGTAAACGCTTTGCACGATAAATAGAATACTATGAATGATGAAAAGGATACTATGAAACAAGAATCATTGCGACTTCTTCGTTTATTAGGCATACTATCATCAATATTATGCATTAATAAGGCAATGATTAAATAAAGTATGAGGAATGTATATTGTACAAATAGTATCATGAAATATTGGAACGGAACTTTCATAATTACATACATACATATTAATTAAAAGGATAAGGACTGAGAACAATAATTGCCAATTCGTGTGATTTTTTACTGATGGAATTATTATTACGTAAATGCTAAACAAGTTCGGCTAAATATTATTATGTTAGTTTTAAAATCTTTTTATAATTTAAACAGAATGGAAAAAGTACGTTTTAAAATCGCTGTAATAGAAACTTTAACTTTGCTACATTCAATAACAATCTTCGTGAAAAAAATAACGCAAATGTCCAATAACAATAAATTGAGCTTGTAATCATTTTATTGTAAATTTTCTTAACCACTTCCCTTGCCTAAACTGCGTTCAGAACTATACTCGTGAATCGGACGTTAAATAAACCATCCAGCACTTAAACGACGGACTGTACAACTAATTGCTTTGTTTTCCCGGGAACATTACGGTTTCTTAATTTAATGCTTATTGTTAAATTTATTATTCAAAAGAGGGCATTAAGAACATTTGGTGCGGGCAGTGTAATTATGTAAGTGAGTCTGGAAATAAATTCATGAGCAACTTTTTAATGCTGTCATAACAGTCGGCGGTCGGGATGTAATTTATGTCGTGCGGACGATGCCACGGGCGGGTCATTTAGGAACGAATATAATGCACGATTAATGTCTGTTTTCCACAGTCGCGCCGCCGAATTAAACGGCATATCTAGTTTTCTACACTTTTGTCTTTTATTTCGCTTTTGATTCACTTTTTTGTTGAATTATCGTAGCTGTTACATTAAAATATGATTTTTTTTTCGAAGTACTTCACAGTTATGGAGAGTAACATGAATTGTTATTCGTATAAATTTAATTAAAACAGTAAAATATAATAGTGGTGTAGATGTAGTGTGACCATTATTGCTTTACTTATTGAAACAGGGTAAATTTATCAAATTTACATTTCCTGATGAAGATATTGCAGAAAGTCAAAAGAAAGATTAACTTTATTTGAATAATTTCTTTTATAAAACTGTATATTAATCTTCGGATGATAATTTTTATGAAGACAAATAGTTTTGAAAATACTTAGGTATGTTATAACATACCTGACAAGTATAGTCAATTAGAATTAATGTTTAAAGTGGATTCAGAATAGAACAGATAAATAAACATGATAAAAATGGATCTCTTCAACGATATCGGAAAATGGACGCTTTTCGTGTTGTGTCCTTCCAAAGACAACCTCCGCAAAATAACAGCATATCCCGTTAGCATAAAAACGTTACGCTGTCCTCCACCAAAGCGATAACCAGACTTTCAAGTTGAAGTTTTAAAAATTTTCTCTCATTTAATTAAATAAAGTTAGTTTAAGCATATACGAAGAACCAAAATATAAAATAATCAGGTTGCAATTCATTCTTAAAAAAACCTGATTTCACAGAGACATGGAGGTATTTGATGGAGAGAAAGTAATGATTTGGCAGAGAAATAAAATAATCATCAGTAATGTGTGAATTTAATGTAGATTTCTATTCAATAGCTTGTAAAAGTGAGAAATTTAAGAAAGGAGGCCGGCAAATTTTCCTGGTCTATGAGCTCCCATAGTAAATGATACAGATATAAATGAAACCTTCAGAACTGCACAAGTCATCGATAGACAAACAAACAATATTTAAACACTTCATAGTTAGAACTTTTTGTTTTATATTGTTTTGGTGCCCAAAACTGCAAATTGTTTATATTACGATAATAGTCTTTTCTGTACTCGAAACGATCATACCTATATCGATATTTCTTTAATGTACCGATATATAAATATTTTTAATGACTTGTAATAAAGAGTTGCTATAAGGATCTAAACAAAATCATACGGCATTCAAAATGCAACTATATTACCGCTTTTGCGAAAAGTATTTTTATTACATCGATAGACTTGGTTTTATTTTAACTTCAGGTTTCTTTCAGTCTGAAGAAAACATAAAATGTTTACGTACACTGCTGACAAAAAAACTGTGATAGAAATTCATTAACTCGCTTTAAAAGCACAGTTCCAGTTTTTAAGATTCCGTACATACCTGAAAAGAAAAAGACTTGCGTTTCCATATGTTAGAGTATATAAGAGTGTCAAAAGATTTTTTTCGTAATTTTAAGTGCAATGTCTTCAAAAAATTACGGGGAATATGTTTTTCCCCCCATCCTCCTTTTTTTAGAGACTACTGAACCTAAAATTATGAAAAAATAGAGTTTTTAGAAGCCTACGCATGATTGCAGGACAAATATAGCGATGATTCAAGATATCATAATTGGGGTTCAATTTCTCGAGACGAAAAAAACGGAACCCTTATACGTTACCCTATTGTTCGTCTATCTGTTAGGATTTATATCAAAGCTGTTTGTCAGAAACGAATTGACATGTCAGGTAAAAAATTGAATTGCAGTTAAAATTAATTTTTTTTGTTCATGCAACAAAAATATAAAGTATATTTTTATGTCATTTACACCGTCAACAAAACCTGTAGGGTACTTCCAATCTAACTACAATCTTGAAAGCCGGCATAATGGGAAGTTTTATAGTACAATAAAGGGAAAAATCAAAAAATCAATGATTCCTAATTCGGTGTGAAATTATAAAAGATGTGCCTATTAAAGATATAAATTATGCGCTTATTAAATATTTTAAAGATATAATTGGTATATTTGCGTTTTTCTATATTCACGGTCGCTTTTCTCAGATACCATGCAAGATGGAAACTCACAACAGAAATATATTATGTTAACCCAGACATTTTGCACAAGCAAAAACTATGTTTTTTTAAATTGTCATATAATATTTAAAAAGGGGTAAATCAAAAAGACTTAATTGGTTTGTACTCGACATATCGTTGGAAATATCATTTGTAAGGGCTTATTACGAAGGATGTCAAAGTATTTCTTTCATAATTTTAAATTATATAATTAAAGAGAAATTCAAAAAATATGCAAAAAATAAAAATATTGACAGGTCTCCCTTATTTTCGGAACTATTGAGACAAAAATCATTAAAAAGCAAGTTTGAAAAGTCTGACCAGAAAATTATAGGAAAGCCATAGTGATTATCCCAGACATTGTATTGTATGTGTGTGTTTGTGTGTGTGTGAATGCGAGCGCACGTGCTTGTGTACGTGTGTATGTGATTGTGTGTGTGTATAGGTGAAACCAAGTCATGTGGCACACTAGACGGTACGTTACCCCAAACCGTGATTACTCACGTAATATGCACGTGAAGCTTCTTTCGATACCGTGGTTTCGCCTCCACAACTAGTTCCGATTTCTATAATGTAGAAATATAATATTTACCTGCATTGCGACATTATATCGTCCTCCTTCTATCGATTTACGAATTATAAAAGTCGATTTAACTATATAGCATTTGAGATGAAGGTAATATTTTGAAATTATTCACACTTGTATTTTGGTTAGCTTAAGTTGAACTTGGCTGGGGTATCTTAGGTTAAGTTGAGATAGTTTAGGTTAAGTTGTGTTAGAATTGGTTAGCTTGGATTAACTTAAGTTAGGCAGTTACCGATATTAGGTTTGTTTAAGTTATGAAGGGCTGGGTTGGGTTGGGTTATGTTTGATTGGATTCTTTTTAATACAAATTAATTAATAAACTTACATTGTAATTAAGTACAGTATTGCTATCGAGTATAGTAGTTATATGTAATAAATTACGGTAATATAAATAAATATTTTTCCAGTAAAATCTCTGGGGGGTGGTGTTCGTATCTGAGCAAAGAGGTTCATGTTTCTAAATTTTAACAATTATTTTAGTCCAATCGGGTTTAAGTTTAAAAAATGAAAACATCATTACTGCAAAAAGTGTATATGAAGGCATATTATCACAAGGCGGTGTAATCCAAAAACAGTCTATTTATATATTACTTAGTTTGGAAAACAAATTAATTCATAAAAGGTTTATAGTATTGCAAATGTATAGATATGCATTACTAATTAAATACATAGTAATGATCCGACAATCTTTCAGTGGAAAAATATATTAAGAAAATATATTATAATTTTGAACAACAGTAAAAAGTTTTTGAAGGAAATTAAAAGTTGTAGACACTGATTTTAATTAGAGTTAACGAGTTAGTAGTTGTTTTGACCTCATTTCGAGTGAAGTGCTACATCTCATTATTGTACAAAAAAAGAAACAAAATAATCAGCGAAAAGGCGATTCCAAAAATAAACAATTGCATTTTAAATAAGTTATGTTAAGAAGAAAATGTGGGTAGTGAAGAACTGGTTCACACGTTGAAACAAGTAAATAAGAAACTAAACCGTGAAATAAATTAAACCTATGGGAAAGGGAGTTGCAAATTGAACAACTTAACCGTTCAAGAACCGTTCAACATCTCGAGTCGTCTATTATCTCACGAAGAAATACATTAAATATCAAAACCAACTTTTATTAAATTTCTAATGATTTTCAATTGTGAAAATTTTAGTTGAAATTTATCAAGGGGTATCACAGTAATGGAGAGTAGATAAAATAATGACCGCCTAACTCTTCTTTGAGGCATGTGATGTAATGTGTTTTGGCTACAAATCCGCCGAGATATAATATGTTTTAACTGAAAAACAGCCTGCAACCTTCTCTCCTTTGAATATACATACTTAAGTTTGTTTTGTGTTCAGAGTACCCACGCATGTCGGTCTTTATTTATTTAAGTCATCAAATGGCTCTCTTAATATTAACCAGTCGTCACATATAATGTCCCCATTGCTCTCATATAATTTCATCATCGGTCTGTACTTCACTACCTGAACCGTATCCTGTATATGCATAACAGCTATAGAAGTAACCATAATTTTGATCACAGGTGCACGTCAAATCATGCCATATTTTGCTGGTTTCCTATACATATAAATCATTAGATATGTCAGTTTAAGTTGTACACGTTCTAAAAACGTTCAAGAAATTTTGGTAAATACGTTAAGTGACACTGAAAGATTTAAAAATAATGGAACCAACTAGCAAATTTGTAATTTTTTTTATAGCTTTTAAAAATAGTCTCTCTGTAACTCTATGTACAGTTTCATGAAATGGAACTAAGAAAAGCAGTGGGTCTACTTTTTATTGGATGTCTCTTCACGTCCTCGCAGTGTATCTTTTATTCTGGGGAATAAATAGAAATTACACGGTGCGAGGTCGAATCTGTATAACCGATAACCCCTCATAATTTCAACACTTGAATTTGTCAAGTATAGGTTATTTTGTATGATTGTGTGTGCAGAGGCGTTGTGTTATGATGAAGGTGAATTCCACGGCAAGGTCATTGTTTTCTAACTTTTTCTAAAATAACAGGCAAATGATTGCTTGTCTATCAGTCTATAGAAACTGTTCCTTTATTTTCTAGAAAAATTGTTGCGTAACAACCCGTCCACCCGAAGAAATAGGCGACTATTTTTTCTAGCACGTTGTTCTTTCTTCACTTCAGTTTGTGACTCTTTAGAATGAAACACCCATTATGGTCATTGCTTTTTACATTCACATTTCTAATATTTTATGATTTTATCGTCAAAATCATCCACCTCCACTTAAGTCCTTAACTATCGGATCTGCTAAATCAGATATAAAGTAATTGTCAGACGACACAAATTATTTTTCAATTTTTGAATTACATAATTTTTTAAATTGTATGCCCATTTTATTGTTGACGACGTGCTGGCTTCCTTCCGATTAGCGCTTCATGAAACAAAAACAACAATAATGTAAATACAATAAGGCACCCCCCCCCCCCTCATCACAATTAGTGATGGAACCACCAACGTGGGATTTTAGTGACCCTAACAATTAAAACAATTGTTTTCCCTTCAAAAAGTGGGCCACTGACCCTAACACCATCTACCAGGGCCTCAGCCTTACTAAACTCTGGAGTCGTATGAAGCGCGTGGGAACGTGGTAATATATTTGGACTATTTAGTATAGCCAGGTCTATGTCAGTAATTAAATATTAATAAAAAATTGAACAAATCTCTACACTTGAAGTTAATACTTGAGATTTTTATACGAAGTAATTGTGGTCTTAAACTGTGAAAACCTATTAAAATTATTACAAAAAATTTCTTTCGTGATTATTTATACTACACGTAAAGTATAAATTTAAATATCTGTGTCAGTTAATTTAGTATTCGTATCTTATAACTATAATGAAGAGCTGTATAGTGTAAGTTCATAGGTAATACAATAGAAAATAGTTGCATTTTTGAAGTATTATTGATTATATTTAATTATATTTTATTAAAAATGAATGAAGGGATAATTCAGAACATTTCCTTTTTAAAAATGGTTTATAAATAATATTTTTTCGCTATTAATGTAGAAGATGATATCAATTATTAATCATGTTACATTTTTAATATTTTTCTTGCTAGTCCAGTTTTATTAGACGGTTAATAAGTTATCTTAGAACCTTTCCATAATTTTTTTTGGATAAAAATAGAAAAGATTCTAAGATAACTTATTTTTACCCTGTTAGCGTAATAAAAGTAATAATATTTCAAATTAAAAGCTCAATATATATGTAGTTATATCATTGCTGCAAAATATCACGGGCCATACCAATATCGGTGTCGTCACGGTAGTTTAAAATCAAGGATTCGAGCATGACAAAAAAGGCCATTATAATCCGATGATAAAGTTTATGAGGCGGTCGACATCTGCGCCGGCATCCGACAGTAACGGACGACGCGCGCTATCATGATAAGATAATCAGCTGTGGTATTGCATTGTTACGAAATCTGCCTCGAGTTAAATTGATTACCGATCTTGCACTGCGACCCGCCCTCCCATCGTACGACGAAGATACACTGCAGGCTTAATAGGTCAAGGAAATCGTTCGCAGTTGCGTAATTAGATCGGAGTAGCAAGAATTCCTTCTGGTTTATATTTGGTGTAATATACAAAGCTCTTGTTAGGACTACATAAATTAAAATAATGGTGCTGTAATAAATAATAATCCAATTAGTATGGCGCCTGTAATGATGTTGACGTATTTTTAATTTTCAGATATACTTCAGAATATTTGTTTTTTTAAATCGTGTACTAATGAAATAAAACTGGAATATCTTTATTTTTCCTTCACTGTTTTTAACTTTCAACGAGAGGTTTTGAAAAAGGAAAAAAAAATTATTTTAGATATATCTAATTTGGTGTAAAAAAATGTTTATCACACCTTTTGCCGTGTATAAAAAGAAAACGAATCTCTGAAAATTTAAGATTTTTCACAACGTTTACAAATGAATTTTCACACATAAATATTTGCAAATATTATAAAAACTATTCATTTAATTCACTTTAACGCTCGGTATTCGTTCTTAGAAAAAGTATTCTAAACGTTTGTAAGGAAATGGTTGGTTGATCTAAGCCGGTAATATGGCACTCCATTACCGATGACAGTCCTCCCGTTGTATAAGATTATGTATAGGTACAGATAGGTCAATTGTGAGATAGTTAAATTTAAATTCTAATATCGATGAAAAGTTCCAAAACTGTTATATATATATATATATATATATATATATATATATATATATATATATACTACATACATACTACATCCTTATAAATATATATATATATATATATACACATGATAATTTGTTTCATCATATAAATAGGTTAAAATAATTTTGTGGCGTAATAATATATATTCATTTAAATTCACGTAATATATTTTTTAAACTGTTATTGCTCGATGAAATTCAGCTGATCCTGAATTGATAGAACAAGAAGACATATCTGGTTTCAACCCTATTTTATACTGAATCTGAAAAGGGATTTTCTCCGCTTTTTGCCACTGTTACCTGTGTCGTTCTGATTTTGTGACTTTGTGGTCACTTTTTTCCATTTGGGTTGAGTAGATTAATTTCACTTAACATTCAAATTAAAACGATCAAATGGTTACAAATTCTTAAATATTAATGTTTTTAAACTTGTACACAAAAAAAATTTTTAGCAAAATTTATATGTTTATTCCAAAAAATATATTCGAATTGATAAATATCTAAGTTTCTTTCCTGGTATTTAATTTTCCCTTTACAAAATCACACTTATTTTTAAATGCATTCATCCATGTAGAAGTATTAAATAAATTGTTTAATGATTTTGAAATGTGATTGAAGCTTGGTTAAAAAAATATTAAATTTTTAGTATCAAAATTAAAAACGTCGTATATATTGGTGAAATTATAATATAAATAAAATAAAATATTTTTATCATGTATATAAAGTCTCAGAAATGATGGAAAGCATCTCTTGACTTGTTTTCGACTATTCTCATAGGATTATCTTTTTATTAGGTAGAAAAGTGAAATACAATCATTACAGCCTAACGTATTATTAAATAACAACCGTTAATAATTAAAACAAATATTGTTTGAAAAAATACTATCTATCTCGGAAAGAATAAAATAACTGTTACCTACGTCACCAAGTTACAGGATTACAGCAATGTAACATTCAAATACCCTCTATTCTCCGGGGGTCATTAGTATATGTATATATAGTGCTCATACAATAATATATTGAAATCGTATTAGGTTAATGTCAATTTATTGTACCATACTTCACATTAAAGAATAATTTTTCGGAATACAATTTTTTTTCTTTATTATTAAATGGAGTTAAAAGATCAGTTTCAGATCCACTTATCTCGTCTTTAAGTGTTTGCTTACGTATGTGATGGCAGAAATTTTAACATGAATATTCTGCCGTGTATTAAATTAAATGTTTATACAAAATATAGCATAGTAACTCTTAGTCATATAATCAAAAAAATGCTAAACCGAAATGAAGAAATTTTCTCAATAAAAAAATCTGATATTTATAACTATTATTATCTTGCTGCGGTTCCGGATTCCTTCCATCGTAGTGTTGCCAAATAAAACTCCGTTTTCCATTTACATTTAATTTCCTTGTTACGACATATATAAACAGCATCTATTTATGAAAATTACAAATGAAAAAAACCTGATGTGAATATTTTCCATTCATTGGGAGTACCGAACTCTATTAAAGAGGGAATCAAACTTGATAATTTATCATTTCGTTAAACGAGGTTGCGTTATTTATCGTGAAAATGGTGAAAAATATGCATAAGATATATTTTTATTGACATTTGCATATTTATATTGAAATTTGTCACCTGAATAACGAAGAGGCCAAAAATTCGCTGCTAGGTTTATGATCTGATACCCGTACTTAATTTTAAGGAAATACGTATTAAACTTTTTACAGGATTGGTTTTTATTGACAAGAAGCTTAAATACTTAAAATTCCTATAAATTTATGCTTAAAATAAAAATATTTGAACGCAATCTAGTATCACTTTGACGTTAGCGTGTGTAACCAAGATTCTTCTGTTTGAGGCCGGTAAGTTTCGTGTCGATCATGCAGCCCGTGGTGGGTTGTTTGCCAAAAATAGTGAGTCCTAATAATTTTTAATAAGTCTCTTCCTTCCCAAAATGTTAAGAATATTTTCTAATAATATAACATTTTCTTATTATATACCTATGTCACCGGCATTTTTCACATTAATTCCAAATAGCGCCAAATTGGTGTACCCTGACTGGAAAGTGGCATTTTAATATTAAGTTACTTTTTCTACATAATTATAGATAGATGGCATTTCCATGTGCATCACTTCGGACCCTCTTAAAATGAGAATAACTTCAACTTACATACACAAAGAGCTCCGAATCGTAACCTTAGGGAACAGATATTAAGGAGAATATTGATCGAATGGAAATGTATGGTATTAAGAGGTACTTGGGAGGTAAGAGGATTAATATGAAGTAATAAATTATTGTTATGTGGAATATTTTATAATACTACATTATTGATAAAATTACTAAAATCTGAAAAAATTTAAAAACTTAATAAACTTTGTCTGATTTTAATCATAATTTTAATTACCTAGGTATATGTGTCAACATTCTAGGTTTTTTAGAAATAATATTAGGTATACTTTAAACTCTACGCTACAAATGAGATCTCTCGCACACAGTTATTTATAGACCGTTGTAGGATAACATAAAGTCTGTATGTACAAATTTTTCGAATTTCCTACTCGAGAGCATGCTACGTATAGCTGACCATGAGAAAAACAGGATTTTTTGAGGTTGATGCCGCAATATTTTAAAGTTTGTCCTTGCGCATTGTTAATTGTAAAACTGTAGGCTAATTTGATTGGAAATTGCAGTCTTTTAAATTGGAATGGCAGTAGAAATCAGTGGTATTCTATCTTCTGCCATTTCATATAATGGAGATTCCATGTTTCCGATTACGATGTGTTTGCGTTTGTTATATTCTTTCGTCGGGTCGTACAGGAATGCTTCATTTGTTAATGACAATAGTTTTAGTTAATGGAGTTGTTAGGTTGTACTGTTTATTTGTCATCGTCCGAGCTTCTGATGATAATTAGTTCAGCTAAGCAACTGTTCCAGAAATTTCTGGATGGCGAAACTTTCAGCCATTAAACACACCATTCAGATAAAAACGGGAACCTTCTTCATGGCCGGGGGATAGAGGGGTTACCAAACCATATAACTCCCTTGATCGTATCGTGACTTATTTCTGAGTTTTAGCGGCATGCAAGTTGCACACTTACGTTTATAATATAATTATAAAAATAAGAGCAATATTAATTCTTTTATTAAATATTGTTAAAAACGTTAGTTTAAATATAGTTAAAGAAAGATTGACCCTAAGAAACAGATTAAATTTTGATTTCTATTCTTATAAGCCTTCAGGAAATCTTAATGTGGCATTAAAATGTCACTTTTCTCAGGCATTCCTAGTATTAAATTAACAGGTAATTAGCACTTTGAATTTGATCCTCAGAAAACAAGTGACTGTCTTTAATTAGCCTTTATTTAGTGTTAATTGTGATTTCATAATTTGTGATTTTATGTTGTTACTACATTATTTTATGAAAACATACATTTAAATGCCTTTCATTGTAATAAAAAAGTCCTGTGTACACGGCAAGTACCAAAAAAGTAAGGAAAGCGGATTTCATTTGTTAATATACGCAAATAATATTTCATTTTAATTGTTTATCATATTTACTTTTAATTTATTTAAAATTCTGCAGAAAGCAAGGGGTGAGGTGAAAATATTTAATTTTTCTTGATACACTTGCATTGTTTTAATAAGTAAAACAAAATCACTTTGCATGCTATCATTATTGATAGAATGATATCCGCAATCTGATATAGACCTAAATGGGATCACTGAGCACAATGAAATATTGTCATCTTTTTCTTTTCTAACATGATAGTTTGAAGTAGCTTTATTATTAATAATTGAAAAAGAAAAATTTTTTCCCAATTTAATGACCTTATTTTTACATTTCCTAATTTCTACCTTGCAAAACCCAGTTCATTGTCCCTGTTTCAATAATACATTGCTAAAGCAAGAGGTTGTGTGAAAGTGTCCTTAAACTTTTTCCTAAAATGTCTATAATTATTAAGACAATAACGGTGCAGCGACAGTCAAAATTTCATAAAGCAAGAGAAATCTGAGGCGAGGGCGTTGTCAGTTAATAAGAAGTTTAAATCCTAAGTTGCTACTTCAGTCTTTACGTCTGATTTGTTACAGCATTTTTGGGATGTATTTGTGAGTTTTGACAAAGGAAAATTCGTTTGAAATTCTCAAATTAAAGTTAGTGATTCGTTAATTCTAAAAATATACACACGTAATTTAAATATTTAAAAAATGTTTCTAGAAAGGAATATAGAAATTTTTTTTTTCAAAATTACTGATTTGAAATTTTGGAAAATATTTATAGCATAGAGGAGTATTTATCAGCTATGGGGAAATTGTGTTCGCTTTTCATTTTAATAATAAGAACTTCTAAACTTATGTACTTCTAAAAAAGGTCTGATAGTAAGCAAAATTTCGGTGTGAAGTTAAAAGTAAAACTGATTAAAACGCCTTTTGGTAATAAACCACAGAATGTGTCTCTATAAAGTCATTAAATCAGGTAAAAAAACATAGGGAGTCACAAGATTGCCGAGAGAAGTAAAAATTTAGAAATATGAAATAAATATACTATAAGTTTGCATTAGTAACCATATTCTCAAAATACCGCGCATAAATCTAAAATTATTATAAAATTTTATAGAAATTTTAATTTTAAAATCCGCGACAAAAATATTATGAAATACTCATTGCGTCATATATTGCAGAGAAAAAAATAAAAAGTAAATAATTTCAAATTTTCAAACGCAAATAATAAAAATACTAACATATTTATTACCCACTGTTGTGCTGTACTGCATAGTGATCCTACAATTAAACAATTAAAATGATAATCAACCTAATCACAATTTAAGATATTCACGGTATACACACATGGCACTTTCCACGTAGTCAATTTAACTTAACTTATATAGATATACACAACACTAATGTTGCACAACACGTCACCCTTATTCCTACAGATATACTGCTATTTAAGAACGTCGGTGACGCAAACTAATAAGATTTTACCCATCCAAAAAGTGTTCAACGCGCTCTTCATACAATCGGGTACATACAACGTGTTGGAATAAATATGTGTATACACCATACAATGTGTGTATATATGTGTATACATGTCGGTGAGGCAAACCCATAAGATTTTCCCCTACTAAACATCGATCATACCTGCGTAGATGCCTCTAATATTTCAAAACCCAGCAATTAAATTTCAGTCTAGTATTGTTTTTCACTTCTTGAGTTATTTGTAGCAAATAATGTATTAACATTGTCCCGAGATTAGATGGAGAGCATGACATGGTCTTCTTAGATTGGAAAAGCAAAAAGACCGTATGATGTAAAGTTTTTCGTAGTTCCGTCATGGAAAATGATTAGTATTTCACCTTTTTTTACTAGTACTGTGATCTTTATGATTTTACAAATTGATATTCGTGTTTCTGTTCATTACGTGAACTGTTATATCATTTATGTGTCAATCCAGGCTGTAATTTGTTCCCCGCATTCAGTAATAACAATGTGATCGATTTACAAAACTGAGAAAATGTTGTGTACTGTCCTACAGGAACGACGCTTGAATTTAATAATTTTAGATACACAATATGAGTTAATATGAGCTAAAATTAAAACTTACTAAATTTTCCTTGCACGCAATAAAACTACGTGATTACATTGGAATCTGATAAACAACATAGAATATGAATGCTTTTCCTTAGGAACTAACTAATGTTCAAGACAAAAGTAGGTCATATATAAATCAAGCATATAATCTATTTCTATATCAAATTTGTTTGTGTAGATATAATAAAAAACTGCGGAGTTATAGAGTACGAAACAACTATCCGTACATCTGTTCATTAAAAATTTTACGTTAATAATGTTATTTAGTATACCTGATGCCTTGCGGAAATTGTGTATAATTTAAATAAAATCAATTTAATTTCTTAATATAACGAAACACCAACCTTAACCTTAACCAAAACGGTATTTACTTACTTCGAAATGAATATAAGGAAAACGCAATATTTAGTATTTCTCTTATGATATTTCCACCTGTTTTAAATAGCATATATAAAACCGATTTTTTGAAAATTTTCAATGAAATTTTTGTACTCGTAAATATTTCCTCATTTTTTAAACTAAATGATAGATGTTTTTCTTCTTGAATATTCTATGTAATTGTAAAAAATATATATCCATACTATAGTACGATAATGGGATACTATAAATACGTCCACACTGAGTCAAGGATAATACCTCCACATTCTACGGAAACCATTTTAAAATAAATATACTGCAACTATGGGTTAATTTTTTTAAATCGACTTGAAACAAAATCATTATATTTTTACGTGTGAGATGGATGAGATTTTAACGTTACTATTCTGTCGAAAATTAAATGTTAATACGAAATATATTATAGTAGCACTTTGTCACGAGATTAAATAAATACTATAATATTATTACGTTGTTAACAAAAATATTAAAGTATGATAAAATTGAAGGAGTTTATAAAATTTTGCCTACTTCTGAAATATATCTGATTTTATTCATAATATATATTATCTAGATCATATACCTGGATAATAATATTAAAGCTATTTTATAAATAATATTTATATGTCTAAATATTAGAGCTATTATAGAAAAAATATTTGGTATACTTTAAAATCTATGGTACAAACGAATACCTTGTTTCACCTATTTAGAGATCGTTACATCATATATAAAAGTATTAGTTTTTTTTAATTGCATAACCTAAATAGAATTATCGCGAGACTGGTCCGCATGAAACGTTGTAGTAATTAATTGCGACGTTCTTTGTATATTACTATTGATAATTAATACTCTTACAATGCTCCTTTGCTAGTTTCATCGTTACGATGTTCCGTAGACAGACGACGTGACGTTTTTATGAGGACATTTCAACTTGCGGTTGAAGCCGATAATGTCTGATGGGTTGTTATTAATGAAATATTCATATTAAACCCATTACTAAATATGTCAAAAAGTTAAACTGGTCTTACCTGATAAGTTCTTTATTTGACGTTCGCCTAGATTACGACGAAATTTTTTTATCTATTATAATTTAGAAAGATATCTCTTCCAAGAAATTGAATAAATGTGACTTGCATTATTATTTGTTTTATTAAAATTTATTGGAATGCCTTGTTTAAATATAGTAAGAGAAAAATTTTAAGTGAATATGTCAGTGAGTCTGAGAAATTGATTAATTTTTTAAATTATATTCTTAAAAGATTTAAGAAGATCTGAAGATTATATTAAAGTTACTTTCGTCAGGTATTCGTGGCGTTAAAATTACAGTATTATTAATTAATACTTTGAATGTGGTATCCAGAAGACAAATAAATTTGGTCCCAAATTATGACGTTATTTTTAGATTTCCTAATTCCTGCCTTGTAAAACCAGTCCGGTGTCTCTCTTTTAATAACACTTTTCTGAAGTACGAAGTTGTGAAAAAATGTCTTTAAATTTATATCTCAAATAGTTATAGTCAGTAAAACAATGACGGTATAATGGCAGTGAAGTTTCCATAAATCTGGAGGAATCTGAAACAAGGGCGTTGTTGGTTAATAAAAATTTGAAATCTTAATTTGCTCCTTCGGCCTTTAAATCTAATTCGTTTTGGCATTTTCAGAGTTTAAGTTTTTTGATTTTCAAAATTACTTACGTTTTTAAAAAACATAAGATTGCATTTTTCATATTAAACTTGGTAATCCCTGGTAACTCTAAAAATTTATGCACGTAATGTAAATGGTTAAAAAATTGCTCCAGAAAGAGAAGTATTCTTTATTTTCAATACCACTTAATTTGAGTTTTGAAAAATATTTATGATGTAGAGGAGTATTTATTAACTACAGAAAATTTGTTTAAGATTTTCCTCGTAATAATATAGATCTGTTATTTTATTTACTTCTAAAGACTGTCTAATAGTCAACAAAATTGCGCGAAAAAGTTAAGAGTGAAATTAATTAACACGCAATTGCTTTTTGTAAAAATGTTTATAAACGACAAAATGGGTTTTGTTAAAGTCATTAAATCGAATTACAAAAAAATTATACAATTTATATAAGAACGCTTCTTGCATAAATACATCGATACATAAATCATAGTAACATTAAGTGTCGGGTTTTGTACATTTAAACGAATATTTATTAACACTAATAATATTTACTTAAGATTTTATCAGGGATAAATTCTGTGACAGAGTTTGCAATTGAATCAATATTCTATATATTTTGATAAACGTGTTATCTTTTGTTATCATAAGAAGGAAAGAACACACGTGTATGAACATATCCAGATATAAAAGATGTACCTACAAAAGATAATCCCATATCTATTTTTCACATCCCTATGCGGGTTTTATTAACGGTTCCGTTAACGGCAAGAAAATTTTCACGTCATACGTGAAAATTTTTCAACGATCTATTTCTGAAATTTTACCATTAAAACTCATATTTTTAGCTGAATTCAAAAAGGAATTTCTTGAATTTTTTGTGTCTATAAAAACAAACATATATTATCTAAAACATATTACTTTATTTAAGTATTAAGAACCTAAAAACTTACCCACAAAACGTCAGTTTTCATCGGAGTCCATTTTCTTGTGAGATAAAATTGCATTTAAAAGGGAAGCCTCCATAAATTTCATTAATGTTTTTGCTGATTTCGACATTTCAGATTACTGCGGCAAGAATAAACAAACTGGTGGTCATACATCACTTGGCAGAATTGTCAAATTCACAGCAATGTTAAATTCTAATATGCCATGCTCAATATTGAACTCTTCTAGTATATAATGTTTTACCTGCAAGACAGTTGAGGTTTACAATAAAATTCCTGCCCCAATTTAAATTAAATAATCATGCAAAATATACTGAAACAGCTTTTTGCCACAAGATTAAATAAATACTGGGGCGTAAAAAGTTAAACGAAAACGTTTTCCTAAGCGATAAATCTGATGTTTAATACTCTCCCGTCCCGTTTTCCTTCCGTCTTGGTGTTGCCAAATAAAACTTCGTCCTCCATTTGAATTTAATTTACTAATTACAACTTTTATAAAGTGCATCCATTCATTAAAGTCATAAATGAAAAATCGTGAAGTGAATCTCTGGCTTCATTAGGAATACATAATGATATTAAAGAAGGATTCAAGTCTGAACGAAGGACCATCCCATGGTACTGACAATTGAAGTCGGGTCATTTAGCCCGAAAAAAGTGGGTAATTATATGCTTGTTGAGAATCAAATTTATCCCCTGAATTATGAATATATGAACACTTTACAGCAGTGTTTATGATTTAATCTTCCTATGGCATAGTTGAAAGCAATACGTACTAAATTTTATTTCTTTCCAGGATTTGTTGTTGTTTACCCAAATCTTGACATTCGTGTTGAAAACTAATAATAGCATAATGCTATACTTGAACGCAGTTCAGAATCGCTTTGACGGCCGCATGAGTAAAAAATATTCTTTTGTCTGGCGCAGGTCGGTTTATATAGATTCCACCACCTATTGCAAGTTTTTAAGAAATCTTAAAACATCTTCATCTTAATTGCACCACACCTCTTCATTTTCTCGAAATTATTGACGAGTGCGCTATTTTTCTTATTTATATTTTCATAATCGTTACCAAGAACAGATTTAATTTAATGAAATGTTATAAAACTTATTTTGTATAATGTAATTTAAACAGAAGCAGAAATTTATATGTTCTATTCTTTATCAATATTGCATTCTAATTGTCTAGTTCGTATAATCCGTAATTTGTTTATTATCCTATTACAGTGATGCTATCCCATTCGCAACGAAGTCGTATTCGCTCAACTATGATAATTTGTACATAGAAACTTTGGCAATTAATTTTCGTTATATTTATGCTAGTTTGGCTCATTGTTCCTTTCTCCAGTGGGTGTTATTCTATATTTCAGTACGTGTAAAATTTTGTAAGCACGCGTGAAAGCGATGTACGGACCACTTTTTTGTTTGTTTTCTAAAGGTATCATATGTATTTTTAACATAACGCGATTACTAATGTCAGTTGAACGGAAAATAAAATTCCACTCATTTTGCTACACTCGAGTCGAGTTCTTCATGTAATAACATCTTCAGAGAGACACTCTATAGTTGTACTTGTCAGGCAAGCGAATGAGTATTCGCTGCGCTTAGGTGAATAATACGCCACGGGTCGCTGCTTTTCAACTGGCGAGGTTATACACGGAAGAAATGGTCCACTTCACGATTAGAGGCGTGTCAGGTGGAGTGAAAATTTCGAAAACTTAACTAAATAAATGGTACTCCTTAAAATTATTTTGACATATAATTTAAATAACACTTTGTTTCAAAAAAATTACAAAGTGAGAAAGAAAAAAAAGCACGCGTTTAGTGTATTATTTTATTACCAGGTATCGTTCCTTAATGTATCCTACAGCAAGTTCCCCGTACGGATAACTGGATATTAAAATGAATTCCATATTATATTTTTGCTTAAATGTATAATGTTGGTAATATCTTAAACAAAATAATCTGAAATCAGATATATATACATATATATATATATATATATATATATATATATATATATATATATAGTTTTTTTTACTGAAATTACTAAGAACTTGAAAGTTTAACCACAGTATTACTTTCCTACCTAGGTAGCGCACAATAAAGTTAATTTAATTTAGTTTAGCTTTTCACAATTTGAAGCTTCAGTCTGTTCGACATATTTATTTAAATTATTTTAATACAATTTTTAAACATATATCTAGTAATAAACACGAATATAAATAAAGCTTTGTAATTGCATATATATCTGTATATGTTAGTAAATATATTTTCGTCGTCGTCTTTCTCTTTCTCTCTCCCTCTCTTTATATATATATATATATGCTGTGGTGTAGACCGTTCTGATATGTTCTAAAATATTCAATGATGCTCCAGAATTATTTAGAATGATAAATCCCAAACGGTGCAAAGTAAAATCGTAATGAAAACGTTATGAAAATCTATAAATTACTTTCAAATATTGAGAATCAATTGAAATTTAATCTGATCTTACTAAAATGTTCTAGAATATTCTAAAAAAATTTAAAATGCTCTGAAAAGTTCTATAATATTTTGAAATGTCGTAAATTATTTGGAAATAGTTTGAATCTTAACCAAAATATTCTGAAATCAGAATATATTCTGGAACCAGAAATGTCGATCGTCGATGGCATATAAGTTGGAGCTCAGCGTGTTTTCTCAGCAGCGGTCAAGAGAAGATCAACGAGAAATCTTTTTAAAAGTCAAGAGTGAAAATTCCATCAGTGAATTCAAGTGATTATTAACAATTTAGTATCAAATACGTCCGAATATTTTTGAATCAGAAATTATACAGGAACCAGAAATTTCGATCGTCGGTGGTGTATAAGTTGGAGCTAAGCATGTTTCCATCATAGTGTTTTCTCAGCAGCGGTTAAGAGAAGATCAACGAGAAATCTTCCTAGAAATCAAGAGTGAATATTCTATCGGTAAATTCAAATGATTCTCGACAGTTTAACATTGAATACGTCCAAATATTTTGGAATCAATTATATCTTATTAAGAATCAATTATATATTCTGGAACCAGAAATTTTGATCGTCGATGGTATATAAGTTTGGGCTCAGCGTGTTCTCGGCAGCGGTCAAAAGAAGATCAACGAGAAATCTTTCTAATAGTAAATGTTCTTTTTTTATTTGTAATATTTTATTTATATAAGATGCCTAAATGTAAGAAAGTGTTTACAAAATTTCGTGCAGATTTACAAAGAAGAAAAGTAGCACTTAAAAATGAAACAGAAGAACAAAGAACAGAACGACTTACGAGAATTCGACAAAGAGTGAAACAATTAAGATAAAATCAAAGTGAAGAACAAAGAGCGAACGTTAACGAAGAAACGCGAATTAGAGTACGATCAATTAGAAATCGTTAATCAGTTAATCAACATCGAATAGTAAATTAACGAAATAAACAAAGCAGGTCTCTAGACCAAAAATGTAACAATTACAATTTAGAACTACAAGCGTTCAATTATGAACCTATGAAAAAATACGATGAACTTCCGAATATCCTTGTCGGAAAAATGAGCGAAGTATGCAAGTATTGCAATGCCAAAAAATGTAAAGGAGAAACTGAAAATATGTGTTGCTTGAGTGGTAAATTCAAATTACCAGCATTACAAGTACCACCACCAAAACTATTTGCTTATATGGTCGGAACGACACCGGAATCAAAACATTTTCTACACAATATACGTCGATACAATTCTTGCTTTCAAATGACTTCGTTCGGGGCTTCATCAATATGTAACGAAGAAAATCTCAATGTTCAAGAGCAAATTTATCACCGAATAGACTCACTATTGCGTTATCAAATGAAGAACCGAAATGCCTTCCAGTGTGCTTTATTGCTAATGAAGAAATTGAAACAGATCAATGATGTACTCATATTCAGGGGCTACAAAGAGAAATTGTTCAAGAGTTACGACGTTTACTCCATAAACATAGTCAATTAATCAATGTGTTGAAAACTTCTTTAGAACGAATAGTTGCAGACAATTATAAGATCGTCATTTGGGCTGATAAAAGACCAATCGGTGAGCATGAGTGAAGGTTTAATGCATCTCGCAGTAGTAATTGTCGATAATGAGTATAGTTATCGTGACGTCATTATTCAACGTCGAAGCAATCAACTGCAACGAATTTCTGACACACATCGCAGTTACTATGCTCTACAGTATCGGCTAATGTTTTGGTAAGATGAAGACGGTTATCACTTCAACATCCAAAAGTCAATCCAACTCCAGGTATCGAAACTAACAAAAAAGTATCAGCGATGCCCTTTTACGTTTATCGAATTACGATCAGAGACGGGAAATATAGTCACATTATTCCAGCAATTCATAGTTGATATTTATGCTAAAATTGAGACGAAAATATTGCAATTTATTCGCCATAACTACGGAGACTGTATTCAGAAGAATATGACAATTTAAGAGATGCAATAATGAATGATAGAAACGTCGATAACGTTAGAAAATTGATCATCTTGCCACCTAAATTAACTAGAAGTCCACGTCATGTGCTTGAATATGGTCAGGATGCAATGAATTAGAAAACATGGTCGACCAGATTTATTCATAACATTTACATGTAACTCTTCTTGGCTGGATATGTAAATACGTATGCTATTATATCAACAAGGGTGATATGGCTGTCTTTACTGTGACTAAAGAAAATGAGCACGATGAAATAGTACTGTATCAAACGGGTCGTTATATTAATACCGATGAAGCAATTTAGCGAATTTTGAATTTCCCGATACATGATCGAAATCCAGCAGTTTTTCATTTACCTGTCCACTTAAAAAATGGACTCTTCACTAAACAAAACAGTAAGACAAGTTGCGAACTTTAACACCTTTTTTGAGCTATCCCAAGAAGATCCCTTTCCAAGACCGCTTTAATCAGAAGTATCAAGCTACTATACATGGGATGTATCAAACAAAACATTTTACCGACGAAAACGAGGAACGCCAGTGCAAGGAGATGATGGAGTATTTCAAAGTAACGCTATAGGGCGAGTCTATACGGTGCATTCCAAAAATGCTGAATGTTTCTATTTGCGTCTAATGCTATGCTCACTATATTCTAACTTCTGTAAAAAGTGTAAATCTTAAGATATACAATAAAACATAACTTTTTATTGAAATAACTATTTTTAATTGTAACCTACGTTTCAATTCAATTATTTGTATAATTAATTAATTTCATTTATATTATATGTATATATATATATATATATATATATATATATATATATATATATGTATATATGTATATATATATATATATATATATATATATATATATATATCGTACATTTAATGATATAAACATCTGTGTACATAAGATGAGAAACTGATCTTTAAACCATTAAGCGTGCAATATATTTTGACCCGGGGAATGCCAGGTATCGCGGCTAGTATAAAATAAAATTACTGAAGTTTAACATTTATCACAGAAGCCTTTGTGCTTAAATAAATGTCACATTAGAAATTGATTTTTGCATATTAAAGCGAGTATTTAATGTTACTTGTTCATATTTACTTGTTTTCAGAAGAGAAATAGCCCCCATGGTATTAAAAAATTCATACTTAAAAGACGAACCTACGAGTTTAAAAGAGCACCTTGATTGTCGAAGTTGCTACGTGTTACGCTAAGGGTACCTTTAGTAACGACGAATGTTACGCTTTGGTAAGTTTTGCAATTAAACTCTTCGTTTTAATTGAATTCCAAAGAACACGTTCTTGAACTATATACTCATACCCCTATGTTTTTCATTTTCATCATAGATACCCCTATGTTTTTTCAGTATGCATATACCAATATTACTTCCAATATTTTCTTTACTGAAAATACAAAGAAACTGATAATTTAACCACAGTATGTCAGCCTTCCAAGATTGAGATTTTTTGCAGGCGTTAACAAATTTTTCATTAAAAAAATAAGGAAAGGTAAGGGAGCGCTCAATAAAATTAATTTAATTTTCTTTGTTTGCTTATAATTTCATGATTTTAATTTAGATCTAGTACAAAATTTTGATCATTTTGTACTACATATTTCCAACGCACTGGCAGTGAGTCGATAGCATCTGCGTAAAAGTCAGGTGGCTTGGAATGAAAAAAATTGCTTCCAACCAAAATTTAAAACTACGGCTGGTCCAGGCTAAGTCTAAATAGCACCCTTGCACCGTATTCGAAGTTTTTTGAATCAAAAAAAGTTACTCCATTGAAAAGTGTCAATGTGGATATGATTTAGGCTCATAATGCTTTCAGTTATATATCAATTTAAAGTTATATATATATATATATATATATATATATATATATATATATGTATATGTATATATATAAATATATATATATATATATATATATATATATATATATATATATATATATATATATATATATATACATATATATATAATGTTTCGCAATTAAATGAAACTACGTGATGTAGTATTATTTCTACTTTCTTTAATTTCTTTACTACGACCTAGGTTTCGTTGTATTACAACATCTTCAGGTGGGATATTAGCAAACACTTTGATTCTTAAGAGAAAAAAATTAAAGAAAGTAGAAATAATACTACATCACGTAGTTTCATTTAATTGTGAATAATGAATATCTACAAAATTAACGCCAAATATATTCTATAATGTTTCATTTAAACTCAATTATAGAGACAAGCTCTAAATTAAAATTTCATAAACAGATCGTTACAAATTTTCACATCGTGGTGTCATTAAGAGCACCGTTATTGAGTAGGAATGTTGAGATATAGTATCTGAGTGGTTCATGAATAATTTAAAAAAAATTGTTTATTATTTGAAGAGTAATTTACTGGACCAAACGCTACTTCTACGCCCTCGCAGAACTAAACTGGAAGCTACTAGGATGGCCATATGTGTAGCACTTTGGGACATGGGTAAATATTTGGTATGTTTATTATGGCTATGTAAGTTGAGAGACTTTACGTTAGTAGTTCAAGCTTAATAAATATAGTTATATTTACTCATTTTCCTATACACATGTTACGTAATTAAAATTATTTGAGGAAATTACTTTTGTCAGTATTTATACTGTATATAAAGTATACATTTCAAAATTTATATCCGTCTTTTACTATCCGTATCTTGTAACCATGATAAAGGATTTTATATTGTAAGCTCATATGTAATGAAATAGAAAATAGTTGCTGTTTTGTTCAAATATTAATTTAATTATATTTTATCAGAAATGAATGGAGAGATAATTAAGTATTTCTCCTTTTTAAAAATGGCTTAAAAATAATATTGTTTCGCTTGTAATATCAAAGATACCATCAATTATTAATCGAATTTAATTATCAATATTTTCCTTCCTAGTCCAGTTCTTTTAGACAGTTTTTTTGGATAAAAATGGAAAAGATTCTAAAATAACTTTTTTGCGCCCAGTAAGGATAATAATAATAATTTTTGAATTAAAAGTTTGATGAACATGTGGTTATATCAATGCAGCAAAATAGTGCGAGTTGTAACAATATCAGCATCGTCAAACAAAGAGCTCAAGCGCCCACAAAAAAAGCCACCCTAATCGGATGATAAAGTTTATGAGGCGGTTGACATCTGCGGCGGCAGCCGACAGTGACGGACGACGCGCAGGACCATGATGAGATAATCAGCCATGGTATTTCATTGTTACGAAATCCGCCTCGAGTTAAATTGATTACCGACCTCGCGCTCCGCCCCGCCCTGCGTACGACATCGTACGACGAGGATACACTGCAGGCCTAATGGGTCAAGGTTATCATTCTTAGTTGTGTAATTGTATTCTACGTTATTATAGCCATGGTTATTAGATCTCAGCTGTAAGAATTTTTTCTGGTATGTGATGGGGAAATTCACAAAGCTTTTGTTAGGAACGTATAATTTAAAATTGTGATAAACAAATAAAATAAATTTTACGCCATTAGTCAATTCTTATAAACTGAAAGAATTTAAATCAAGAAAAAGTTTAAATATTAGTTACCCTGTTACTGTTAGCACATCTCTTTTTATTTGCATTATAAAACCGATTTCTTTGAAAATTGTTGACAATGAGATATTTTACTCGATTTTTTTTTCTCGATATTTTCAATTTGGTATTTCGTAGTTTTTTTAACTAAACAATAGATATTTTTCTTCGTGAACAATTTTTTTACGATTGAAAGAACTATGTATCGATACCATAGTATGACACTGGGATTTTATAAATACTACAAAACTGAGGCATAAATGATACCTCGACGTTGTACTGCAATTATTTTAAAGTATTAATTATGTAACAATGAATTAATTTTTTTACATCGAATTGCAAAAAACATTTATATTCACATAACATTTATTACTAGAATTAGATTCTAAGTTGACGGACTTAATATTGGACTGTGTTTTCAAGGTACGATTCTGAAAGTCATAGACATGAATATAAAATAAATACATTAGTTGGGACAACAAAGTTTAGTTATTAATTTTTTTAGGTAGTTTATAATCTTCCTTTTATGCAACGGTTTCCAAATTTTTTCATAACTTGCTCTCGACGAAAACTATCGAACGCTTCAGCATATTGAGTATTGACTGAAGTTAATTATCTCTTTGGATTTCTCATTACAAACATTTATGCATACGTATCATTAATTGTGGTAACTATTCAAAACAGTTCTTAACTCATAAACAATTAGATCCAAAAATAAACTATACCAAATTAAAAAAAAAATTAATTACACCAAATTAAAAATATATAACCAAAATACAAATTTAAGATTATGAATTTTCTTCGATTATAAATAGCAAAAATGAGAAATATCTCACTGTATATAAAGTGTTCCCATCGGTTGTAGATAAATTACCTAGTTATATCTATGTATTACTAGTTTCTACAATATGAACTCACCATTATTTTATTTTAAATATTATGTTTCATCAGTTAAGGGTAACGAAAGAACGTATGACTTTTATTAACTCAAAAGCAAGTGTAGAAATATATTTGCAAAATGTTAATACAATTCGTGATATGATGATAGTATTTTTGAGCAGTTGGACCAAAATAAGCAAAGCCCCCTCTTCCTTGGTTAGACGCAATTTTGGTTTTGTTCAATAATTGGCATGTATAAGTAATATGTCTAACAGACATATTTTGCTTCACCCCTTCGTGCCCATCATATGCTGATTGTATTACAAGAAATTTCATAATTAACGTATGTAATTTCTTGGAATACAATCCGTGACTTTGAAATAAACAACCTACAAAAACACTCTTACAGATTCTATAACTTGTAACTTTGTAGAGTGAAGTCCAAAATATAAATATTAATCTGAAAATATAATAACATACGTTACATACAAAATTGCTGTTTAGATATGTATTGTAAGTATATTTGTTTACATAACGTTTTTGTAACATACCAATTAAAATATTGTAAGTAATTTAGTTTAAAAATTTATAAAGATCAAAAATTTATGTCGATAAAAAAACACCTCTTTATAAAATATGTCTAGTTAAAGTAGTTCCGGTGAAGTTCAAATAAAAACAGAACAAGTGACCTTGTTGCAAAAACTATGTGTGTATGAAGAAAAAACTTGTCCTTAGGGAATAATACTGAATAACAAACTACAGACATGTTATATAGTCAAAAAATTAATAATTATTTTCGTGTTTTAAATATATTCATCTATACGTGAGGTTTAATAAAAATGTAACTTAATACTGATTATGGTTATTTGCCTTCTGCTACCGTAAATGAAACTCTTATTTTCGTGTTTTTAGTGGAAAACCCAACCAATAATAATCCATTACAAAAATGTTGCTTCTTCTATTACAAAAATGCTATTTTTATATTGTATCTCGAGAAATCTACTCTCGTCATTATTATGTCGTACGAAAATGTGACGCCGTCGGATAGCGTGACAATTAATTCTAGTCGCAGTACCAGGGCAGACCATTTCTTTTTATCGTTTTATCGACTTTAACAAAGTGTCTAATTATTCTAACACCTAATAATATTAACGTGTAAACAATCCTATTACGCGAACCGTGTGGAATGAGTTTTATGTACACGTAATCAATTTCAAAAGTGAAGTGTTTTGTAAAGTTACATTAGATTAAATCTTGTTGTATACGAGTACCTTTAAACCTTTATTAAACTCCAAGTTTGAGTTGGGACGATTTAAACTTTTATAAGCTCCCTTAATATCGATAAGATATTGTTTGTCTCGAATGGGGATGGAATGGGAATGGGTTTATATATTGAATGGGGAGACGAACCTGTGATACCGACGAATGAAACTGATTAGTTCTGAGTGGCTCGTTACTGGTTCGTGATGGCTTTGTGTCAGTAGTAGATTTTTGAATTTTGTTCTCATGAAAAGTTCTGCGAAAATTTGACATTTTTAATTTTGCAATAAGTGTGTTCGTGTTGATGTAAATAAGGTTAACGAGGTACGAAATGGTTGCAGCACACGTAAAATTCATATATGCTATACTTTTAAGAATTGACGACTGAAATTTAACCTCTTGAGATTTTTTTTTTATTTTCAGACTTCACTGGAGTTGAAAACTTGAAGTTGGCTTTCGGACTAGTGTCCGAAAGTCAACTTCAAGTTTTCATTTAATGTTCAATCTATATAGCTAATATATAAAGCTTTAAAAAAAGAATATACGCATATGCATGTGTATGTGTAAATCAGTATGTAATCATTTATTGACGTTGGGTGGAACTAATGAAACTCTTATTTTTACTATATAAAATGTATTCATAATTTTAAGTAAACTGAGTTGAGGCAATGTCATCCCATATAATCTCTCATAAGGTAAATTATAGTGTGATTAATTTGGCTGCACAATCCAAAATTTAAATACATATTATGTGTAGCCATACCACCACATTTGCATTATCAACATCTAATCAGTTTAGCTCCCTTTACCATTCCGATATTAAAAAGTTAGTTCTGGTATACACTTGTGAAATAATTTTTTCGAACGGTCTCTTATGTATAAATTTCAGTCATTTATATTCTTCACGTGACGTAATATTATTTTTTCTCAAGTAATTGATATGATAACAAAATATATGATACTTCGATTTTCTTGAATTTCTGCCAACATCTGTCTAAATTGGGGATATTATTAGTAATATACCAGTTACTGACAATTAACGTCTGCACAGGATTTTACACAAAAGTTCATATAGAGTGTAAAATGAGGAGCGATAACTTAAATACATTTCAAAATTTCTTTGAATGCTGATATCGTAAACGATAAGTAAATTTTTTTACCACCATCTTTCATACGTAGAACATTTAAATTTTCTTTAATGGTACCACCATTTTCTCTTTTGCAATATCGCTACGTTCTTTGACTTTTACCACAATTATTACGGTGTACAGATATGATGTAAATTTGTTATTTCCTGCTCAATACATCAAAAATAATATTGACAATGAGCAATTGAAGTGGAATAAGCGTACAATCCTATACTCTCCCATATGATACCGACCAAAAGAGTCAAAAATCTTATAGATTTTATGGGCTTAGCAAAAATTGTAATAACATATAAACTTTTATTACAGTCATTAGGTTTAGTTTCGAAATTGCATAATACAATTAATTTTTACTTATGTCAGCGAGGTTGGAAATTTTCTTCAACATTTTATTAAATGTTTTTTCTCAGGCTATTCGACATATCAACTCTACAATTGATGTTTTTTTACCATAAAATAATGGAAAAAAACAGGTGAAAATTGTCTAATGACACTCAATTACTCCATGAAAATTTCCTGGCTCAGGCGACAGTTCGTGAGTGCTACTTCACTCTTCCCTACAGTCTGGGCATATGCTATTTCCAAACTTTAAGCAAAGCATATTTATTTTTTCAATTTGAAGATTCGTAGGAAGTCATGTGAGGTCATTATAAAATCAAAGTTCGACGTATTTTAAAGGATAGAAATGTTTAGCGGATATCAATAATGTGTCAAAATTAAAGAAAACCATCACATTTCGGTTTTTTTACTATTTTTTTCGTTAAACAAGTACATTTCAAGAATCGGTCACTTCTAGTTATGTAATAAGATATTAGTTTAAATCATCCCACTATTATTGCTATGTAATAAATTATTAATAATACCAGCACAGTACTGGCACTTTAAAGTTTATAAATGTATTAATACTTCAAGTTCTTCTAACCGACTGATATTTTTGACATATTAATCAACAATTGGTTAATGTTTATACCTATCTTTTCTCATTTTAAACGTATTGCTCTATTGAAGAATTATTTTTAAAATAACCGAACAGAAAAAAACGAGACTCACATATCTTCATCATGATCATCTATCTATCCACCATATGTCACTAGATCATAGTTGTCAACTGAAGATAAATTGTGATGAAATTTATAAAACATGAAATTTCTTATAAATTTCATTATAAATTTCTTATGAATACGCCTGCGAAAGACTCACTAGGCAATATGTTTATTTAGTTAGTGAAAAATTTGTAGTATTTATAGTCTTTGAACACAAATACCATATATATTAAAATATTTGATATTTTATTTGCACCTAAGTATGAACTAAGTATATGCCTTGTAGAGCTAGTTTCGTTCATGCTTTTTTTGTTATCTATAATTTAAAAATACTCACTTATAAAATAACAAATTAATTTTGTTTTTAATTATTTTTGTGGTGAAACATTCGTTTCGATAATTAATATATTTATCACATTTTCAATACTGCTACAATTTAGATTCATTAGTATTAAATTGCATGCAGTACATAATAAGTAGAGCAACATGACATTTAAGTGAGATTTTTAAAAATATTGCTATCTCTCGTTTCAAAAAGGTATCAAGGTTATTATTAGTTTTTTTGTGCTCTATTCATAATTACATCCAATTTATTATTTAACATATAATAATTGTCCTATATTTTTCATCTCACAGGATTTTAATTTAGTTATCCAATTATCACTCCACCGTTTAGGTCGGTGTGATAATTGGATGAAATAAATTATCGTATAATTATATTGTCGAATCTTTCTCCCAATCAAAAAATATCATTGACAGAATATATTTAGTATCCTGGTACTTACGGTCTAAATAAATATGTTTTTGAGAATAGTTTCTAAACCTCTTTTATTTACTGAATATCGACTTTAGAATGTGATTTTTTTATATTACTTAAAATCGGGTAACTAGAACATTGAAACTGTAATAAATTTTTATAACGTCGGGAATAAGAAATTTTCACATGATAAAATTAAAAATATGTGCTAATAATAAATTAAATAACACCTTTTATATGTCATCCCTTGTTATCGGTTCCGCGATTTATTATGCAAGCGTCGTGTTGGAATATTATATAATACAGTGCATGCTGATCCTAACTTTGTAGTGCTAAGCGCAGACACTTTATCTCAATTTACATGTAACCGAGATATTCAACTTTTTTTAGGTTCCGTCTAAGCAATCAAAATCGTAGATACGGCATCTGATCGTAACTATTCATATTTAATAAGCTATTGAAAAAAATACCTATACTATGCCTTTTCAAACCCACGAAATAACCATTTGAGATCAAAATCTGAAAATTAAAAATATGTGTATTTCCTTTCCAGCGCTAAGCAAAGCAGAATTTGCGAAATACATTACTTTGAAGGAAAAATTGTAAATAACCCACGTTACACTAGTATAAAGATTCGTAGCGAGCAAGTTGAAGACCAAGAAGGCACTCCACGCCAAAGACACTTGAAGCGACGCGGATAAAATACCTTTAAGCCTCGAGCAAAATCCGCTTACTTCACTCTCTTATCGACTTTTCAATGAAACAAATGATAGATGGCGCGGCGATATCGCAACGGCCACAATGGTATTCGGATTACGTCGCGTCAGTTGCTCTGCGGTGATTGTTATATTACAGTGGGAAAATGTTTCGTACTTCTACAAAGTTTCGAGTTTGTACTTTATACGGCATTATATAAAATAAATACTCCTATTCAATATTGCAAAACACTCCTATTTTGAATGTTGTCTAAGATTATCTCATTATATAGCTCTCCATTTTTCAACAACTAGTACTTTCTAATTTTTTTAAGTTTATTTTTATCTAATGGTATTCTGTATATAATTTAATACGTGACTATTTGCAATTTTTAATAAATAATTTTTACAAAATGTCGTATATTGTTTTTAAGGTTCCACAGTGCAACAAGGAACTATTATCATTTCGTCATGTCTGACCGACTGTCTGTTTTTCAGAACCTTATAATTTCCACACTTTTAATATTATGTGCATGAAATTTTGCAAGTAGATGCTTAATATGGAGGTTTAAATTAGTGAGTGGTAATATATTCAAGGAAAACAATATTTTTGAATATACCACATAGAGTAAATTAAGGATTAGTAATTTTATATTATATACATTAAATTGAGTGGAGTTTTCACTTTCAGGCCCCTTTGCGAATTATTAAGCTTTAAAGTGCTCCTCAAGCATTTTAATATTTCCCATGACTAATTTTTCACACGTGTCTAAAAAAACCAAAGTATTAGCATCTGACCAGAATTTTTATTTGATGTTTTTCATTTAAATTATATCAACGATTTCAGGAAAATTTGATGACATAATTACCAATTTTATGCCTCTGTCGACATATACCTGGCTAGTTCCTTCTAATTTCAATAAAGGGTATACCAAACTGCTAATGACAGTGAAAACGATTTTTAATAGAATTTACCAATTATTTTTTACAATATTCTCAATTATTTTGTCACAAGAAGGAATACCCGCCAGTGGTATCGATTATATCTAAATTGTTCAATTATTTAATAAATGTGAAAAGTAATGTTTTTATATATAATAACTTACCACAAATTATGTAAATGAAACTTCTTGATATAATTTAATGAACGAAATAATATATTTTGGATATTTCCTACTTTTAAATATTTTATTTTATGACTATACAGTAGATGATTTTAAAGTTATTTTCCCTCAAAGTTATCGGATATTTATAGCAAATATCTCCTTTTAATAAACTGTACATTTTTTAGATTAAACTTTAGATAAACTGCATATTGTGTAGATTAAACTCCGAGAACGAATTTAGTAAGACAAAAGTCACTAAATTGGTAAAGTCTCGTGGTGAATGAAAAAAAGGAACAAGATGGCTGTATTGTTACGGATGTATATGTTTTCACAAGTTGGGTTGTGAATATTATTTTTGTAATTATTATGCAACCTTAGAATCGTGTTTCAATTCGGTTCAGTAAATTCTTTTCAATATCTTTGTTAAATAGTCTAATCGTTATGGTATGAACCCGATACGACTTACTTAACAGTGCAGTTTAAAGCATAGGCATAATCAAGAATGTCACCAAAAACAAACTCACAAAAATATTAAGCTAGTAATGAGTATATATAATGATTTGTTTTATTGATTATTTAATCTATAAGTAAATAATAGTAATGCTACATAATATTTGTATTTGTTTTTATTTATCATATTATCATGCCTCACATCTCTCCCAATAATCCTGAAAATGACTTACTTTGGATCGAGTAAACGCATCAGAATCATTTCAGCTGCCTAAGAGGAGTACTCGTAGTTATTGTTCTGTGAGGTTGATGTTGATAATAAGAGATGGTAATATGATTTAATTGTAACGTTATTGAAAAAAAATAGTTATCAAACGTTAAAGATATTGCTGAACTTCAAACGTCAAAATTTAGTTATCCCAAAAATTTACACTATGATTTTTTTATTTCAATATTTTGATTAAATAGAGCAAAATAAGTTTCATTGAGATACAACTAATTTTGATGCGACACTGTTTCCAGCTTCATGTTTTATAATTTTTGGAAGGAAGTTCCTTATGTATCCTTACACACTTAGCGAACGAGAGCAAGCCCGCAAAAAAGTATATGACTTCGACCGACACTTTTGTTACAGTATTAAAGTGTAAGGTTTTGACCGATACTTTTACTACAGCATAAGTGTTTGCGTGTTTAGTATAGACGTGTAGTCATTTAAGCGTGTGTTTTTAGCAATCCGTGCGCGCCATAATACTCATAAACTCTCTTCACTATTTTCAAACTCATATTATTTTTATCAAAAAGTAATGAATCGTGAAAGCGATTCAGTAGAAGTTAAGGATGGTTATATTGAAGTCAGGTAAGTACTAATATCAAAGTGATAAAAAGTGCATGATTTATTTTTAACTTAAATGTTGGCATCATCTTTTATTTGCATAGGCAATCTTTTACACATATATTAACTGATAAAGATATTAAATCATGCAATACTGTTCATTTCAATTTTCGAGACACTTGTATAAAATTTAATCTCAGACATATTTGTTATACTTTATTTATCACAAACTATCATTACTAAGACTCAACGTACTGATTAAGTTTATATTTTTTTTATAATAATTAATAATAAAATGTGTATATTCTGACTTAAAAAAAAAATTATAAATTACAATTTTATTACCATTCCTCAATTTATTTTTTTAAAAATTTTTCATTCAGTCAACGTTTGAGAGTAATTAACTCTCAAACACTCTCTTATTTCATTGTGTCTGTTATTTATATTATACATAATACGAGTATTTAGGGAAAGGAATTTCGTTTGAACGGTGTACCACGATGTCTCCCGTTCTTTTTTTAATATTATTTGTAAAACTTTTTATAAAATTTATGTATCAGACTATTAAATCATTAAGGTTCCACCTCCAAATGGTATAAATAGAATTATCCTAGTGTTGTTAAATAATCTGTTTGTTAATCTCAAAATCGTATACGAAATAATTTGAAATTAATACGTATTATAACTAAAATTAATTCAAAATTTGCATTATATTTAATTTTTGAATTAAAATAAATATTTTAAATGTGAAGAGTATGGCTATATTCTTTAATTTTGACTGACTTTGATGAATTCATTAAAAACAGTTTCAAATTCGCATACAGTTACTATTAGGTTTCGGCTTTAGGGTCATATAATCTTCCATAAAACCATGTATCAAGGTTTCTTCGTGTTTCTTTGATTTTTAGCTGACATTTAAAATCGACCACGAAGTCTGTATATGAGTAGAGTGGATTTCATTTTTTTTTTTCAATGATAATTCTCCATTATTACCGTGATCTACCATGATCTATTCTGTTCACCTTTTCTGTAATATTTAACGCACAGGTTTTTAATTATGTATTTGGTAAGTTTTTTGAGATAAGCTGGAAGGCGTTGTGCACTGATCAGTGCGGAAAACATGCTAAACGACATAAAGCGTAATTGTAAAAAAGTGATGCAATCACGGAGCGAGAAGTTCTGACGATCTCTCATAGATTCGTCTTCCAAGTGGCATTTGGAATATCTTGTGTTTGCTAACGTTATCATTGTAAAAGCAAAATTATAAGTAAATTGCTCAAAATTACATATGCTCTATACTAGCACATTTTTAGCTAGAAAATGTGCGAGTTCCTTCATAAAAAAACCTATGCTTTGTGGCTTTTTTATAGAGGAACTAGCACATTTTATAGCTAAAAAATATTCCATATCTAATAAAGGTCAGTTTTATTTCAAGATTTATTTTAATCTTAACTTATAATAGTTAGAATTATTAGATTTGCTTTGTAACATCAAATATGTTATTTATATGTAACATAGAGGATACCCATTGCACGAATGAAACTTACGCTAGATGGCTTTTTTATATTAACGACGTTTTTATTTTTCATCAGAGATGGTTCTAATGAAATAAATCGAAACATTCAGAATAATTAGTAAACAAAAGAAGGACCTAAAGAAATTATTATTTCTGATGATTTAAGAGGAAATAATTTTTTTCAATATTGTTTGTTTCCAACATATTTGCGATCTACATGTTCTATGTCTATGAATTCTTAATCATTTATGATCTATCGAACTATCCTACGAATATAAACTGGTTTCAACATTCACGTTCTAAACCATATATCGAGTCCACTGCACGTAAAGCTCGACCGGAAGGGTATATGTTTCCTTCCGATTGTTACATCAAATCAGAGATTAAATGAGTATTGGTAGTCCAATGCGAGACCGCAAACAAAACAACGCTTTGTATAAAACAAAAGTTCAATGTCTGTGGCCTGTATTGCATCGTTGTCGAACTACGTCGTGACTTATCATTTTGGTGATATACACGCTTGAGTGGTGATAATTAATGGTAATAATTAATATTGGTAATGATGTGTTTTAAATGCATGAAAACAATTTTAATGATGTAAATATTATTTTTATTGGAGAGAAATCTGGTTCCTCACACCGATCCTGGACCGATTTTTGGCACTATCTAAATAATTTTTTCGGTATTAAAATGGTTTTATTATTTTTGAAATAGGGAAAATATTATCAATGTGATATGTATTTTTGTTGTAACAAGTATATTGAGATGACTAGTATTCATTGCTAAGTCTAGATAATCTTCGCCAATACTGAGGGGCGAGACCACGAGGTTTTCTTAACTCCGATCCCTCGATTTCTGACGGGTCGGTCACTTTCCGCTTACGCTCTTTTTGATTTTAATAGGTACATAGACGGGTTTCAAGTTATTGTTGTCATGAAATTATAAAACTCTGAATATAGAACAATAATAGTGTCTGAAATTGTTCACCAAAGTAGACATTTTTACATTTACTTTATGCGAGTCAAGAAATACAGTAATTAGAATGAATGCTAAAAAACGTGAGTTAAACGGAAAATGAAATCCCACATCTCTTTACAACGCTACGTAACGAGCTGAGCCTATTATGTAATATTAATATCGTTGTAAAGGCGCTGCGCAGTTGTTCTTGCCTGACAAACACATGAGAGTTCGCCAAGCTTAGTTAAGTAATACTTTATGGATCGTGACTTGCAGCTGCCGAGGTAAACGATCGGAGGAAATGGCTCTCATTCCATGATTAAAGCATGTGAACGGCATCAAGCATTGACGGGAAAATCTAAAAAAATGTCTGACTGATGAAACGGTACTTAATGAGTATTTTAACATGTAATTTAAAATATAAAATATGGTACATTTTCCAAAAAAAATTAAAATGTAAAATTTATTTTATTTTCATAATTTATGATATTTTAATAAACGTGGGTCTGCTGCTCTTATGTTATCAGGAATGATTTTGCTTCGTAAATAAAAAATATAATTTACGCAGCTATTAGAAGTGCTAGCAAAACACCGCAAGCCCTTTATGAGTGTATTTTTCTCATTTCACAAGACCAACAAAGGTTCAAATAAATCATTATGGTTTCATGTGTAATATGTTTGTACATAAGCTGAATTTCTTTTAACATTTCTAGTTCTTCCAACATGGCCGGTACGTAGATGTAATCTCTTAAGTCATACAATTGGTTTTTAAAATAAAATAGCTATTCATTTAGGTGAGGTTAGACCAGCTTAGGTTATCTCAGGTTAGGTTAATTCAGGTTAGGTTGGGTTACGAAAGTTTACATTGAGTTAGATTGGGGTATGTTGATTTATATGGAATCAAGTTGGGTTAGGTGAGATTAAGTTGAGTTAGAAGGGTTTAGTTTGGATTATGTTGGGTTGATTGTGGTTATGTTAGTTAAGGTTGGATTAGACCAAGCTATGTTGAGTTAGGCTGAATACGAGAGGTTAAGTTAGGTTGTGTTAAGTCAATTTAGATTGGGTTACGATGGATTAGACTGGTTCAGTTTAAGTTAAATAATATTAGGATAGATTAAGTTATGAAGGGCTGAGCTGTGTTGGGTTATATTTGAATAGATTATTTATAATTATATATTAATTAACAAATTAATATATATTACTTAACAAAGTCACATTATTTTTGAGCACAGTATTGTTACCAAGCACAATATTTTTATTTTATGATGTATGGGAATTTAAATAAAATATTATTACTGGAAAAATATGCATGGAGATATATTATCGCTGGGTGTTATTACCTAAAAATGATCAGTTTCAATTTTATTTAGTTTTTTAAAATTAACTTTTTAAATTAACTCAATACGGGCAGTATTGTCAATGCATGTATACTTATCGTATACTAAATGCACGCCAATTGCCCGAATATTTTTGAAAGGGAAATTTTTTTTTTATTAAAATGTAGAAGATTTAATTGTAAGGTAAAATGCTTAGAAGAATCTAAACTGAAATCTCCGAGAAACTGTAATTACATAAGAGATAAAAATTTTAATATTAATTATGGTACTTGAATTGATTTTTTGGCCAATATTTTTTTTAAGAACTGCAGTAACAAAATCTATATTTCTATTTGAGTTCAATACGTACGAATAACTAATGACTACGACCGATTAATTTGATTGCGTACCTGCGATGAAACATTCGATTGTGCTATATAACGTCATCGATTTTATTTAGCTTACACTAACCATATATATAACTTCCATAATATTATGGCGGATATATATTAGATATTTTTCAATAAATGTTATTTTTTCCGTTTTAAGTCCTACCTCTTGCTTTGTAGCTATTTGTATTTTATAGTAGACAAGAATTCAATAAAAAATATATCAACACATACATGCTGCTCGTAATACGAAAACCTCTTTCGAGCCAAACATTTCTTTAAATAACAGACATGCAATAGCAAAAAAGAGAACCAATGCATATAAATTTACCCACCGATAGATTGAGTTTTTACAGAGTAACTATTTCATTCCTATAAGGCTCTGAGACTTCTTTTCCTTCTTTGTCAGCACGACAGCTTTGTGCAGGCCAAGGCTTTTCCAATCTGATCCCTCCAGGTACTATTACGTGATGCAAGGTTTCTCCACCTGTTGACTCCCAAAAGTTTTAAATCCTTCTCTATACTGTCCAACCACCTTTTAGGGGGTTTTCCTCTTCTCCTTGTACCTTCAATCTTCACCAACGTCAGTTTTTAACTGGGTCTTTCCGTTGAAAAACGTCTCCAAACTGTCTGATTCATTGACTTATGTTTCTTATATTTTTAATGATCAACCGACGAAATTTACAAATGAAATAAATGTCGATAGGGTCTTTATTCACCGCAACTTAAAAATACTTATGTCCATTAAAGTAGGTGCCACAATATTGCGGTAAAGAAAATAATAGATTTATAATTAAGAGTATCATGTTGAGAGTAATAACTTCTCTTACACAAATGGTGTACGTTATTATAAAATATATTCAATCTTATAGATTTGGTAGTCATAATGTGGGGATTGACTGTCGGTCTCTTAAATGAGGTATTATTTACTGTAAGTGAGATTAATAAAAGAATAATTAGTAAAGAAGTTCGTCATTCCGTGAAATTAAATTTCATATTCTTATTTCTTTTATGGTTTGCAAATAAAAAAAGAAGAAGAAATACTTAAAGACGAAACGATATCATATACGTTAGTATCGTTTCATATGATCTAATAAATAAATAGGAATTTGGCAGTTCAAAAACTATTCTGGTTTTGAAATAAATTCAACAAAATAATCAGTGAAAGACGATTTCAATAATAAACGAATGCATATTAAATAGTTAATATTAAGAAAAAAGTATGGGTGGTGAAAAACTGGTTTAAACATTGAAAGAACGAAATGAGAAACTAAACCCTGAAGAAAAATGAAATCTAGGGAAAATAAAGAAGCTAATTTAAACGCTTGATTTAATCTCACTTAATGGAATCATTGATTCATCCAGTATAGTTCTATTACGAATAAGACACATATTTATTATTTGTATTAAAAATAATCCTGAAGATTATAATTAAAACCTTATGATTACTAAAGCATTGATATTACGTTACAAATCGTTCAACGTCTCGAGTCGTCTATTGTTGTATCACTGAAGTGACACATTTGTCTCTCTCTGATTGCGATAGCAGGTTATTGTTTAGGCATTGTGTTTAAAATTCCTTACAGTTCCGTTCATTAGCTAACAATTTAATTACATTTTACGTTAATGGTTTTGTCTTCACTGGCGAATAGACGACAAGGATTTTAATGTTATATTGAAGGAATTTTTGTACTATGAAGAGTCTTCATGTTTTCCACTTAATATTTAATGACCATCGTGGTTTTGATGTAGAAACCTTGCAAGTCGCAAAATTTAAGTAAGCATGCTAAAAACCCATGTCAATATATAAATTAAGGTATTATATTAATTCTTTTTTGCAAAATTTTAAATGTAATACATTAAATATCAAAATCAACTTTTATTAAATTCCTAATGATTTTTGATAATTAAAATTTCAGTTATCTTTTGACTTATAAAATTATTAAGGTAATGACTAACAACATAATAATTTTAAATCTTAAAAAGTATACTAATCGCTTATATAAAAGAAATAGCTATTAAATAAACGCAGAAAAATTTCAACTCATCAAATTTGCAAATATTAATTTCAATTTAGACATATTTCCTTTACACACTAAAGGCAGACATGATTTTTACGTGAATAATAATAGGTGAACATCGATTTTTTGGTACTTCAGTGGACATGCGTGACATTTATTTCCTTGTTTTATGGATTCTTAGTGAACCAATATACGATCAGGTATTTCTGAAACCAGGACTTGAATAAGACTTAAATGAGTTTCACGTAGCAGTTCTTTACTACACATTCTTTTCATGTAGGCCGATACTAAACTTCGAACATATTCTTTCACAATTTTTTTTCGTTTATTTACTCTTCTCTCTTTTTTCGTCACATGACGTAATGAGAGGTTACAAATTACACAAGCTTTATATCGTAGGAGAATCATTATTTCACACATTTTTATGTGACTCTAGCATAATAAATATCACGATAAATATGCTGTCCACGTGACATCATTTTAATCTCGTTCATATCAATGTGACACAATATTGATTTAACAATGACATTAAAAGTTTTTCATCTAAATGTTATTTGAATATGAATGCGTAGTTAATTCCCAATGAACATTTTAAAGTAAGGTTTACATGGGAACGACGTCTGACCAGCTAGGTAAGTGGCCTTTCCTGGGCAGTATGAATACGAATGGGTTCCTGTTAGTACATATACTAACGAAAACCCACTTCGACATCGTTATGAATCGCCTTCTAGTCAGTGGAGAGTAAATGTTCTAGTAACACTATAATAACACGTCGGAATATTAAAGATTATTTTAACATCAAGACGCTATAACTTCTTTATGGCTTTAAGTTTTGCAATCAGAATTTTATGCAATCCTCGTAAATAATTTATTTACAATAACTATGCAAATTAATTGTTACGGTGCTTCATTATTGAATTAAAAAATGTATACGGAGTCAATTCGATATTCAATGTTCATAATCTCATCCATCTCGCGAATTATGTAAAAAATTCGGACGATAAGACAACCTTTAGAGACCATTAAATTTAAAAATTATGTATTTTGTTGCATATTAACGACAAAGTCAAGAATGCATCGAAAACACTAGAACAAGTTGTTAATCAAGCATGAAGACAATTTTCAAAAAATGCATGAAGACAATTTTCGACCAATAATTAAGAACGTTATCAAATCATATCCTGATTTCAAAAATTCATCTGTAATACAATCTTGACGCTACAATTTAACAGTTTTAACGGTTTTACAGAACAAAATAAAAAATTGAACTGTGCTTTGTTATTAGACGATAATATTTTAATTATCACACACATTGAAGTTGTCGACAAAAATAGAAAGTGAAGGTTTTTCAAATTTCGATTCATTATTCTTAGGGACTTCAAAACAGTTAAATATTTATTGAACTCGTCTTAAGCAGGTATGGGAAGAAAGCCCGATATTTAATTATTCATAAAGCAATGACGTTTCCCACGTTATTATCACAGCGTTTTCTTTTGCCACGCATTATGTAGTTATAGTTTGCGTATGTAAGATGGCGCCACTAATTGAATAATTTGCGTGTCGCATAAAATAACTGATATGGGAGTGATATTTATCGTTTCTTGACCTTGTTGGTCGAGGTGAAGTTTACTATGTTAATCTGGTAAAAAGTTGTACTTCAGGATATATATCGATCTTATCGATATAGTAACACTGTCTTGTTATATTAGATCTACGTAAAATTGTAACTTGTATTTCATCTAATAGTATGAATTAGGGATGGGAAAAATAGCACGCTATGCTAAATGCTAATTACAAATACGTGTTAGCATGCTATTTACATTTAGCAACTTATGGTAACATACTAATGCTATTTAAGTATTAACTGTGGATGTAGCATAAACGATACGTTGTTATAGCAGATTGTTTACTTTCGGTAGCTACAATATTATTTACATCGTGTAGAAAGCTGAGTGCGACGTATTATTTTAGGATGATATAACTGCTAAATAAATATTATTCATATATTAATTGATTGATAATTGATACAGTAACGGCATAACTCTTTATTTCTTTCCTATAAGTATATGTTTAACGTTGTAAATTTCTAGTGATTATTTATATCTGAAATTATATCATAGGTTTGAAATTAAAGATATAGTATTTTAATAGTTATACATAAATAATTATTTGCAACTTTAATAATTGTCTTTACATTTTAGTTTATGTTTTAATTTTTTTATTATAAATTTTTTCCCCTTAATCAATTGTAAAAATACAATTACTCTAGTATTAATTATGTTTTTTGACATTTTTTTTAAACTTGGAAATGAGTCGTCAACAGTATTTATCTTACCTATGGAACTTTTACGAAGGTGTCTCCGATAAGAGTTGCCATATGTAACCTAGGTAAAAAACATTTTCTTACAACGCTTTTAACCCAACTACAAGAGAACGAACAAAATGATGGGCATTCCGAGCAGGCTTCAATATCCAGTAATATTCAGGACTCTGAGGCTGGAACCATTATAGATACAGTGTCATTATTTAGTAATCCCTTAGGAGAAGAATCAACTATTTTCATTATTTAGTTATCCCTTAGGAGAAGAATCAACTATTTTCATTATTTAGTAATCCCTCAGAAGAAGGATCAACTACTTTCATTATTTAGTAATCCCTCACGAGAAGGATCAAATATATTCATTATTTAGTAATCCCTCAGAAGAAGGATCAACTACTTTCATTATTTAGTAATCCCTCACGAGAAGGATCAAATATTTTCATTATTTAGTAATCCCTCAGGAGAAGGATTAAATATTTCTAAGTATAAATTATATTGTCAACATGTAAATACTTAATAAACACTTGAAGAGGTGACGAAATAATTAAATAAATTTATAAACATCTTACATGTTTTAAATTAACTAATATACGTATATAATTGTAATATATTTCCAATCAACTCTACGCCAAACCATTCGAAAGGAATTCGAATATGCAATCATTTGTTGTCCATTCACTTTTATGCCAAGATGTTATTTGATAATATTTTAAAACCCGTCCAAATGTTTTTAGAACCCGTCCAAATGCAAATACAAATAATAAACAAAAACTTCGCCGCTATTGTTCATATTAACATACGCAACCCCTGACATGCGTTTATCTCTACAACATGTAACCACCAGAACTTTCGAATTTGGAGGTCAACCTCATTTAATATTTTCAGTTGTTTAGCTATTTTTAAAGGTCGCTACAAAAATCACGCAGTTGGGATAGCTGCGTGATTTTTGTAGCGACTTTTTTACATTAACGATTTTAAAGATTTAAAAATAAAATTGCCTGAGTTTTGATACGAGTTGTTTATGCTGTTTTAACTGTTAAATGCAATATTTGTAATATGTTTTGACCTCACGAATAACTGCCAAGTGTCATTCAATGTCTATATCAGACGTAATTTAACTGGTAAAAATACTAAACAAAGTATGCTAATGCTAATACACATAATAAAAATAGAGTTCACATATAGCATCTGTCACAAAAATAGTCCGTTAATTTAGCATTTAATGTTATAAACTGTGCTAACGCTAATACGCGTAATAAATACATTTCGCAAATAGCAGCTGTCAAAAAATAGTCTGTTATTTAGCATTCAATGTTGTAAACTGTGCTAACGCTAATACGGGGAATAAATACACTTCGCAAATAGCAGCTGTCAAAAAATAGTCTGTTAATTTATCATTTAGCAATAGCATGCTAAATGTAAATACGTTAGCAGGATTAAAATTAACGTAAAATAATATTTGCGCCCATCGCTAGTATGAATGATTTTTCATGTAAAATCTACGTACAGTAATGACTTATAATTTATGTATGATTGATTTATTATGTGTAATGTACGAAAAATATGATTTTAATGTTACGTCAAGATATGATGTAAATATTACAATGCGGTGTACGTAACATGTAAGATACTAAATGATGTCATTTTAAAGTCAAATTATCACAATTATATCAAACACCATGAAGTCATAATAAGATAATAATAAAGTTCAGTTTTACGTCAAATTTACTGAAATTGTCGCGACATTAATATGATCTGGGTGTAATGTCTGTTGTAGGTAGCTTAATTTGTAAAAATTATCGGATAAATTATAATTTATCGAAATTTTTTTTATAGTGTAATCGTGTTTTAATAAAGGTAATAAAAAACTAATAACGTTTACGATAAACTTTGTTTAATCAACTATATTGAAAACGAAAAAGTGTTGCATTCAAATTCAAAGGGTAAGATGATTGGTCAAATGTAACACTTGGTGACATTTGTAACGTATGACATTAATTATACATATTAAATTGCCATTTGATCTTTAATCACGTAATCACTTGAAAACAAGAAAACAATAAGAGTTTCATGAAACCAGGAAAAGAAAACTATCGTGTTAATATTGCCTTTACTTCTAATCATATCACATGGAGAAAAATGAGCTCGAATCTAGGTATAAAAAAAGCTTTGGTCACTTTAAGTCATAAAAATTACTAAATATGAATGATTTACATAAGATTAGGAATGAAGCTGATTGTAAAAGAAAAGATATCCAGTCACTATTGCTTTTTGGCACAACCAATATGGGCCCACTTACAGTACACTGTATCCATTCTTCATTACTTACAGAATAAAATTCGAAACAAATTAAGCAAATTTCATAATCACTCTCGGTGAGTAAATCCTCAGATTTTCTCTTATATTTTGAACTTTTCCTCTCCGTTTTCCTTTTCTGTTTCCATCATTATTCTTATTTAGTTCATTTAAGTTAATTTTTGATAGTTTTCTACTCTTCTTCTTTTGAGTCTCTAATAGGTTGTTTTTCTGGTTTGCCTGTAAAAATTGTGGTTTTGCCTTACTACATCTTGGTTTTGTGCTAACAGATTGCGTTACGTCAGGAAAAGATCTAATTGTTGAAAGAAGTAAGCAATATTTATCTTTCAACTAAGATAGAGAATCGAGAACTATCGAGTGTAATCCATAACAGTTTGATTCTTTTTCAAGCAACTGTGGTTTTCCAAATTAAAATCAAAACTCGTAATATTACTATCATTGACTACACATTTAATAATATAATTTAAAGGAGCATCTATCATTAAAGCAGATTCATATTCATTATCAGTAATTATAACGCGGTTGTACGGAAATATTTCAGGATATTCAAGATCTGAAATAATGTTAGCTGGGGTTACGATAAAGTTTGATTAAAAGCTAAAGAAGGTAAAGCTTGTTTAACAATACGTTTTAAATTATAAATAAGCATCAAGCGGCTGGGATTACTTCTCATCCACTGGTAGCAGAATGTTTTAAAATATTTTAATAGGATCAAACATGCTACGATTGAAAGCTCATGTGTTATATGAGGAGGAAAATATAATGACTTAATAAAATTGTCTCGACATTGGTTAATTATTTCGATCGACAAAATGTGACGCATCATTATCCTGTAATAACAACACTCTTAAACCTAGTTAAATGTTTTATAAAGGAGAGGTAATACTTTTCCTGTGTTCATCCAGATTTATTTCCAATGCGGTGTATACATTTTCACAGTAATTTCCAATGGAAGTGACTGAAAATGTATCCAGAGAAATACAAAAAATGATGGTACGTTATTACCAATAGCGTTTAAAGCGAAGCATATTTTAATGGATTTTCCCCTCTCTTGGGAAGTGATACCTTCAACTTGCTTTGTTATTTTGGTAGCAATTACTACATATGATTTTTGGATCGTACTGATTAAGTTTCGTCCACATTGAATTTGTCATGTGGTTCAAAAAAATGCTTATTCATTACACAAGCCAGGTTTTTAAAAAAAATTGCTCTGATATGCTCCTTAAAGTTCAGAGCTCATGCCAAACTGATAGCTTCTCTAGTACTCGAATATAAAGAACTGGGTTTCTCATCATGAGAGCAATAAACCAATCTTTGCTTGCTATACCAGTTTCATTCCAACTGATCGGATACTTCAAACTCTTAAATTTAGCATATTCTATAGCAAATTTACGGAATTACTTTTTTGATACAATGAAATATAAAATAGCAGATAAGTGACAATATTTCACCAATTTTCTTTTCATTTTATCGGAAAATACTTTATTATGCGGGTTATATTCCAATACTGGGGGTGAATTCTTTTTAAGGAGATATCGATATAGTGACACTTGAGAAATTTTACAATGTTTGCCTGCTTTTATGAACGAAACATTTATATATATATATATATATATATATATATATATATTTATATATATATATATATATATATATATATATATATATATATATAACATTGTTGTTTGGAGGTGCAGATTGTAACTTATTACAACACATATTTCATCATACTGTCACACATAACGTGTAAAAAGTTTTAATTTTTTAAAACAATGCTTAAAGTGAACGGTATACACGAAAACATATACTGCCATCATGTGTTATGACAATACTAGATGGTTTAGCTGTCGTCTAAAAAAGTGAAAATTTTAGTTTTGAGATCTATTGTTAGAACTGACATCTGTTATTTTTTACACTACTCTTCCCTAATTGTCAGACGGCGCAAATTTTTTCCAGTTTTTGAATTTTGGAAGTTTTTAAAATTGTACCTCTCTTTTATTGTCAACCAAGTACTGGCTTCTATTTTTATTTATGTTGGGCTTTATGTAACCAAGACAAAAATAATTTAAAATGGCACCCACTCAAAAATAAAGACATAACCATCAACATGGAGTTAGAGCGATTCATGAACAATTTAAAAAAATTGTTTATTGCTCTAGGAGTAATTCACCGGCCCAAACACTATCTGCCATGGCCTTGGCATAATTAAACTCGAAGCTAATAGAATCGCTATATGTGCAACACATGGGGAGATGGGAAGATATTTGGAATGTTTAGTGTGGCTAGGACTAAGAGGTTGTACTGTATCTAAAGTGTAAAGTACGTCTTTTACTATCCGCTTCTTGTAAGCATAAGAAAGGGTTATATATAATGTAATTCATAGCTAATAGAATAGAAAATAGTTGCATTTGTGCTGAAGTGAATGAAAAGATAACTAAGTACGTCTCCTTTTTATAAATGGTTTAAAAATAATATTGTTCCGCTTGTAATATCTATTATCTCAGTTATTAATCAAGTTAAATATTTAATACTTTTCTTCTTAGTCCAGTTTTATCAGAGAATTTTTTTAGATAAAGATGGAAAAGTTTCTTAAATAACGTATATAATATAACGTATTATAGTAATAATAATAATTTTTCAAATGAAAAGCTCTATGACCACGCAGTTACATTACTTCAACAAAATAGCCTTATGCTATTTTGTTGGAGTGATGTAACTATTGATATCGATATAATTACCATACAGATATCGACATCATCACGCCAGTTTAAAACAAAGAATTCAAGCGCGACAAAAAAGCCTACCCTAAACGAATGATAAAGTTTATGGGGCGATCAACATCTGCGGCTTTACTTACCCTTGCCTAAAGCCTTGCAAGTATTTCGAAACTGTATATTTAATATAAATCAAAGTTCCATTTCTTACAATGATATTACCCCAATATATATAAATTTTTATTTCATCAATATGGTATTATTCACTTTCTTCAAAATGTATATTAAGCAAACGCAGTATTTTCTCTTTCCATTATAATATTTCCACGTGCTTTGAATTGAATATATATAGCCAATTTTTTGGAAATTGTTGACAATGAGATCTTTTCACTCGTAAATATTTCTTCATTTATTAAACTAAATAAATCATATTTTCTTATTGAACATTCTACAAGATTATAAAAACTATGTTTCAGTACCATAGTACGATACTGGTATACTATAAATACCACAACAGTGTGGAATGGATGATATTTCGACGTTGCACTGAAACCATCTCATTCAATCATTAATAATTTTATAGCTGATACCAAGTGTTAACTATTAAAGTATTAACTTAGTTACTATCCAACATTGAATTAATTTTTTATATCTAATTGCAAAAAAATTATTTCCACATAAAACTTATTACTATAAATTAACTCTAAACTGAGTTATTAAGGTACGATTCTGAAAATCATAGACATAAAAATTCAATAAATATATTAGTTTTGACAACGAGCTTTAGTTATATTTTTTGAAATAGTTTATAAACTTCCTTTTATACATCTGTTTTTTATGACTTTCTCTCGATCGAGAAGTATTGAATGCTTCAGCGTATTGAGTATTAATTTAAATAAATTGTCTTTCTGGATTTCTCATTACAAATATATACGGATACGTAACATTAATTGTGGCGACTATTCAAAACAGTCCTTAACTCACGGAAAATTCGAGCCAGTAATCAACTACACCAAATTAAAAGATAATACTACGCCCAATGAAAATTATACTACGCCCAATAAAAAATATACTACGCTCAATGAAAAATATTTTACGAAATAAAAATTTAAGATAATGGATTTTCTTCGATTACAAATAGCAAGAATAAGAAGTATCTCACTGTATATACTGTATATATTTACTCCGAAGTAAGTGTAGAAATATATTAGTATAATATTGATATAATTAGTGACGTAATAGTAATCTTTTTTGAGTACCTGGACCAAAATGAACAAAGTCTCCTATTCCTTTGTTCGACCCAATTTTGGTTTTGTTTAATAATCGGTTATACAAATAATATCTCTGAGTTATGTATATATTTTGCTTCATCCATTCTTGCCCGTCGAATGCTGTAAGTATCCCTAATTAACAAATAATATTTCTTGAAATTCAATCCATAATTTTGAAATCAACACTGTTACAGATTTTATAATTTCTAATTGTTTGCGAAGTCCAAAATAGTAATATTATTCTGAAAATATATGAACACGCGTTACAATAAAAATTGCTTTTTAATTATTTATTGTAGATATACTTTTTCCATAACGTTGTAATATTCCCTATAAAAATATTTCAAACCATTCAGTTTACAAATTTGTTGCTTATGAACCTTTTTACGAGTTCATGTCTTTAAAAAACACCCGTTTGTAAAATATGCCTCATAAAAATAGTCCCGTTAACTTTTTCGGTAAATATAGGCCAATGCCCATTTTTTAAAACATATGTGTGCGGAAAAAGAACTTATTCTTAGGAAATAATATTGAATAAAAAATTAGAGACATTTTTAAATTATCAGAAAGATGCATAAATATGTTTATGTTTCAAATATATTTATCTAAACGTGAGGTTTAAAAAAAAATTAACTTCATACTGATTCTGGTTATTTGTCTTCTACTTCCGTAAATGATACTCTTATTTTAATTTTTGGTGCAAAACACAACTAATAATAATTCGTTCCAAAGATATTGCGTTATTTTCATATTATACTTTAAGAAAACATCTTTTTCTCGACTCTCGTCATTATTAGGTCGTGCAAAAATGTAACGCCGTCGGAAAGCGTGACAATTAATATTCTAGTCGCAGTCCCAGGGCAGACCATTTCTTTTTATCGTTCTATCGGCTTTTCAACGAAGTGTTTAATTATTCGAATACCTAATAACACAATCATGTAAATAATCCTATTACACAAACCGTGCGGAATGAATTCTATGTTAAAGTAAACAATTTCAAAAGCTAGGTCTTTTGCAAAGTTACATTAAATTAACTTCAGTCTTGCCCGTCTACGGGATAAACACTCATCGTAATGTACACGAGTACCTTTAAACCTTCAGTAACGTTAAAGTTTGAATTGAGAAGGTTTAAACTTTTCCAGGCTGCGTTAATATCGATAGGTATTGTTTATATCCATAATATTGAATGGGGAGATGATACTGTGATAGCGACGATTGAAACTGATTCGTTCGAGGTGTCTCGTTACTGGGAGGCTTTGTGTCGGTGGTTCATTGTTTCAATTTTGTTCTTATAAAAACATCTGTAAAAATGTGAGATCTTTAATTTTCTATAAGTGTGTTCATGTTGATATAGATAAAGACAATGAGCGAAATGGTTGAAAGGCGTATAAAATTCATATATGCTTAATAAAACCAATTGTATTGAAGGTAAACTTTTTCATTATTATTGGAAAGAGGTCATAACTTTTATGAATTGACGACAGAAGTTGGAACTCTTGACATTTTTTTTTAAATTTTCAAACTTCACCGGGAGTGACGCAGTATCTGAAAACTTCGAGTTTTAATTTAATGTTCAGTCAATATAACTGCTGTATACCGCTTCAGACGTATATGCATGTGTGTATCAGTATGTAATCATCGATTAACGTTGGGTTGATATAAAAGATCTCTTATTTTTACTATTTAAAGCTAACTCATAATTTTAAGTTGAGTTAAGGTAATGTCAGCGCATAAAATCTATCATAAGATAAATTACAATGTAATTAATTTGGCTGCACAATTCAAAATTTAAATAAATATTATGTGTAGCCATACAACCACATATAATCAGTTTAACTCTCTTTACCAATGAGACATTAAAAAGTTAGTTCTGCTATACACTTTAAAAACAATTTCCCGAATTTTTATGTATTAATTTCATTTATTTATAGTCTTCACGTAACATAACATTATCGTTTTCCCGGGTATATAATATGCTAATAAAATGTAGAATATCTCGATTTTCTCGAAATTTTGTCTAAATTTTGTATATTAGTTATATCCAAATTACTGACTATTAACGTATTCACAGGTTTTTACATAAAAGTTTACATAGGGTGAAAAATAAGGATCGATAACTTAAATAAATTTGACAATTTTAAGCATTGTAAACAAGTCAATTTTTACCACCATCTTTCATATTTAGAATATTTATATTTTCAGCAATAGTAGCGCTATTATGTTTACATTATCGCTAGGTTCTTTAATTTTTAACGCATTTATTACCCTTATATACGGTGTATATGGTGATGCAAATTTGTTATTTTCGGCTCAATAAATCCTAAATAATATTGGAAAAGTGCAACCAAGTGAATCAGCATACAATCCTATATTCTCTCATATAATACCGACCAAAAAAGTCAAAATTCTAATCGATTTTATTGGCTTACAATTTTAAATCGATTTAACAACAATTGTGAATAATTATAAACTTTAATTACAGTCATTATATTTAGTTTAGACATTGCACCGCACAATGATTATTTACCAATGAGGTTGGAAATTTTCTTCAGCTATTTTATTAAATGTTCTTTTCTCATGCTATTCGACACCTCAAATCTTCAGAATCAATTTTTTGTCATAAAATAAAGGAAAACCGCAGGTGAAAATTGTCTAATGAGATTCAATTACTTCATGAAAATGTTCTGGTTCAGGTGGCAGTTCGTGAATGCTATTTCATTCTTCCTCACATTCTGAATAATTCTGAAACTACTATTTTGTGTTGCCAAATTTTAAGCAAAGGAAAAGATTAGGAGAAAAATATTTTTTTAATGATGAAGATTTGTAGACGATCATATGAGGTTATTGTAAAAATTAAAGTTCAACGTATTTTAGAGGATAGAGATGTTTAGCGGATATAAATAATATTGCGAAATTAAAGAAAACTATCTCATTTCGTTTTCTTTATTATTTTTTTAAAAATAATTTCATTACAAGAATCGGTCACTTCAAGTTACGTAATAAGATATTGGTTTAAATCATCCCACTATTATTCCCATATAATAAATTATTAATGGTACCTGCACAGTACTGGCACTTTAAAGTTCTCAAATGTATTAATGCTTCAAGTCCATCTAACTGATAGATATTTTTGCCATATTAGTCAACAATTGGTTTAGCATTTATATCTACCTTTCTTTATTTCATTCAATTGAAGATCAATTTTGATAAAATTTATAAGAGATGTAAGTTGGAAAAATATTTATTATATTTAAAAAAATTCTTTCCATTTTTTTATTATGGGATCTTTTTATAAACGTGATATTAGGAAAAAAAATTAACGAACCCTTTAAATACAGTTTATTGAGTAAATATTTCAAAATAGAATTGTAACGTTTAGTAATATTCTTTGATATGGTATATTCTTATAACATATGTATGTCTGAAGCATTTTCTCGTTCATTTTTAGTTTAGTTCAGTTCTAGTTTTTTGAAAAGAAAAATAGGATTACACGTAGACAAGACTCTCTACTCAATATATTTATTTACGTAGTGAAAAATTGGTAGTATTTATGTCTTTACATATTGATCTTTTACTTGCACCTTAGTATGTACTAAGTTTGTACCTTGAAGTACTAGTTTTGTTCGTGCTTTTTTAAGTAATCTGTAATTTTATAAATACTCACTAAAGAACCATACAATTGATATAGAAAATTAATTTTCTACTCTATTTCTTGTGATGAAACTTTCGTTTTTATTATTAATATATTTATCTCATTTGCAATACCGCTACAATGGTCTACTTGGATTCTTCAATGTAAAATTGCATGCAGTTCATAATAGGTAGAGCAATATGAATGAAATTTAAATTATAAGTGAGATTTATAAAAATAATACCATCTCTTATTTCAAATCGTTGACATGGAGTTATTAATTGTTTCGTACCCTGTCTACAATTACACACAATTTGTTATTTAACATACAATAATTATCCTTTCCTTTTCCTTTCTCCAGGATTTTAATTTAGTTTAACTCTCGGTGTGAAATTTTATAGAATAAATTATCATATATTTATATTGTCGAATCGTTCTCCCGAATCAAACAAATTCACTCACAATCTCGATTAAATACGAATTTTGAGAATAGTTTCTTTTTTTTTTACGGAACCTCGACTTTAGAATGTGATTTTCTTTTTATATTAGTGAAAATTGGTTAAATGGAAAATCGAAAGTAATTTAAGTTTCTACTACCTCGGGAATAAGTAGATGATATATTTTCATACGATAAAGTTAAAAATATATGCCAATAATAATTTGCATAATACCTTTTATATGCCATCTCTTGTCACTGTGGCCGCGAATTTTATATATTCCAACACAACGCATGCTGATCTTAATTTTGTCATGCTTAATTTTGTACGCTATTGTATCTCATTTTACATGAAACCGAGATATTCAACTTTAATTATTTAGGTTTTGTCTAAACAATCAAAACTGTAAATACGACACTTGACCGTAACTCCTCATATTTGATAAGTATGTCAAAAAAGACTTTTAATATGTATTTTCAAGCCCACGAAATGAACCATTTGAAATAAAAACCTGAAATTCAAAAAATTTCTACTGCCGTTCTAGCGCTAAGCGAAACAGAATTGATGAAATACAATACTTTGAAATAAAAAAACAAGAATAATGGAATATATATGTAGTAAATTTATTTTCCATTATTCCGGTCAATTACGATTAAAAATATAGTACATATCCATAGTAATAAGGTAGGATTTGTAGCATGCAAGTTGAAGATCAAAAAGGCACTCGATGCCAAAAACACTTGAAGCGAAGCGGACAAAATACCTTTAAGCCTGGAGCGAAATCCGCTTACTTGACTTTCTCACTGACTTTTCAATGAAACAAACAACAGATGGTGTGGCGATATCACAAAGGCCACCATTGTATCCGGATTATGTCGCGTCGGTTGCTCTGCAATGGTTGTTATGTTATAGTGAGAAAATGTTTCGTACTTCTACAAAATTTCGAATTTGTACTTCATCAAGCACCAGCTTTTCGCCCGCGGTTTCGCTTGCGTAGACGATTCGTTTTCTAAACTTCAATCAAATGTTTAATTAACTTCAAAAGGAGGTTATAAATTTGATCTAAATGTATCCAACATTACTAAATATATTAATTTCTAAGGCTATAAAGGCTACAAATTGTTTACGACAAATTTGTCTACCTATTTTTCCACACATTTCTCAGAAACTACTAATCAGATTACAATTATTCTATTTTTATCGGCTTAAGTATCTTTCAACTTAGACAATATTGAAAATTTTATAAAAATCGGTCTTGTAGTTTAAAATGTAAAATAAAAAGTCGCTTTCATTTTTTTAATTACTACTTGTATGTTGTTAACACTATTGTTTGTTTATATATCAACAAAGTCTACGAAACGCGCCTACCTAGTTTACGAAAATAAAGCAGTGGAGGGGATTTTAATACAGCACTTCCTTGTGTACCACGTTGGTGAGTATGCCGACTGGTGTTTAAATCAAGCAATCTTTCCCTAATTCAATGCCTACCACATTTTATAACTGGCCCTAAGATTTATTAATTGACCTTGTAAAAAAAGCTCTAAGGGAAAATTGTGGTCTCTTGAATTCAAAAACATAATAATATTATGGGGCACTAGAGGTATGAAAATCGATTACCCCCCCCCCCCCTCCCCGAGTACAGCCAGTGAATACAGTGGCAGGTAAAAATTGACAACAGAAAATTTTTCCCGTATAAACTTAGCTACCAATTTTCATCCGATTAAAGATGGAATCTCGTATAGTTTTTAAATACTTGTTATATTAGTTGCATTGAAAATATTTATACTAAATTTTAAGTGAAATTTTATCGTAACAATTTTCATCCCACACAAATGCAGCAACCACTTTTTATCCCCTTAGGTGCTGAATATTGGAATGCGTTATATGCTTGTTAAATTATTTGTTTCATTTTATTTTCCATCATTTTACAAACCATTAATACAAATGTTTGAGTAAAAATTATCATAACAATTTTCTTGACATACAAATTAGCTACTATTTTTCATCCACTTAGGGGTTGAATACAGAAATATGCTTATATACTTGTTTAACTTTTTGTATTGAAAAGTATTAACAAACATTTTTAAGTTAAAATTACCATAATATTTTTTTCCACACATATTTAGCGGCCCCTTTTCACTCCTTGAAGTTGAATATCGGAAAATTGTTAAATGCTTGCCTGAAAAAATTAATTTTAAAATAAAAATTAATTTTGAAAAAAAAAATTATCATAACAATTTTTTCCCATAAAAATGTAACTATCCTTTTTCACCCCTTAGGAGTTAAATCTCAGACAATCTTTAAAACTTGTTTCCTTATTTGTGTTGAAAAGTATTAATACCAAATTTTAAATAAAAATTACCACAACAATTTTTTTTCTCACACAAAATTAGCCATCGCTTTTCACCCATTAGGGGCTGAATATCATAAAATGTAAATAATTTTTATAATATTTGTTTTGAAAAACATTAATACAAACTTCATTATTTATATTTCAAAGCATTGATATTAATTTTTAAGTAAAAAGTATCATTACAATTTCTTCTATGCAAATTTAGCAACCATTTTTCCCCTCCTTGGGGGTTGAATATTATAAAATGCTTAAATACTTGTTACATTATTTGCACTGAAAAGCAGTAATACAATTTTTAAGTGAAAATTTCCATAATTTTTTCCCCTACAAAATTGGTCATCCCTTTTCACCCCCTTAGGGATTCAATATCGGAAAATACTTAAGTGTTTTATTATTTTAATGAAAAACATTAATATAAATTATTCAGTAAAAATCACCATTACAATTTTTTCCCACACAAATTTAGCCACCCCTTTTCACCCCGTTAGGGTTAGCATATTGGAAAATGCTTAAAGACTTGTTTAATGATTTGTATGGAAAAGCACTAATAACAAATTTTAATTAGAAGACTATAATAATTTCATTCCCATACAAATTTGGCCACCCCTTTTTACCCCCTTAGCGATTGAATATAGGAAAATTATTAAATAATTTTTTCGTTATTTGTATTGAATATCATTAATATAAATTAATAAGTAAGAATTACCATAATAATTTTTTTCTCACACAAATTGGACCACTCTTTTTACTCCCTAGGGGATGAATTCCCGAAAACTCTATTGAAAAGAATTAGTAACAAGTTTGAAGTAAAAATTCCCATAAAAATATTTTTCCCATACAAATTTAACCACCCCTTTTCATATAACGTTTATAAGCCTTAGGATTTTCTGAAGTACAATCTCTACTGTGACACCTCGGATGAAGTCATTATTTCCCCTAATCTTTCACAATTTATTTCCCTATACGTTTTCTCTCACGTTAAGTGTTCAATTTTGTAAGACATTGTGCAGTAATCCGTCCAGCACACATGTTAAACCAACTAAGACGTAGTGGATAACTTACCCTTCGATGGTTAATAGGTTTTAACATCATGATTAAATAGTATCAGAATAGATGGTGATGACTTGGTTGCGAAGTGAGAAGTTTGCTGATATCTGTCACTGAAAAAGTGAAAATATAAATAAATAGCCCCACAGTGGATACATAATCCATGTCGCCGCTTTATAAAAGAACAGAGGTTTTCTAATTAAAAAATATTGTACTAACTAATAAAGCCAAGATTTATTCCAAATGAATTCAGTTTCATCTTGTGATTGTTAAAAAGGTTTATTAGAAATTGTCCTTTAATGGAAGTTATTGCGATTCCTCGTTTCGTGAATGAAACTTACATTGGATGGATTCTGCTACATTAACAACGTTTTCATTTCTCATTAAAGGATGTTTACAATGAAATAAATTAGAACTTTCAGAAACAATTAGTGACAAAAGAAAAATCTTACAACTCCAAGATTATTATTTCTGATGATTTAAGAGCAGGTTAATTTTTTCAATACCTCTTTTTTCAAAGGTATTTACATCCTATGAGAAGTCATATATTTAAATTATCTATCGACCTACTCAGTTCTCAGGATATAAATTGATTTCAAAACTCCCATTGTAAACCACCATAGAATACAAAATAAGTTCTAAATCATGTGTCAAGTTCATTGTACGTAAAGCCGGACTGGAAAAGTGCATCTTTTCTTCCGACATTTACCTCAACTCGGAGATTGAAGCAGCTTTGATAGTCACAATCGTGAAATCGTAAACAATCCATCCACTGGCAAATGCTTTATATAAAACATGAAGTCAATATCTGTTGTTTGTATTGCATCGATATCGAACTACATCGTAGCTTATCAATGTGCATACACGCTAGTGTGTCAATATTTAGTTTATTTTAAATGTATGAAAATTAGATTAATAGTGTTAAGATTACTATCATCAACTGGTATTCAACCAGAGGAATTTGTTCCTAGAACCGCACACATTTTTTACACTATCAAAATAAATTTTACACTATCAAAATGATTTTCATATTTGTTTAGTTAGGGTAAATATTATCAGTGTGATTAGCAAGTGCCTAATTATGATCTTCATCTTGAAACTACTCTGTACCGCAAGCGCGATACCTAGAAGACGGGACCAGGGTCGCTTTTTCTTGGTCACAACGTTTATGGCACTTTGGCGTTTGCGATAAATGAAACCTTTTTTGAGACGTATTTTGAGATGACTAGTATTCATTGGTATGCCTAGATAATCTTCGCCTATCCTGAGTGGCGAGACCATGAGAAACACTGATCTTGCAATTTCAGACGATTCGAGTCGCCTTCCATGCAGGCTATTTTTGATATATTGTTAATTATATTAATTGATTCGTATCCAAGTTTCAAGATTAAGATGTGCGCATATTTTAATGTAAAATTATATTGTAAAATTATTTGTTTTCGCGTTGTATTTAGTTATTTTTGGCATGAAACTATAAAACTCTGAATACAAAACAATATTACCCAAAAATATTATCCCAAAATAGAAACATTGTAATATTTATTGGTAAATATTAAAAAAAGTCAGGAATTACGGTTAAACAATTTTATGCGAACCAAGAAATACAACGGCTAGAGTGAATGGAATAACGTGTGAATTGAATCAAAATTGAAATTCCATCTCTTTTTGCTATGCTACATGAAATGCATAATTAGTTGAGCCCATTATGCAAAAATATCTTTGTTGATGCGCTGTGTAGTTGTTCTTACCGGGCAAGTACTTGACCGTTCACTGCGCTTAGTTTACTAATGCGTAACAGACTTGCAGTTGGTGAGGTAAACGATATTTAGAAATAGCCCTCACTTCATGACTAAAGCATGTGAATGGCATCGAGCATAGACTGGAAAATCTAAAAACGTGCCTGACTGATTAAATGATACTAAATCAAATTATTTTAATATATAAAAATTTTGATTTTCCAAATAATTTCAACAGTTATTAAATTTGAATAAACGTGCGTTTACTGCCTTTATTTTCTCAGGAATGATTTTGTTTCGCAAAAAAAAATACAATTTAATAACAAATTAAGTGCTAGCAAACAATTCAGAAAATTTATTTTATATTTGTGCCGAATTATGTAATATATATGTAAATAAAGTATAAATAATTAATTTTATAATATTGTATGGTGAAGAATCTAGTATCCAATTTATTTTCGTACTACGAATTTAGAAAACGAGACCCTTATTATATCACTATATGTCCATTTATATTACTAGTTTATAATTCTTGGAATCTCGGATGACTCCTAAAATTTGAAAAAAAATAGGTAGGCTTCGTTAAATTCAGAAAATGGTACGAAAATTAAAAGAAGATGTTGGTAATCGATAAAAATTTATCTATAACAATGACGTGATATTATAGTAAATTGACATGAAATATAAAGGATTAAGAATTGGCTTAAGGAAGTAGAGGTTTTTTCCGTTTTAAAAACCGATTAATTAAAATTACTGAAAAAATTTAAAACACAGGGTCACATTTACTAAATACATTCTTGTATTTAGTTCGACTCCTCATTTTAATAATAATAAGCTATTATTTTATGTACTTCTAAAGGCTATTTAATAGTGAGCAAAATCGGTAAGGAAAAGTTAATAGATTATTTTTTTTTGTATGATAGAACAAAATATATAATGTAACTTCTTTTGTTGTTGCATTTATCATAAGAGAAAATTTAGTTAGGAATTTTATATTTACTTAAGACTATTCTCCGCTTTACTTAGGAATACATTTTTGTTATCGTCCGCATTCAAATCTTCGCCAGCACTTCGACACGTGCACGTTTTTATTATTTGAAAGAAAGTACGTGCGCATGATGAAGACATTCAAATGTAAAAGACAGGCTGTCAAGTAATAATCTCATTTTGATTTTCCACGTCACTATAAGTGATTCAATAACGGTGCCCTTAATTACATGATATTACGAAAGTTTTCTCGATCGATTATTGAAAGTTTGTAATTAGAACTCGTATTTATCAAGAAATTCAAAGGAAGTTGTACTTGAATTCGAAGCATGTATATTTTTGTACAAATGCATATAAATATTTCTCGTAATATATTTCTCAACTGAAAGTATTTGGAACCTATAAACTTATACATATGTTAGCATTAAATGGAATCAGTTTTTTGTAGGTGCAAAGAAATGTTTAATTCAGGAAAGAAAATAAACAAAGAAGTATAGAAGTACATCGAAAAGCGAGCGCTCGTTAAAGTTAATTTAACCCTTTGCAATATATGATGAAGATTGCATGTTTTTATTTAATATATTTTTAATTTTTTTACGACAAAATTTTAAAAATATGTCTAGTATTAAAAATAATAAGATATTAAGAAAATGACAATTACGTGTAAATTTGTATACAATTTCTCATCACATTTTTTTATCGTCTCTGCACATTTAAAGCCTTGTATGTTATTTTTAGTGCCATTCATTAATGTTTCACTTCGAATGAACAAATAAATGCGTTAGTAAAACTGTCACATCATGAATTCTTAAATATAAATTCTAACACAATATTTACATAAAAACAATTCTGAACGTCAAAATTGATTGTCTATTCGAAATATTCATTGTAGATTACTTCAGCAACTGGATGAAATTTATTACCATCGACATAATTCATAGGATTCAACCCTTAACCAAAATTTTATTTTTCCAATTTTATACTGCTTCTAAACTCTTAGTGGCTAGATAAGTATTCCATACTGTTTATAGTGTTTAAATTCTTTTACTTCTGAAGTAATTTTCTACTGGAGCCAAATCATTTTCAACACTTTTATTAAATACTATTTATATTAAAAGAATTTCTGGAGAATTAGTTCAAATAATACGTATAATTTTTTATACGCAATTAAAAAAACTATACGTATTGTTTTATAAAAAATACTAATAAATTCCTATTTTGTATTTTGTCAAAAAAACTCTACATACGATATTTACTCGGAATTTTCCCTATTTATTGTTAGTTGGAGTGACATGTAAGGTCCAGGGAGCATATAATTTAAACAGTTTTATATATATATATATATCATACACATGTATAAATATACACCTATATGGGAAAATATATTTTATTTTTGATGTTCCATGTACCTTACACATTACTCCAACTAATAATGAATAAACGGTAAATAAATACCGCATGTAAAGTTGTTTCCTATAAAAAATTGGCAGCTTTTAAATATATTTTGTATTCATAATAAAACAAAACCATCAAAATACATACATTTTTATGTGTAACGTTAAATTAAAATGCAATGAGTTAAAATAATTCGTACTGTAACCATTAACTCTCGTCCTCAAGTAAGGATAAAACAAATATTAAAAAAAAAATATTTAAGATTGATTAATTTTTTTGATTCATACTTTTCATTTAATTACAATCATTTATGAAATAAAACACCTCTGTTTTATCATCAATATGTTATTAAAAGAAATATAACAATATTAATATATTGCTAATAAAAATATATATGTATATCTATACGTGTAAGAAAATCTTAAAGAAGTCATTTTTGCATATCGAATATTATTTGAAATAATGTACACTTGCACTTTCTTTATTAATGGTTGCCTAAGAAGGCCCACGTTTTGCAAAACGTTTATAAAATCAGAAAATTGGGTAGTACATGAAAATGATGGGAGCAGTATGGAAGACATTGTTTAATTATGGTTTTAATATTGGAAAAAATCACATTTTGTTAGGTTTTCTTATTAAAAAGGCATCTTTTAAAAACTAATGTTTATTTTGTCCTTCATTTATAAATTTTGGTTTAAATTTAAATTCAAATTCTTAGCAAAAATTAAGTTACGAGCATTATTAGATCTATTAAAACGGAAAATCTCACAAAATTAAATGAAATTTATTTTCTTTTTACCGTTATTAATATGTATTTTATCCCATCAAAAATACAACAATGAAATAACAAGTACGTAATATCGTATGAATACACAACTATAAATTAATTATTGCTTACAATCTCTTTTAGAATATAAACTATATTATTTTAATAAAAAATAATAAAATGATTTAATAAGTATTTGATTGGAAAGATACGACTAGATGTTTATGATCTTACATTATAAGACCACACAACAAATATATATGGTCACACAACAAATATATAGATGGGTAAATTAAAGTGATAATTAAAGTTAGTGCTGGGCTACTGACTGAGACTACCCCAATATATTAATCTTACATTAGTGATTCTACTGTAGAAAAGCATTACCACTTAATTTTCTCAAGTTTTATATACCCACAAGGTACTTTCATTGAGCATTTTTTTATAATTACTTTTAATATCATTTTCTTTTCGCAATGAGTTTTAAATTTATTACTCGATCCTTGAAAGTATAAATCATATCATTACGACCTACAATTAATACTACTAATAATAATCTTGCCTAGATCGATGTGATATCCGCGTAGAAAATTTCTACTAAAATAAACGTAAGCACTCAAATGTGTAATTTTTTTATAATGACATCTAAAAAAATGTTGGGTTAGGTGTTGGTATGAGTTTTGTGATTTGAAAGAGGTTCGTCTCTGATTTTATTGAATTTTCAAATACTGTTTTCCTATCTTTGATCCATTCAATTTCTGTTTTATCTTCTTTTAGTTCAGTTGGCAAAAGAGAAACGTCTGTACCATTTAAAATATATTTTGGTGTAAAGCCGGTAACTGTATGCTCTGTATCATTCTATTTATCTATGCAGTTATGAGCAATTGCCGTCCATACCATTTTATTACTTCTTTCGTTTATTTTACATCTAATTTTGTTTACAAGCGTTTGTTTCAGTCTATCATTTAAGCCGTTAAAAAATGGCGCATTTACTGCAGTAAATACCATTGATATTTATTTTTTATACGAAAATGTTTTGAATTATTTTAAGTTAATTCCCGGTTATTGATCGGTGAGAAGTATTCCAACTCTATCAGAATCTGTTACGTTATTGATTAGTTTAACTAGGTGCTAATGACTTCGTGTTTTTGAGGTAAGAATGCAAGCATATCATGTAAAGTGGTCTACTAAAAGGTGTAAATATCTCTTTTTGATTGTGAGCCTCCAAAACCTCAAATCGTATATATTAAGACTATTTCAAAAGGTTTTGTGGCAAGACCTAAATGTGATACTAGACCGTACTTATCTTGTCCTCTCGTTTTATTTTTATACGTATCTCACAACTTTTACAATTTCTTTTAATACGTATCGTTAAATTTCTTGTTGTATATAATAGATTAATTTTGTTTCGTATTTATTCTACACCTATATGACACATATTTTCGTGTATATATTTAATAAGTTTTTACTAAAGTCTTCCGATAAATTAATTCTTTCACGTTTTCTAACCTTTTTATAGTAAACATTGTGTCTTGATATTAATTTTGATTTATTATTTTGTATATCTAAATTACTTTCTTGATCTGTAATAATGTCGTCCAATCTTATTATGTTAACAATTTTTAATTGCTCATCTGCTTCCAATATTGGGTTCCTACTTAAACAATCTGCTTCTATATTTCCTCTTCCCGGACCGTAATTTTATTTTAAAATCGTACTGTGATAAGTAACATGTTAAATCTCCTAACTCCTAACTAATATCCTTATTCATAGGGTCAACCTTTTCTTCAGTTTTTATTTCTTCTCTTTTTTGTGTAATTTTTATCTTGAACCAGTTTAAATTGTTTTATGATATCCAGTCCAATCAGAAAATCTCTTTTATTCGTATTCTCATTAAGATATTTGAATTCTCCTCCATAAATGATATAAACATCAATTTTTTCTTCAATACATTTTTATTTTAATGGTTGTCAAACCATTTGGCCTTTTGACAGCATTAATTGTGATTAAATTGTCACTTTTTGAATCATCCTCTCCTCCTTTCAGTCTTATTAATTTAGAATTCATTACAAATACGTTTGAACCTAAATCATATATCCCAAATATCTCTAAGTGTCCATTCAATAATAGTTTGACTTTAATTAATGGTGTAATTATTCGTTTTTTGTAATTGTTTTTTGGTTCAACATCAATCACTGAAATGTTTACAGCTTTACTACTGTCTCTCTTCTGGTCATTTTTTTCCTGTTTGAATCAGCACTTTTCTTCAGAATGAAAGCCAATACCTTTATTTAAATTTTCACAAGTCTTACATGGTTTTATTTTATCAGTATTTTCTATATAATCATTTACATTTTTTATTCTTATTGAAATTCTTTTTGTAAGCCATATGCTTTCCAATTTCATTGTAGAGCCTTGCAGTTGATTTTACAGTTTCTTTATCTATTTGATCCATTATGTAATCGGGTAATTCCATTACAATAAGATTTATCATTGTATGTGTGTCGATGTGCTTGTTGATCTCTAACAAAAGTCTTCTTTTTTGTGGCATATTCTAGTGTCAATTTTTTTTTCACCTGTGGAATTTCGAATCTTCCACGTTCTCTCTCAAATTAACTAATCTATTGGCCAGCATTCGATTTCTTATTTGAAAACTTTTCTACCAAAAACCTTTCAAATGTTTTTCCTAAATTTTTATTTTTTGGCATAGCACTATTAGTGTTTTTGTTTAAGGGCACTATTGTTCCTGTAATCCCATCTAAATACTGGTTACCAAACTAACTTTTTGCCTTCATCTAGATATATGGTGCCTTTTTCTTGAGCGAATATCTGATTTTCGTAAATAGTCTGATGACAATATAGCAGTGTGCTTACTTACTAGCTTTAGATTATCTGGGATACCAAAAACACGACCGTCGGGTGTCATAATGGAGGTTATGTAAATCACATATGTTTTTCGGTCCGTTGATCCCAGTAGTACTCTTTTAAAATGTTGTGGTGGTCTTGTTGAGTACACGATATACGTTGTTTTACACATTTGACAATTTTTTTGACGCATTTTCTCATAAACAATACCTTGCGTAATTATTTACGTTGCCAAGGGTAGTCGAGTATTATTAAAATTACTAAGATCACGAGCTTCTTTTTTTCAAACTTATCAGTTGCTTCATTTACCAGAATGCCGACATGTGCAGGCATCCATTGTAAAATGCAGGTATTATTTCTTGATTTGCCAATTTGTTTCAGACGACAAAGGTTTCTTGGGTGAGTGCAGACTGACCTTTATTTATTGCCTCTAAAGCAGCAATGGAGTCATAGAAGATGACTAGTCTATTTGCTATGTTTGTAAAATCTAGGGAGAGAAATTCTTGTAATACCTTTAGGATTGCTCTCATTTGCAAATAAAATTTCAAGCAATAGTTTCTGTGCTAATTTTATGTTCCTCTGTGGTGCCATTGAGAAATGAATGTATGCCAGCACCATCATTCCGAAAGGTTTCATAAGCAAAGTCGTCAGGGTAGTAGTGCACAAGGTTTCTTTATTTCTATGGTTCGATTTTCTCCATAACCTTTGCCAGAACATCTACAGCAGGAACTTTTCTTTCGTGCAGGGCCTGATAAGGTTCAAGTTTCTTGTAGTGTTTTGAGGAATAGTCGAGTATAAAAAAGGTTCTTCGTGTACTGTCAGGCATGAAAATCCATTCTGATGGTACCTATCGTCACTGTAACAAATGTGAGGTCCACCTTAGCCCGGATCATAGCATTAGCCGTCCTGCGATTTTGAAATATCTATTTAATCTTGGAGAGTTTCCATTCGGCGGACAGCTCTAGTCTAAGAATATCAGTATTATCGTCAATTGTGTCATTTCTATGCATGGGCATGCGTAGCCATGTCCTCATCTCATGTGGGTACGACACCAACCAAACCAAACAACCAACAATCTCTTCAAAACACAATAATCAATTTGTTAAAGTTATAAAGAGCATTCAAAATAAGTATTGAATATACTTTGGCTACATGACGAAACTGCTTCAGAAGTAAACCTTGTACGGAATATTCCTTAAGCCACTAAAATTTTAATGACGGTTTGAAATTGCTCAAATTTAGTTCTTCTAAATTAAGTAATTCTTAACGAATTGAATAAATTTAACGAAAATTAAATTAAAAAACATACAATGAATTATATCGGTTGTAATAATTTCTATTCATTTACTGAAGTAATTCAAATAAATTGATAATTATTTCTGACGTTCAACCATGTTTTATATAAATATTATGTTAAGATTTATATCTAAGAATTCATTATGTGACAACTTTATTGGTGCATTTGTTTGTTCATTTAACGTAATCATTAATCGGTATTGACATTAAAAATAACATAAAAGACTGTAAACGTGCAGAAATATAAGGACAAAATATATTTAAAAAATATACTCTAATGTACATGCAATTATGAATTTGTATAAACTTTTTTATTAAATACTATATATATTTTAAAATATGTTAAAAATAAAAATAGTTTAAATAAAACATGGAACAGATTTATACCTCAAATAACGAAGATTGCAGTGTTAAACTGACTTTAATGAGGGATTGCTTTTTAATGTACTTCCTCTTTGCTTATTTTATTTCTCGATGGAAAATAAAATGTTTGCGCCTGTAAAAAAATTATTCCATCTAAAGCTGTCATATTGTTGATAAGTTTTTAGATTTTCAATATTCTCAGCAGAGAAACATACTACAAGCAATATTTGTACGTATGTTACTCTGAATGTTTGACGCAGTGTATCCTAACCAGTACCGAGCTAGCTGGTGAATTTCCGATATTCATTTTTGTCATGACGATTTCAGTGAGACACCAATGATCCCCGATGAAAGAGATACTTCGAAACACAACACGTATCACTCCCACAAAAGACAATGTTATTAAAATATTATAAATACGTACGAGTATTTATGGTGAATGTCATCATACAGCATGACGACTGGTTAATCTTCATTATCTTCATTATTAATGATTTATAAAATTTTGTTATCTGCTCTACCCGCACAAAGAAAAGGTCTGGGCAAATATAAAAGAAGGTAACATAAATGTTAAAATTACCAAATCGAAAAGAGAGTAAATTTTTTATTAATCTAAATAACCTATATGTGATTGATAATTCAATAGCATCTTTGGTTAAATGAACAAAAAACTTATTTATCAAAACATAGCCAACTGCTATGCTATAGTCATATAATTACTACAGCGAATAAAACCATAAATGGAAGGAAATTGTTAATTGATCAAAATAAGGCACATTTAATTATTAATATTATAGTGCCTTGGTTAAACTAATAAGAAGAACTTACTTGTTGGAACCTGGTATACTGCTATACTAGGGTCACATAATTGTTACAATTAATAAAATCGTAAATATAATTACAATATTAATTACAATAACTTACATATAATTATTATTAGTGTATCATTTTTGGTTAAATGAACAAAAAGACATATTTATCAAAAAATGGCAAACGGCTATGTTTTGGTTAGTCGCTACTAGGAATAAAATCAGAAATTGAAGGAGATTGTTCATTAATTGAAATAAGCTACCTGTACTATTTGTCGTCTTCATTTTGTTCGATATCCTCATTTTCTTTCCTTTCTCTATTTTGTGCATTTAACTTGTGTATTATCAACAACTTACGTTTTATCAATAATTTGCATATCATCCATAGTCTTCGTATTATCAGATATTTATTTACCATCAGCAATTTTTTATCAATATCAGCATATTTGTATACCATCATCATCAATGCTTACTAGGTTGGAATTCTGAATAATCATTTCAGGTTCCTCCTCGATTTCAATACTGACAATGTTAATGCGTGAAACTGGCGAATAACCTCATGAAATTCAGAATTTTGCAAATATATTGCGATTGTAATCCTTCTAACCACGTTTAAATGTCATTCGTTTTCATCCAAGCTGCCATCATGTTTTGAATATCCTGATTTTCCCTTTCTACCAACCCTTAGCTTTTGCTATATCTTGATTTGCCATATACAATTTTAATGTCAGACCATATCGAAAGTTCCATGATTACTTTATTTACAAATACTCATTATTTTATCAGATTTTAGGATACTAAGAGCCCTGCAAATTTAAAAAATATATCTGGCAAATGATACGCTACTTCTACAGTTGTTTTAATTTTTTAACGCCTTCAAGTATACAAATTTTGTCATATGTACTTGTTAGACCATAATAAACTTGTAAATTCTACGAAGGCAGAACTGCATGTCAATAAAATCAACTTGATATCTACTGTTGAGTTCTATTCATAAAATTTATTGCCTACAAACCCTTTTAGGTGTACTTTTTTCATTTGACAAGACCAACAAATGCTCAATTGAATAATTATGGTGTCATATGTAATGTGCTTGTATATAAGTTGAATTTCTTTTAACATTTCTACTTCTTCCACCTTACCCGGTACGTAAATGAACTTCGTGAAGTATGTCGTAAAAATCATCCTTACTCAAATAATACATTATATTGTTCTCAACTGTACAATCTATTTACTCTCCTCTAACTTTGAATACATCAAATCGCTTAATTGTTCGATAGTTAACAGCAAATTTTTTAATCCTTTGTTTTGCGTAAATTCCTTCAAATATCAAATCACAGTATCATTGCCTTGTTATAAAATATTTATCATTACGATACTGATAAAATTTCTTACCTTAAACAGTATTTTCCTTGGAATTGTTTTTTAAATGTACATAACTCTTCGTTATACGCGGCGAAATTTAAAAAATGGAATGAATACGACTGAAAAAAAAAATTTAATAAAAAACCCGTGCCGGCCACAGGATGCATTCAAAATATGGCAGCGTTTTTAAAACATATAACAGTAAATCATTTTTCCGCTTGTCGGACAAACACTGGCGTATATTAACACTCAGATAATTTGTAAATCGGACATTCACAGAATAGTCTTGATGTATGTCGTCTTCATGTATGTTAACTTTAAAAAAGTTTTATTAAACAATTTTGGAATTACCTCATTGATATTGATTATTATCATCATACACTGGCGCATTTTAATATTCATTAACATCGAGTATTCACCTGTAACATGTTCATGTGTAAAAAAAATTATAGACGTGTCGAATTCAAGGGCGTCTCCTTATGAATTTATTTAAAAAGGTGAATTGAATTCTAACTAAAGCGGAGAACAATCCTTAAGTGAATGTAAAGTTCTTAACTAAATTTTCTCCTTTGAAAGCTGTAACAACAAAAGAAGTAATAATATATATTTATTTTATCGTACAAAAACTGACAACCTGACCACCAGTTTTACCTATTATTAATTAGAATTTAGAAGTATACAAAATAATAGTCTCCTTTTAATGTTATTTTGTGACGTAATTGTAAGAATCCAACACAGTTTTCCTATATTTGTGAATACCCACCTCTCTATGCTATAAATATTTTCAGAAATTCTTTTCAAAATGAATCAATAACTCTCTTTTTCATAAGGTAATTTTTAACACTTTTTATTATATCTCTATCTTTTTGGAATTTTAATTTGACATTAATTTTATCTCATGTTTATAGTCAACTTTTTTTATGGATCACCAATTTCTATTTGGGGTTTGTATATATTTTTCTATATATTTCCAACAATGCAACAACACTGCTACGGCACAACTGCTACGGCATTATGAATTATATAATAATATTGTTATGTTTAACGCTTGTTATTTAATAATTAGAAAAAAAATTAGTTATTGAAAAAAATATTACCCACCTCGGTAAGAATACAAAAACTGGTTGCTGTGTCACTACCATACCATATAACATATAAACCATGCAGAGCCAGCCCGGCTTGCTAGCAATAAGGTAATGTAAAATTCTAATACATTATATTCTCCGGAGCTTTGTGTCACTTAAATTGTATTCGTTTAAACTTAATTTGATGTACCATAATTCACTTTCAAGAATAATTTGTTGGAATAAAATATTCTTGTTTTTATTAAATAGGGTTGAAGATCAAATTCTGATCTAATTTTCTCAGAATTCCAATTGTTTTTTACGTGAGATTTGACTGAGATTTTAACGTAAATATTCAAATATATTATAATGTGAACATATTGAAATAAAATAATAAAACGTGAATATATAAATATATTATAGTAGTCACGAGATTAAATAAATACTAAAGTGCAAAAAGTTAAATGATGAGGTTTTCTCAATCGGTCAATCTCATCATTTGTAACTATCATTATCGAGCGAGGGCTTAGGGCGATCCCAGATTCCTACCGTCATAGTCTTTCCAAATAAAACTCCGTCCACCATTTACTTTTAATTTCCTTATTACAACTTATGTTAATGGCATCCATTCATTAAAGTCACAAATGAAAAAGCCTGATGTGAATTTATCTCCTTCATTAGGAGTATATTACTGTATTAAGAGGAAAGAAGTCTGAGCAGAGGAACGCCCGATTATTTTGTTAATCGAGGTCGCATTATTTATCATGGAAATGGTGGGAAGTTACATGTATATTTATACTGAAACTAGTTTTTCGCCGTAGCGATTCGTTTTCTAAACTTTAGTTAAATTTTTAATTAACTTCAATAAAGCGGTTATAAATTCGATCCAAATATGTTATTCATATTAAATATATTAGTCTTTTAAGGCTTCTAAATAAATGCACAAAATTTCAAAAATGTATGAATATTTGTCTATATGTTTTCCCACATATTTCTCAGAAACAAGTAATCAGATTACAATTACTCTATTTTTATTGGATTAAGTGTGTTTCAACTTAGGAAATAGTGAAAATTTCATAAAAGTCGGTTTAAAAGTCGGTTTTGTAAATTAAAATATGAAATGAAAAGTCGGTTTTATTTTTATTAAATTACTACTTACTTGTATGTTGTTAACTGCTGTTAATTTATATTTCAAGGAACTCTACAAACAGTATTGAGCTAGTTTACTTAAATAAAGCAGCAGAAAGGAAGTTATAATTCAATACAGCACTTCCTTGTGTAACACGTTGGTGATTGTATTGTATAGCGATAAAATCATGCTTCCCTAAGTCAATGCCTACCAAATTTTATAACTGACCCTGCGATTTATTAATCGACGTTGCGAAAAAGACTCTAAGAGAAAATTTTAGTCACTTGCATTCAAAAACATAATAATAGGGTATAAGCGGTATTAATGGTATGAAAACCGACCCCCCCCCCCCGAGTACAGCCAGTAAACACAGTGGCACGTAAAAATTTACAACACATTTATATATATATATACATTATATATATATATATATATATATATATGTGTGTATATATATATATATATATATATATATATATAGATTTGTCACCTGAATAACGAATATTCCAAAACTTTGCAGCTAAGTTTACGGTCTGACTTTGCTTTACCACATATTAAGGAAATACATTCTAAATTTGATAACTTTTTATAACTTTATAGGATTTTGCTCTTATTGACTCGAAGCTTGAAAAAATTTAAAATTCCTATAGACTGATGCTCAAAATAAAAATACTGCACTTGAATACACATTAGTATTGCTTTGAGGTTCGCGTGTGTAACCAAGACTCTTCCGTCTAATGCCGGAAACTTTCTTATAGATAGATATATAGACATCTTGTGGCAGGTTGTCTTCCAAACATCATGAAACGTCTTAGTTAAATATGAAAGTCTTAATCATTTTTAACCAACCACTTCCTTTTGACGAAATTTTAATAATATTTGCAAATAATGTAATATTTTTTTTATTATATCTTTACGATGTTATGGTGGAGAAACTCCATGATATTTGTATAAGCGTAAATGACATTTCCACCTGGCGGTTGAAGCCGTTAGTGTCTGGCGGCTGGCTGTTAATTGATGATTCGTATTAATCCAATTACTAAATACATCAAAGAGCTAAACTTTCCCTACGTGATACGTTTCTTGTTTGATACTCGCCTATGTTTAGATGAAATTTTTGAAACTATGACATTTTAGAAGATATTTCTTGTAATATTAATTCTTTTATTAAAGTTTGTTAAAAAGGCTGGTTTAAATATTGAATAAAACGACTTAGAATAACCTTAAGAAATATATTAGTTTTTAGTTTCTATTCTGAAAAGATTTATGAGAATCTTAAGGTGATATTTAAGTCACTTTTGTCAGGTATTCGTGATGTGAAATTAATACTTTAAATGTGGTCCCTAAAACACAAGTCATGGTCTTTACTTAGCCTTCATTTAGTATAAATTTTCGATTATATTATTTTCGAATATAAATGCCTTTTAGTTAATAAAAAGTATTTTGATTATAAGGCAAGTACCAGAAAATTCAAGAAAACACGATTAATTTTTAATACATGCAAATAATATTGCATTTTAATTTTTTATCATATTTACTTTTAATTTATTTCAAATTATCCAGAAACCAAGAGTGAAATTAACATATTCAGTTATTTTTGGCACACTTATATTGTTTTAGTAAGTAAGACAAAATAACACTGAATTTTACGGTTATTCAGAAATTAAAATAATATCGACAATGTGGTACAGAGCTTAAATGGAACACTACGCGAAATAAAATATTATCATTGTTTTCTTCTGTAATGTGATAATAGTTTGAAGTAGTTTTATTACTAATAATTCAAAATGAAATATTTGCTTTTCATTTGATGGTGTCATTTTTTAATTTCCTAATTCTGCCTTGTAAAAGTCAGTTCAGTGTCGCTGTTTTAATAACACTTTGCTAAAGTGTAAGGTTGTGGAAAAATATCCCCAAATTTATCTCCCAAGTATTTATAAGTAGTATGACAATTACAGGGTACCGGCAGTGAAATTCCATGAAGTTCGAAAAATTTGAGAGAAGAGCGTCGTGGGTTAATAACAGATTTAAATCTTAAATTGTTCCTTCAGCATGTACGCCTGATTCGTTATAGCATTTTTGGGATATACATTATCTGCTTTACATTTTTTGAAAATATAAGTTTGTTTGCGATTCTCAAATTAATTCATAAATTCTAAAAAAATTATACGCATAATATAAATAGTAAAAAAATGGCTCTAGAAGGAAAGAGAGGTTCTTTATTTCCAAAACCACTTAATTTAAATTTTTAAAAATATTTGTAGGGTACAAATATTTATTAAATAACTACCGGTTTAAAAATAGTTATTTACTAACTACCGGAAAATTATTTTGGCTTCTTGCTTTAATAATAAGAACTCATTATTTCATGTATTTTAAAGACTAATTTGACTTATAAGAATAGTAAGAAAAATTGTGGGGAAAAATTAAAAGTAAAATTAATTAAAACATAGTTACTTTTTATGAAAATAGTCATAAACGACACGATGTGTCTTGTTAAATCATTTAATCTAATAATACATATTTTGAATAAAATTTATATAAGAACCCTCCAAGCATAAATACATCGATACATAAATAAAAGTTACATTAGGTGTTGGTTTTTGTGCACTAAAGCGAATATTTAATATAACTACTTGTGTCAGAGTTCGCAATTGAATCAACACTATATGCTTTGACAAACACACTTTTTTATCATCAGAGAGAAAGCATACGCGTAGTATGAACGTATCCAAATATTTTAGGTGTTGGTTTTGATAATTGCACCTAGATTCTTCAAATCCCGTACGAGTGTTTCTTTAAAGATTGCTTTAAATACGTCACGATGTGAAAATTTTTCAACGATCTATTTCTGAAATCTTACTATTAAAATTATATTTTTGATTGAATTCAAAAAAAGACGTTCTTGAATTTTACGCGTCTATATTTTTGATATACAAACAAAGATTATTCAAAAAATATTTGTTTACTCAAATATTAGGAACCTAGAAATTTAGCTACAATACGCCAATTTTCAATGGAATCCATTCTCTTGTGGACGTAAATAAATTTTTAATTAAGTAAAAAAACAAAGGAAATTGCATTGAAAAGGGACGTCTCAATAAATTTCATTCACCTTCTTGCTACCTTCCTCATTTTCATAAGTTTCATAATTAGATATAAATTCGTATACAATTTGTAAATGTATTTTCATCATCGTTTCTACTTATATTAGTATTATGTATTATTTTCAGTTCCATTATCGGAAAATGTTTCACATTATATAAACAAATAAATATATTAAATAATTTGTCTGTTTGAAATTAAAAGTTCAAACACAAAATTTGTAGATAATCTCGTTTTCACATACAAGAGGTTGGTTCCAGTACTGAATCATTTTTCATTTCAACGCACTTTCAGCTAAGATTGAAGCTTATTTGAAAAAGAAAATAAAAATTTTCATTTCAAAATTAAAATAGGGTAACATTACTTTGTGAACATTATAATTATGTGTCCAATTTCTCAAAAATGATTCGAAGCTTCTTCGGGATAAAATTTTCAACTTTTAACGAGTAAAATTTAAAACGCGGTATTAAGGTTTGTTCATATTATTATGTAAAGCATATTAATATTAAAAAAGAAAATTTGGAGTTGAAAAAATACTATGGCCAAAATAAACAAACTAATGGCCGCAGCATAAATAACATAATTACAGCAATGTCAAATGCTAATATGTCATGCTAACTATTGGAGTCTGGTAGCAGATAGTATTTTATCTGCGAGATGACTCGGGTTTACAATGAAATTTCTATCCCAAATTAAATTAAATATTTGTACAAAATATATTAATAACTTTTTGCCATGAAATTAAATAAACGCAAAAGCGTAAATAGATAAGTGAAAACGTTTTCCCAAGCGATAAATCTATTTTATACTCTTCTTATCTAACGGCGGTCCCTGTTTCCGTCCGTCGTGGACTTGCAAATAAAACTTTGTCCCCCGTTTGCAGTTAATATACTTATTATAACTTTTATAAACTGTATCTCTTCATTAAAGTCAAAAATGAAAAATCATGAAGTCAATCTCTGCCTTTCATTGGGTGTACACAATTATATTAAATCTTCTACTACTGTGGAGAGCCGCTGATTGGATATCGACCAATTAAATTCACATTTTTCTACGCTACCCATGGTACTTCACCCAGAAGTCTGGAACTATGAACAATATTTCTACTTCATCTATTTTTAGTCAACGTCAATTTACGCTAATGGATATCTGTGAGTCCAACGTTAAAGCCAATCTTCTTGCGTAAAAGAAGCGTCTTCTTCGATAAAATTAATGATTCCATGGGGATTGATGATTTAAGAGCTAAACCAATAATGGATACTGTGGCTCCGGTCATCGCTGGAATTTTTAATATCCCTTTGGCAACTACTATCTTTCCTTTGGAATAAAAAAGCCTATGTTGTACCCGTACCTAAATTTTTATTACTTACGCAACCTAAGAATTTTCGGCTCCTACCGCATCTGTCCAAAGTCTTCATATGTCTTTATATATTTTATATAGAACAAGAATACTATGTATGTGAACTGTTAGAAACCTGGGTCTACTAATCGATCAAAATCTGAATTGTCGCCCTCAAGTAAATGATGTTAGCCGTCGTGTTTTCAACAGGATACGCTTTTTGAAACGTCTTCAAAATTGTCGACCAACTAAAACAAAAATCTACTTTTGTTCAACACTCGTATAGCAATACGAGTGTGTGACACAAGTAAATGTTCGACGAAGTAGAGTGTTGGACAAAGTAAAGCTAATTGATCACGGAATATTTGTAATCCTAATCTTAACGAAGAATATTTATACAAATTGGAACGTCTTCAAAATTTATGCATCATCATCGACCTTCAGGAATATGATCATATTTCTGAATACAGGTCACTTCTCAAATGGTTGAAGATCTGTGATCGACACCAACTTCACATATTTATTTTTTTTTAATGTATTAAAAATCCTCAGACCTCAAAATATCTTACTGGCACATTTAAAGATTTGTCTACTTACAGCCTTGGGCTACGATCTGAAAGTCACTCACCTACTTACTTCTAAAGATACTCTACCTCCTAAGAAAAATCTTTCACCAATCCTGACACCAGGAAAATCACGTCCTTAAATATTTTCAGACTATGTAAAACAGTCCTAACTCTCCTGAAACCTTTTCCTTTGTGCCCTTGTCCTTTTCTTTCTTTTCCACCCCAAATTATGTCAATAGTTTGCTCTACTGATACTTTTGTCTTTTTTGTAGTTTTTTTCCTCGCTATTGTACTAAAAATAATTTTTATTGTAAAATTTCTTACACTATGCCAACTAAATTTCAATACGAATTTTTATGGTTAAATGAAAGATATTGCTCACGTAGCCATAATTTCGCTACGTGCAATATACATAAACACTGATAAATAAATCAATAATAATTATATTAAAGAGGGAATCAAGTCTGAATGGAGGAACACCTTGAAAAAGATGGGAAATTATATGCTTATTTAGAATCAAAATTTATCCCCTTGATAAAGAATAGATGAACACTTTGCAGCTGTATTCATAACTAAACTTTTCTCTGGCATGTTTCAAAGCAATATGTACTAAACTTTATTTCTTTTCCGGATTTTTTCTTTTTGATCTACATCTTCACATTGTTTACAATTTACATAAATTCGTGTTGAAAACGAACAATAGTAAATTGATATGCTTGAATGCAGTTTAGAATCGCTTTGAGGGCCGCATGAGTTAAAATATTATTTTGTCTAGCGCCACATCTATTGCAGGATTTTTTTTGAAAACTTGTAAAACATCTCAATCAAAAATTAAAGACTCAGTAGTTGCACCACGGCCATTCATTTTCTTGAAATTATTAATGAGTGCGCTATTCCTCATATTTAAATTTTCATAGTCGGTAGCAATAGCAGATTTAATTTAAAAAGTGCTCGATATACTTATTGTGTCAAATTTGATTTTAAAAAAAGCAGAAGTTATATCAATATTGCATCCGCATTGTTTCGATTGTATAATCACTAATTTGTCCATAATCCATTTTAAAGCGATGCTATCCCATTCGCGACGAAGTCGTATTCGCTCAACTATGATAATATGAACACAGAAACTTCGTAATTACTTTTCGTTATATTCATGCTTGTTTGGCTCAGAATTTCTTCCTTCAGTGGGTGTTATTCTACATTTGAGTGTATGCAAAATTGTGTACGTACGCGTGAAAACAATATATGGACAACTTTCTTGTTTCTTTTCTAAATATATCTATTTCACATAACACGATTACTAATGTCACTTAAATGGAAAATAAAATTCCACTCGTTTTACTACGCTACATAAAATGCATAATGAGTAGAGTTCTTTATGTATTAACATCTTCAGAGAGGCACTTTGTAGTTATATTGCCGGGCAAGCACATGAGTATTCGCTGCGCTTAGGTGAATAATGCGCCACGGGTCGTTGCTTTGCAACTGGTGAGGTACACACCCAGACGAAATGACTCCACTCCACGATTAGAGGGGCGTCAGCATGGAATGGAAACTTAGAAGCCTGACTAACTAAATAAATGGTACTCCATGAAATTATTTTGACGTATAAAAATAAAACACGCGTTTTAGTGTATTCAGTTATGAGAATAAACATGAGTGTGCACCCACAGAGTGCAACATATTTTCTCCAGAATGCTTTTATTTCGTAAATGATAAATGTTATATAAGGTAAAATATTTGTTTTGTATCAAATATTTTATAAAATATGTGGGTAATTATTATCATTTCTTTAAACAGTACGTATGTATATATATATATATATATATATATATATATATATATATATGTGTGTGTGTGTGTGTGTGTGTGTGTGTGTGCTTTCATATAAAGCTAATGTAATTACGTTGAATCAAATAAATATTATACTGTCACAGGACCTATACAACATATAATAATTAGATATACTCTAGTATCACAAAAAATATTTTTTGAAAACTCGAAGGAAAATTTCTTAAAGTACAGCTAATCTGAGGTGATTTTTCCACACAGACTCTCGTTCAAGTGCTGATAACGCTTGAAGTTACTTAACTGATAGAATAATAATTGTATGCCTTTGGCCCTACCGATGATAAAGCATTTCATAGTGGTTCTTATTTGTAAGGAAGTACTATATAAACAGCCAATTGCTTGTGAATTTTCAGGAGTAAGTGAAAAAATATAAATTTTTCATCATAAAAATAATTACAAAATGATACGCTTATAAAATGGCTGTATGCCTGTTTTTATTTTCGTTTATCGTTTTTTAAAGTTTATACGTAAACTCATAAAATTTTGGTAAATAGATAGGTTTTGTAAAATTCACAAACGCTTAAAATGGAAGAGAAATAACTGAAAGTAATTATTCTAAAACTTCATAATAATAATTTAATAACATTATCTCGTAGTCGAATTAAAAGTCCAAAAATATATGATAGTAATATAAACGGTTCAAATCTTAGCTTTAGGAAAGAAGAAAAATTATTTCATTTTCAAAATCGCCATGTTGAAATTTCTGAAAATATATGCGGTATTGAGGAGTATTTAATAATTGCAAGAAAACTATTTTCGTTTCTCTATCTCAGCGAATAATAGACTGTAATTTTAAATACTTCGGAATTCTGTTTGACAGTAAGCAAAATTGGTGAAAAGAAGTAAAAAGTAAAACTAATTAAAAACACTTTTTTTAAAAATGAGAAACGACCGGATATATCTAGTTAAAATTTAGCTTAAAATTAAATTACTTTAGTTAGACATTTATTAGAGAAGCCTTTGTGCTTAAGTGTCACATTGGATATGGGTTTTTGAATATTGAAAATTTTCTTAAGACTGTTCTCCGATTTAGTGAGGATTAAATTTTTTCTCAGCACCAACAATAGAATAAACACTTTATATATTTAAATAAAGTAGCCCATGCGTGGGATTAAACAACTTAAATTTAAAATAAGAACTTACAAGTGATAATCCCACCTTGATTCTTGAAGTTGCTACGAATGTTACGCTATTGGTACCCTTAATCACAATGTGAAATTTTTTTTCACTGAAGGTACTAAGAACGTGAAAATGTTACCACAGTATTACATTGCTGCCTAGGGAGCGGATAATAAAGTTAATTTAATTTTTTTTAGCTTTTCGACATATTCGTTTAAATTATTTTAATCTTTTAATATAATATTTAAAAATATATCTAGTAATAAACACGAATATAAATAAAGTTTCATAATTGCATATACATCTGTTTACATTTAGCAAATATATTTTCGTCATTGTCTTTCTCTCTCTCTCTCTCTCTCTCTCTCTCTCTATATATATATATATATATATATATATATATATATATATATTCTTGTGTTATTTTTAATGCCATTAACGATTAATTTCTTATATTATATGAACAAATAATACTTTAGTAAGGCTGCCAACATTAATTCTTGGACATCCATTCCAACATAATAAGTTTATAGAAAACGTTATTGAACCCCAAAGTTATTGACCCATTTGGTTGAATGGGCAATTACCTAAATGGATGAAACTTTTTGTTAACGACATATTTTATGGGATGTTTTTGATCTATTTGGTTGTAATTTGAGGTCGGTTAAATTTTTTTGTAAACAATTTTTATTTTTCCGTATTTAGTGTCTATGATTTGCTATGTGACTCAAAATCTCACTCATCGAAACTCAAAATCTCACACAATTACTTAGGAAGAATTCAATAGTCTCATTTATTAAAATTGAAACAGACGTTTGAGGCGTTTAATGAACCTAAACGTATTCACATTCATATTCGTATTTGTATTCATATTCACAATATGTTTTTTTAAAATTCGGATAGTATAGAGAAATCCGAAAAAATAGCAGTTACAAGGAAACAGTCTTTTCATTGTATGGAAAGAAAAAAAATCTGGACAGCAAAAGTTGTTCAAATTTTATAAAACCTTTTTATACAATTTGTTTAAAGTTATTATCTAAATAAAACTATTGCTTTATTAAATGTTCAATATGACCTCCATTTTACTGTATGCAGATACGGATACGTCTTCAAGTTTTTCTAACAGCTTTTAACAAAGAAAGTTGCGCAGATAATAATAAATGACATCGTTTAACTCCTGTGTGGTGTTACATCGGAACTTATAAACTTGATCGTTAAGGTGTGAAAAAATATATTTTGTTATAAGGGTTCATGAATAGCATGAATATGGTAAATCTGTCCGCAAACACATTTCTGTCCTTACAACAAATTGTTCGCTATTTGAATTTCTTGTATCAACACGTTATATTATTTTCTGTGGATTCATTATATTTGATATTTGACGTAAAAATCAAATAAACGACTAACCATTTATACAATACCACGTAGATGTATTATGAACCTTGACTAAATTTACATTACAATACGAAAATTTACAGCTATTTTATGAATGGGTTTTTATAAAATGTGGCCAACTCCCGCTATCCAGATTTTTTCCTCCCATAGAATGAAATAATACTATCGTCAAACTCAAATAAAATAAAGGAAAATGTTTGTTAATTTTATTATTTTTCATGAAAAACTCATGCTTGATTTAGGATTTTCTCCTACTATCCCAGTTAAAAAAATGTGACATACATTTTTTTATACATAAAGTGAATATAGTGACATACATACATAAAGTGAATACTAAGATGCATACATAGGTACATGCAGATATTTAAAGCACATTCTCTCGTCTGGCTTCATCGTAATCAATGCTTGGGTGTATACCTGCAGATATCTACTTACCGGCCTGCTGATAATCTAGTTGCTACGTTTTTATATGTAAGTATATATGTGTATATATACATATACATATATATATATATATATATATATATATATATATATATATATATATATATATACATATATATATATATATATATATATATATATATCAGTCGTATCAAATCTTAAGAGACTTTATTACTTGATTATCTTTAGATCTTTATCATTCAAACTCAATCGTGGCGCGTGTATTGTTCATAATTGAAGAATTATTAACTGTATCTCCAGTTTCCACGGTCAGATTCTAAGTTAATTTACACTTGTCTACAATAGGAGTATGCCTTTCTGAATGAAAAAACCCTTAAAATTGATTGATTGATGCCGGAGATATGAAGAAAAATACACAAAAAATTAAGTCCAATTGAGAACCTCGTCTTTTTTTGAAGTCGGTTAGTAAAAAACTGAAGTAAAAGTAAAAAACAAACGTATGTGCTTTTCACAATAATGTCAATAATTAATTTTCACAATCTGCAGAAAAACTATTACTTTTAAAAATTTGTCTCGTATATACATAAACTTTTCTTGTATATACGTATATACATATATATTTATTTATATTTATTAAAATATTCGGCTCGTTACATGCTATGTTAAACGTTGCAAGAATGAATTTTTTAGATGCAAGCCTTGTAAATGCTTTTGGGTTTAATAGACAGTTTTTTTATTGAAGCTATAATAATGCTATTCTTGTAATGGAATAAACTTTTGAATTATAGTATACAAATTTTTGCTTCTTTTCATTAAACGTTATCTTTATGTGATCATAATAAAAAAAAATTCTTATACCCCTTTCGCTGATAATAAACTCTCTGGAGTAGAAATAATTATATTTTTAAATACTTTTTTATGTAGCACCTCATGCTCTTCTCCAAGTGCCTAAGTGAACAGATTATATTTAAATGTTATAAGAAACTATACGAAAAATATTGAATTATGCTAAAGTTTTAACCAGTAACGTTTAACGTTTGACCCTGTACATTGTTGATAGTCATTAAGAACTAAAATTTACAAATACCGTTTTAATTGAGACGGTAACTCGGTGGAATCCTCCTTATGCACACATCAAGAAGAGATGTACTCCAAAATTTCTTGTTAAATCTAAACTATTTATCCAAATGATGCCTTAAATTAAAACTGCCATGAAGCTAGACAGTTTTAATTTAAGTAAAATGTGTTAAATGAAAAATTCATTAAATTTAACAAGATTCTAATATATCCTACTAAAATGAGTCTTTACTTGCACCATTTGGTCATTACTATCTTTAAGAACTTCATTTCGTTTCATAGCGTAATTCAAATAATAGATGGACATATTGCCGCGTGTGCGTATTTCTGTAAAAACGTTTAAGGCGAATAATCTTGGCATACATTACTTTCACATATCTGTAACTGATTACACAGCGTATGTTTAGTTGGTTTTTTTATCCATTTCATCGTCGTATGTTGGCTAATTTAAACAACAAATTTATAAATGTTGAAATGTTAAAATATGATAATAGATTCCTTTCCTGTGTAATCCTAAGAGCCTATGGTAGAATGTATGTAAACCGTGACTTGGTTATCGACGGCATTAAGGATTGCGTTGGCCATTTTTCTTAATCTTCACAAAGAAATATTGAAGAGTCACCATGTTTTTACACAACTGTAATAATAATCAAACAGGTTATGGGCGAAGTAAATTTAGCTCTAAAATAATTCAACTGTAAAACTACGAAAACTATGAAATTGATATAACTTGGAAACATTTATCAAACTACGAAAATAACATGAAAGAAAAGATGAGATAATTCTGAACAATTCTTTCATATTAATTGCATAGCTAACTGACCGCGAAAATTATCACACGAGACGATTCGCCGTCAAAGCTTTTCTTCAAAATAAAGAATTATGGACTTATTTTCAAAATCACGATACTATACATTTGCAAGCCAATTTAAAGGCCAGGACAAAAATCATTTCACTGATTGAAAAAAAGAAGTAGGTTTGGAATTTTTTATCACAGTCTTTTGACGATTTAAAGCTAAAACGCTGAGTAAATTTTCTTCGAGTTCTGTGAACCACTACTCTTGCAGACATGTATTATATATGCACGTATTGCAGTAAGACACAACAGAGGTATGGAAAATTAAAGTGCGATACGTAATTAGGTCTATCGTAAAGAGAAATTATGTTCAGATGAACCTGACTGGACCAAGTGCTAGTTGGCTGCACTTTGCACTTCCTAAAGATACCGAAACACGTCGAAGTCAGCAAAGGTGACTGTATACTACGAGTCTGGCATGAATACCCGCTTCAGAATGAGCACTCATCAAGTCAAGTGCGTATTCACCAAAGATAAATATAGAAATTTTGATACTTTCTCACAAAATATTTTTCAGAACAATCGGAGAAAATGTCTAACTTTGTTACACTGAAGGAATATTCAAATTTGGACCGTTAAATTATAAAAACAAAAAAGTCAAATAAATTTTAGACTTTAGACAATTGCAGTAGAATAAGAACTAAAATCTCGTCATCTAAATAAATATCATGAGGTATATGTAAAGATAGGTCAAAGGTAATTTTGTCAAGTTAATTGTAAAACAAGTTCAAAAAAGCAAATGAAGTGCAAATATGTGGTGTTCTTATTTGAAGTACGAGGGAGTAAATTAGAAAATGATATTGAATACGCTGAATAAATTTCGATAAATGCAATACAATTAACATCATTACGTACGAAAATACTCTTTGAGAGATAAAGTAAGTAACTTTGTTGTACATAGAGATATATCGTATCATTAAAATATGTACATTTTACTTTCCTGGGTACTAGAATACAAACTAATATGGCATATAAATTGAATAAATCATTTTACACATTAAAATAAGTACCTTAGACATTAGAATATAAAGCTTGACTTGATTTCAAAACTCGTTAGGTTTTACAAGAAGTTGAGTTGATCCCTATATATTCCTGCAGGAAAATGGTCCACCTGGGAATGCAGAAAAGCATGGTGATTACAAATTTATGACACAACTGTGAGTAAATCTAATATCATGTTTTGCTGTGAAAATAATTTCTAAAAAACACTAGGTTTTCCTATTGCAAAAATAAGTAAATTTTGATACTAATTTATTATTTATGATAACGCTTGTCTGTACGCAGATCTGGGACACTCATATACAATAAACATGTTTATTAAGGTCAGATCTATGGTGCTATATTAACGACGACTGTCCTTCCATTACTATAGATTACGTAATGATGCAGATAGGTCAATTTTATTATTCTATATTGTTTTTCAATAATTATTTATATTTTTACAGGACGTATCGACACTTAATACGTTCGAGTAGGATATTTTAGTTTTATATTAACAATTCCAGAAGTGTTTATATTTTCAAATTAGTCACCTTTTCTTTCATCCCATCAGCATTTCAAAATTATTTTACCTAATAAAACATATTATTTTAAAATAATTTATTTTATTTTACGTGTTCTTCAAAGTATATTTGTTAGTTAAAAAACTAGCGAAGGAAGTAGAATTAATGAAATAAAAACTGTGGCCTGATTCTCATCGCATTTTGATTTCAGTGTGAAAAGTATTTTTTTTACTATTTGGTATGTATCGTTTTGATTAAGTAGGCGAGAAAAAAAGTATTTTATATAATATTGCTATATTTTTGTATAATTATGCTTATAAATTCATGCATATATATATGCGAATCATATTAATAGATATGGTGTGCCAATGAATAAAAGCTGTTTTCATTTCCAAAGGGTCGAATTGTACACATGAGAAATCAATATTTAGTTGAAAGTGAAGTAACCCAAAGTTTTAGATAAATTTAATGATAAGGGCTATTTTGTAGGTTGGAGGGATAAGTATGAATTTTTAGGTGTTGTAAAGTATTATACAATATTAAATTGTTAACAAAAACATTGATTTAATAAATTATTGCCTACTCTTAAATTATTTAAGATATTAATATTAAAGTAAATTTTTTTCCACGTATATATCAATAGGTAATTAATTGTATACCAATAGGTAATTTAATTATACGTGACATACATTAATTTCGATGGTAATGAGAAGATTCTTTTTTTCATTTCAGCCAATTGAAAATCATTATACGAGATAGATAGTTTTTATTTTTTCTCCAAAAGTTGGGTATGTAACTCTAAATAAAGAGAGTAATCATCATGCTGGCCCGCATGAATCAGTATAATAAATAATGATCAACTTGGCGAGTAAGCAGTTACTTCTGACGGTTCGCTGTAAATTAATGTCAAATTACATACCATAGTGAAAGTGTCAAAGAGTCGAACTTGTCTATCGTTATGTTTGTCGTTGAATAGTAGTGTGGATTTAGATGATTTTTTTCAAATTAAAACATTTTAGACTATATTTTTTTAATTGAAATGAAACAAAGTAAACTTTTAACGTTTATTTTTTTAACAGTGTTTGTAAAAAGGTAGATATAAATATATCATAAAAATAGTTAAAAGGATTCTAGATGTATATTACTTTTTTACTCCTTATGCCTATTGCGTTTAAAAAGATAATCAGGTGACCTTAAAGTGTCAACTGTGTCGGATATTCGTTATATCAGATTGAGATACCATAAGCCCTCTAAATGTGATTCTCTAAATATAAGGAACTTTTCTTTACCTAACTTAACCTACATTTGAAATCACATCTAAATAATATTTACCATAATTATTTAAACTTATTTTAAATCGCCTAGACGGCAAGATTAAAATGGCAATGTTCAGTAATTCTTGGCACATTTATATTGCTTTAGCTATTTATTAATTACAACAATGTCCTCAATCTATTATAGGGTAAAGTGGGACACAAGATAAGAATAAAATACTGGGATTGTTTTTTCCGATGTCATAGTTTGAAGTAGGTTTATTATTAATAATGTAGTGTGAAAAATTCGTTCCTAATTTTGTCATGTCATTTTTAGATTTCCTAATAAAACATTATTTTACATAATAAATGTTAACGTATATATGTGTTTTCGTGTGTCTTTATGTGTGTGTCAGTGTATATGTATATGTGTGCGTATAAATGTCCTATATTTATATGTTGTATATACATGATCGTGCACATGTACGTACATATTCGTATAATATATATATATATATATATATATATATATATATATATATATATATATACTCAATAGTAAAAGTCTAAATACCATTAGTTCAACTAATACGGACACCTTGAATATGCGTTACGGCTATTTGTGTGGCAATATCCAGAGGAATCGCTGTTGATCTGTTAGCAGGCTTACATAATCATTATAAAGCATTAATTAATTGAATTTCAAATAAAAAAAGTTTTTAATTTTTATATTAATTTTTCAAAAATCTTCTTTGTTCAATTTAGTTTGGTATCGCTGTTTTAATACCACATTGTTAAAATACGACGTGACAAAATAATCTTAAATTTATTTCTTAATTAGTTATAGCCAGTAGGTAAATATTGTACTACTGTTAAAATATGAGGTGGGAAAATAATCTTAAATGTATTTCATAATTACTTATAGCCAGTAGGTGAATATTGTAGCACTATTGTTAAAATACGAGTTGGAGAAATTATTCAAATGTATTTCTTAATTAGTTATAGCCAGTAGGCGATATTATAGGGCTATTGTTAAAATACGAGATGGAAAAATAATCTTAAATGTAGTTTTCAATTAGTTATAGCCAGTAGGTGAATATTGTAGCACTATTGTGAAAATACGAATTGCAAAAATAATCGTTAATGTATTTCTTAATTAGTTACAGCCAATATATAGAGAGTATTGAACGCAAGTACAAGACAAGGGAAACATTCCATTAATCAACAACACAAGGGCGTTCTTGAAGACTGACGCTTTTATGTCTTAATGTGTTCGGAGTTTATGTTATTTGGTTTTTAAACTTATTCAAATTTTTTAAATAAGTAATTTTGTTTATAAATTATATATTTGGAATTTTTGTAACTATCTTTTAAATTCTGTTCGTTGCAAATATTATTTTAAATGCTATGGGAAAACATGGCTTAAATCTATAAAAATAATCTACCTTTATGTTTAAAATTTATAGTAATTGATTTTTGTGTATAGTTTAATAGAAATTCCATATATACTTAAGTGTATTAACATCAATATGTACTTAAGGGTATAGGAACCCCCCCTCGAGTGAATCTCCTTTTTTGTAAGTTTATTTGATTACAATGAGTATTTCATAAACTGGCCGACCGTCAACTAGAGCTGAAAAACTATTGTATGTGCATAATAGTTACTATCCACAATTTATAAACATGTATATCTAGAAAATACATGTTTCATTTATTCGCGGGAAGTATAACACTTCGTCCAAACAATTTAAAATAAAATTTAAAAAAAATCCATACCAAGTCGATACTGCTTTCTCTCGTATATGCACATCCAAACACATATGAGTGCTATATTTTTCTAGCATTGACTTCAGCTGTAACAGTATTCTGCAATTTTTAACAGTAGCAGTATTCTGGAATCTTTAGCAGTAGCAGTATTTTGCAAATTTTTACATAAACTTTTATTCAGACGTTCAAGAACGATTATGTGTCGCAAAAGTTTAATATTTCAATCACTTTTCATTGCGCTTTTTATTCAGTGGTTAATTAAAATTCGTTCAATTTAAAAAAAAAAACTTTTATTTTCCCATTTTTAGTATCTATGATATCCTATACCATCCAGAATGTCACAAAATTACTATAAATTCAAGATTAATATTATCTCATTTATTGAAATCAAAACAGACTTTTGCTTACCTCGCAATAAGTCAAATCAGTACAAACTCGATGAGTTTATTTCTCATCACTGAAGAGTTCCTTGTACCCTGATTAGCTTAATTAAAATTTATGTTGTTATTAGTTATGTCTTATTAAATTTTCAATTATGTTAGTTACATCTAATTAACATTTTATAGGACTATACTGTTGGTATATCCTTCCAAACAAAATATAAATTCGAATTAAGAAATATCCTTTTTTTTAATTTAGTTAAAAATAAGAAATCCAGCAAAATATTAATAAATAAAAATATTTTAAATCTGTACAAAACATTTGTGAACACTCAAAGGGAAATTTCTCAAAGCATAGCCAGTCTTATGTGTTTTTACACTTTTGTTTCTGGCTTGCCGAAATGCAAGACGAGTGTGAATGAAGGACCTGAAAAATATTCGCTTTTTATCCTTTCGTTCATAAAAATTAAGCCATATGGAACATTAAAAATGTCGCACACAATTTATTATTCTACTTCGAATTTCGAAAACGAAACGCTTATAAAAGTACTTTGAATTTAATTAAATACTATAGTCAAGTTGAAGTTGGTAACCCGTACATTTTAAAATTGGATACATATAATATATAGGCTTCAGAAAAGAAGAGGGGTTCCTTCATTTTCAAAAGCGCGAATTTAATTTTATGGTAATATTTACAACCTGGAGGAATATTTACTAGCTATAAGAAAACAATTTTGGCTTCTTATTTTAGTAAGAAGTTATTACTTGGTGTAATTCTAAGCGTATTTAAAACTGCAAAATTTGTAGAAAAAATTTTAAGTTTTTTTAAGTTAGACCCTAATTAAAATTTGGTTTATCAAAATATTAATAAACGGCAGGATTTGTCTTATCCAAAAGATTAGGCATTTGTTTTTGTATATCAAAACGAATCTAAAATGTACCTTTTTGTAATTTCAATTATCAAAGGGCTAATTTATGTAAGAATTTTATATTTATTTAATACTTTTCTTCGCTTTAATTAGGATCAAATTTTTGTTAGCAACACATGAACTCTATGTATTTTGACGAGCGCATTTTTGTTATCAAACAAACGAAGGAGAAACCAAGACTAATGTAGACGTGCCTACAAGTGATAATCACGTATTAATCGCTTTATTCAGCTTCCCTACGAGTGGTTCCACAACGGTGATCTTAATGATACCATGATGTGAACATTTTTTAACAATTTTTATTAAATTTTATTTTAGAGCTTTTCTTTTTAATTGGGTTTAAAAGTAAATGTGTCAGAATTCGAGGCGTCAATATTTTTTACGCATATATGTACAATAATTCCTCCAAATTTATTTCTTCTCTGAAAGCACTAGAAATATAAAAATTTGCCTTCAATATGTAACTTTTCAATGGAATAATTTTAGGCACAAATGAAATTTTAATTGAGGAATAAACAAACAATGAAAAGTAAGAAAGCTCTCAATGGTTTTTTGCTATTATCATCATTGGAAGCATAAGTTTTATTACAATATTCAAAAATATATCTGCTTCATACTTTAAAATTGTACACTTATCTACAATTTTAAACATATTTTCATCGTAATATCCCTATATATGTGTTATTTTAAAGTGCCATTACCCGTGTCATGATTTTTTGGGTATAAGTCCTTGCACAATAGTAAGTATAATATAGCAACGGTGAAGTGAGATTTTTTCTCATTAAATATTTTAACTTTCAGCAAATCAAGTACTTTTTAATTCGCTGTGAAGGAGAAATGTTACACGGATGGGAATATAATTAAATTTAAAACTTCATTAATCATTCCTTGGGATTTCATTGTTATTCTAGAAGAATTTCTATAACACTAAATTCTAGTTCCATACTTATTGAAAGTTTCACATATTATTTTTTAGTAAACTATTTAAATAGTACTATTCAAATAACTTTCTAAGAATATTAGTTTTGTACATAACATGAAATGGGAGTCCATAGATATGAGCACAATATTTATAATTTGAATACTTTACTCTCATTTTGCTACGATTTAGGGCATAATTGTCCTATTATGTTACACTTAAAATATCAAACGTTTCTTTAAATAGACAAACTAATGAACCTTTTATTTGTAAAATTTTCGTATCCTGAATTCAAAAATATATAACATACATATAAAAATATTTGTATATATGTTACATATTCTCAATTTTTTCAATATAATAACCAACTTTCAGAAGCATATGTATCTTATAAACAAAATAAATCATTAAAGTTGTAAATTAAAAATGATCATCTTTACATCAATAATAATTTAAATTATGTCAAAGAACCTAGTTTCAATTTATTTGAATTCTTTTAATATATGCTACGAAATAATATATTAACTTTTTTATGGTGCCGTAATACTCCACGAATAAACTTAACAAAATACATCCCATTCCTATTATCAAAGTATATCACTTTGAAGAATAATTTGACAACATAAAATTTTTTGTATTTTTTCTCAATAATCTCAGTTAAAGATAAATTTCAAGCCCAATAATCACAGAATCTTAATAGTCCACTTTGCGTACGGAAAAGCTGAGATATTAAAATAAAAATTGTGCCTTATATTAAATTAAGTGTTTATACGAAATATGTTAAAATAAAACAAAAAAACACAAAGTGATAAATTTGATATTTATCAGTCTTCTTATTTCATGGCGATCCCGGTTTCCTTCCGCTGTGGTCTTACCAAATAAAACTCCGTTCACAGTTTGAATTTAATTTTATTATTATAACTCTTACAGATCGCCTCCAGCCGTGAAATTCACAAATATAAAATCGTGACGTGAATCTCTACCCTTCATTACCAGTACACAATTCTATTCAAAAAGAGAATTAAAGCTGAACGAAATGACGTCCGGTTGTACTGTCAATTCAGGTTAGATCATTTAGCATGACAAAAGTAAAAAAAAATTGGTTATTTGTAATTATAATGTATAATACAAAATAATATTATATTTGAATGCAACTGAGTATCATTTTGACATCTGCATGTGTAACCAAGTTTCATTTTTCTAGCGCTGGTAAGGCCCGCATAGAGATCCAACCATCTGTCGTGGACTATTTTTAATAGATCGTAAAAGATCTTAATAAAACGGAAAGACCTTATTAGTTTTTTTGTAGTTTTCATGAAATTTTAAGAATATATGTTAATAAACTTTTTTTTTTAATATTATTGGTAAGGTATGGACTACATAGTGAGGATACCAAAATCACTGCAGTGCACGCTGTAGCAGAAATGGAAATACTGAAGGGCTTTTGCCAAATATTGTCATAGGTAATGTAATTTACTTACGTATATTGTCATGTTTACTTGTCAACAAATGTAGTTTTGCTAAAATGTGAATTTAAATCATATTTTTAATCAAAGAGTGTATATAAAAGATGACATGTATTGAAAAATAGGATATGATCGAGATTATTTCATTATAAAAAATGTATATGATAAAATAATTACTCAAAACAATACCTACGTTTTCTGTATTAGTAAATTTGTTTTCACTATTTTCACTTTAAATTTGTAATTACGCATTTAATTTTTTACAATAAATTTACATATAAAAATAAATGTTGATAAAATTATACCATTTATTTTTATATGTTTGTAAAAAATGTGGTGTATGATATTAATAAAATTCTACAAATTTAAAAAGGATCAGATGTACCCCACTTATATTAAAAAATTCAATTCTGTCAACCTTGAAACTTTTTTGTTAAATCTTTCGTTTACATTTTTTTTAAATTTTAATTTAATAACTGGGGAGAAATAAATTTTAGCCACATTAAAATTTTCAGTATTTTTTATACCAAAAAACATTAAATTTAAAGTAAATCACTTGGAATGTTAATCTATGAAATCATAATTTAATACAATCAGACATCATGAACTAAAGATTTAAATGTCGTAATTATTTCTCTTTTTAATACCTCCTAAATTTTAATTACACAATTAACGTAATTCTTATTAACATGTCTGTTTAGATGTTTGTTGAGTATGTATTATATATTTAGAAATTTAAGGAGAAAATATTGAAAAATACTTCAGCGATAAAAAAATAACTATAAAATTGCGAGTAAATTTTTAAAAATAATTTTTTGCAGTAAAACAATCACGAGTAATTTTAAGTATATTATATAATTTTAAAAAAATACTAAAATTAGCAATTTTGTTTTACTGAGCTCATACCTCACATTTTGTGCATCGAAAAAAGAAAATTTTTGAATGTGACATAATTGTTAGTGTGTATTAAACTGTAGAAATACTTTAAAAAATAACCAATTAAAATTTTCATATTTTTAAAATCAAATTAATTAATTATGTCAGAAGGAATGCATTTTATAGTAGCGTTATGCATATTTTTCAAAATGATTAAAAAATATGCATAACGCTACTATAAAATGCATTCCTTCTGACATTGTATCATGATAAGAAGATAATATTATGGGTTTTTCATTGATTATCACATTCATTTTGTTGAGCTGAAAACAAGAGGATATTATATATTCTGGATTGGATATTACTGTAATCTTGTTATTTACATTAATAAAAGCATTAATAGATATTTCAACAAACAAAATATATTTAGATATTTCTTGCCATCTTACAATAAATAACAAGACAAACAATCTAATGTAACTTAATATGATCGATGACTCCACACATAAGTAATTTACCTATTTTGAGTTAATTATGTTTACTTTTTAGTACTTTCTTTTTTTGAAGTCGGTTTTTTAAAGATATTTTATATTATTCACGTAAACATTACTTTGAAAGTTACTACATTAATTTGAAGCAAACAGATAAAATTATAGTCCGTTTAAAGTAGCGGACGCTACGTGACGTTAACGTCGCGCACCCAACGAATATCATGTCATTGGCACCTATTTGATCTTTCATGTGTCCACAAAGTGACGTCACCAAATGGCACAGTGCCATTAATATATCTGAGTTACCTCTTAATTAGCATTTACTTTCTATACATCATAACAATTGGATATAATTTTCGTCGTGCTTTTAATTTTACGTTAACTGTCTTATGTGAGAGAAATCTAAAAGTGGATCCATGTCACACTAAGCCGAGACATGATAAATAATTTCAATGTACGATTACGTCAGCGTACTTTACGAATTTATTCATTTTAGTGTAATAGTAGAATGTCATAATTAAAAACTAATTGGAATATAACTGCCGGCGTATTCAACATTTTGAAGTTGAGTGTCGTTTCCTTGAATAGGGTAACAGGGTAACTAGTGTAAATTTCTTAGAAAAGTAAAGATGATTTAATACATCTGTAGGAAACTCCGTAAATATCTTTAAGTTCTTCTTCAGCATCATGACACTCTATTCGAATCCCAGTTTCGAGAAAAACTACTTTGGAAAATTCTTTTAAGGATTATTATTTTTGTGTTTCAAAAATAAAAAGAACACACGTGACTAACACATGTTGGAAAGTTGAGTTTAATATTTTTTTGTTTATAGAGTAAGGAAAAAAGTAATAAAGGGATGCAGCGCAGGTTGGGACAAATATTACATATTAAAATTATTTATACACCTGCGCAGCCCAGCCTAGCGCAAAAACCCAGCCCAAAAAGCCCAATCTAAAACTCAACCCAAAAACCCAACTCAGAAATCCCGACACAAAAAACCCAACCCGAAAAAACCAACCTATAGATCTAAAACCGTATCCAAAAAACGAACACAGAAAACCCAATCCAAAATATCCATTCCAAAAAAACGAATCCGAAAATGGTTTTAAATTTTTTATAAAAATTAGGAAATCATGAAGTTCATTATTTTTTTAATATCCCCGCGATTTTATGTTTGCGAAATATATAGCAACAATTCGTTTACATTTTTATATTTCCAAAGCTGATTTCCTCACAAACTATGCAACGTAGAAACTTAAATTTGGCATGGTAATACATTTTATTAACCCATAGATTTTACTTCACCAATTTTTTAAATATTTGTACAACAATTAGGAGCAGATAAGTAAATCTAGTCTAATATCAAATAAATACATTAATGTGTTGAACAAACAAGTGTTTAATTAAATATAATAAAACATAGAAAAACATAGATTTGATCCATAGTAAGGGATAGGCTAATAAAGATGTTTTCTATGTATCATATACACTAATATGCAATCAATGACAAATTGGTTTGCATTTTTTTAGTTAGTAACAAAATATTTAACTTATTTTAACAAATTCTTTCATCATCTAGCACAAATGAGATTTTTAATATAACAATACTTATTTTTATTTCAGTAATATTTTAGAAAGCATTTCCAGATAATTACCGGAGGTGAATTAATTCTGTACTCTAAGCGCGAGATATTAAATTTTAAATTTAGTCTAAAATTAAAAGATATAAATTATGAAAATAACTTTCTGTCATAAAACAAAATGTATGAGGAAGTGCAAAAAGTTAAGTGAAAACGTTTTTCCGAGCGACAAATCCGATATTTATCACTTTTCTTATCTGCACGGCGGCCCCGGTTTTCGTCCAACGTGTTCTCGCAAAATATAACTCCTCCCGCCATTTTAATTTAATTTCGTTATTGTAATTTTTATAAATCGCATTCATTCGTTAAAGTCACAAACAAAAAGCAAGGCTCGAACCCTGTCCCGTCATGAAAAATAAATTATTTCATTCAAAAAAGAAAATAAGTCTGAGTGGAGAAGAATCCGGGTGTATTGTCACTCGAGGTCGCATCATTTAATATGAAAAAGGTGAGAAATTGTCCGCTTATTTATTCAAAAGTTCGTTCACTGCACGATGAATAGGTGAGCACCTTGCAGCTGCGTATATTTCTCGATTTCCCTTTACTGCACTTAAAAGCAATGAATATAAATATTTTAAATTTTGGTAGCCTGTATATTTGAAATGTTTTTAAAATTGTTCTTAATAATTCTGAATGTAAAATAATTCTAGTAAAAAAATGGCACAGAATGCTTTTTGTTTTCTATTTCCGTGTTTGCATTGTACTACAGAGTGGTTGTTTACAGTGTTGTGTTGTTGCTCGCAACGCATTGTATGGTTCGTATTACAATGTTGTTATTTCTGAATCTCAAAGACTTGAAAAATATTTTTCAGATATAAATGAAACATAATTTTCGACAATATAATACAGATAAAATTTCTTAACCATGTTTATACTACTTTCTCGAACTTGCCTAAGATCAAGCCGCTTAAAACATGGAAGGTATACGTGACATTTGAAAACATGGAAGGTATACGTGATTCATTAATTTTTTGACTTATTTGCCGTGCATAAAATTATTCATTTACTGCTGCGAACAGTATTTTCTAATCATTATTATTATTTTTAATTAGCAGTTTATACATTAGTAAATTATATGAAACATGAAAATAAAAACTAGCAAAACAATAGCCTGATTAAAGAGAAGAATGATTTATGATTATTGAAATTGCAAATTTGAGATCGCCAGTGCAAACTTTATAGATCAGTAGACTAGATGGATAGTTGATAAGTAGGGAATCACCGTGACAAGTAATACCCATTACATTCAAAATTTATGAAAAAAAATTTACCAAAATTTTACTTTTCATAAAACTAGTTTGAAAACTGGTAATGTTGCTTTGTATATTAAATTTTGAGTTATCATTTTGTAAGACAAAAACTCATGTTAAAATATTTCAATGGTCCGGGTGAATGTAATTTAAAAATCAGCTAAGTGGTATCTAAAACGATAATTGATGGCAATAACACAAATGTATGCTGAAAGTATCGTAAGAAAAAAACAATAATTATCATGGTAAACGTATATAAAGCGTATTGTAAATATAATTAACCAAGCTTCAAAAATATTTTTAAGTGATTTTTCGTTATTGCATGGCTTTGAGCAACGAAATCGCCGACGGAAAGGATGCGATATGGCCAAATAGCTTTGTTCGTTTGTTTGCCAGTCTCACTTACTCAATTTTTACTCTATTACTTTATGAACTGGTTATGAATGGCGTTTTAGTCATTGAGACGATAAAGTGTAACAGAAATAGCTGAGGTGATTTATTTTGCATCAAAACTTTTGGCGAAATATAAAGCAGCAGACATTAAAAGAAAATTTTAATCACTTGAAAAGAATTCACCACTATAAAAGCTGATTTCGGGAAGACCATGAAAGACAACTAGAAAATGCTGAAGAATATTGTACATTAGCAAGTGAAAGTTATGAATTTAAGAAATGTACAAGATCGTATTTCAATCAGTGACCAAAACTGAGAATGGTATTCTAAAGCTCAAATCTAAAAAAGAAAGACTTTTGTGTTAATTACTGATTGATAGGAAATAAAAACTTTGGAAGTATCTGTTTGATTACAATTTCTTAACCCCTCCTTAAAATTTGGTCGATCATTGAAATGTAATCGTATATAGTATAATTAACGTTCCTTACTCAAATATGTAATATATAAAATAAAAAGTGTAACAAGGGTATTTCAAGAAAGTTGTCGTAGTAATAATAAATACTTTCACATTTATTAAATATTTAAATGCAGACTACAAATATTTGAAACTAAAACAAGAGTTATTCTCACATAACACATACCAAACTAACGCCTTAATATAAAATTACCTCCAGTAACTTACAATGTTTATGCTTCTTTAATAAAAAAACAAGATTAACAAAAAAGATAATTGAAGCCGAAAAATATAGAAGTAAGAAAAGTACATTTCTGTTAGATTAAAAGCAAAATTAAATTGTACATTTTTAATAATAGATAGCAGCACTATATATGCGTTAGTTGATTAACTTATTTTTCTTGCACGTATTGTATTTTCAATTGTATTTCGTTTTATATACTTATATAATACTTTGTTTCATTGAATAAATCCAAGTGGTTATGTGCTCAGTCTACGCTGAAAATAAAAGGACAGAAGAAAACATCAGAGGAAAAGTTAAATCGTTATTGGAAAACATAATAAAATAACTTCAAAATGGTTCCCACACGATCAATGGATTTGAAACTTTTGATGCAATCACCTTTCGTCAATGAAATTTTCAAATAAAATGCGTTTTGAAGGCGAAAGTAATTGATAATACAGTGAAAAAACTAAAACAAAACAGTGCAGAATGATCAAAAAACGATGGCACGGCGATGTTCATAATAACCTCTTCGATGGAATTTAAACGAAATTATATTGGGATAATTCTATGGAAATAACGACAAAACTGGAATCTATATTTCATATATGGATTCAATAGAGTGAACTATGCAAGCTCAAAACATCTCAAACGTTGAAACATTGGCAAAACAACTAAAAGAAATCGGTGGGAGTGTTAGCGACATGGCCACCATAACAAAAATATTGGGAACATTGCCGCCCGAGTATAGATCACTATGAAAAGTAAGGATGTCATTGGACTCAAAGCAGCATACCACTGTCAATTTATGATGTCATTGACTTATTAAAGCAGTAGACTTTGCTCGTTTTTTGGATGAAGAAGTGAGTTTAGAAGGTGAATAAGAACAAGAGACTGTACTTCTTGTTGCCAATAAAGATGGAAGGTAAAGCCGAAAGAAAATAAACCAATGGCTAGTGGGAGCAGTACAAATCAAAATAAAACAACCAACATAGATTTGAATGCTATAATTGTGAAAAGCGAGGCCATTTTCCCAGAGCATGTCATGATCCAAAAAAATCCTAGTTTAAAAAACCTTAACAAGATAAATAATGCATGCAACGCTGAAAAAATACTCGGATTCTAGATAGTGGTGCTCTGATATGACTTTTAGAAAAGATTTCTTTTTGGAGCTGTTTGAATGCAACCAGAAGTCATTGGGAAATAAACAAGATATAGAAGTGTCTGGCATCGGCAAAGTGTTAATAAGAAAATATGTCAATGGACAGTGGGAGGCTAGCGAACTACATGGTGTGTTATATGTTTCAAGGTTGAAAAGAAACTTATTTTCAGAAGGTGTTATAATACAAAAGTTTTACTTTATTATAAAAAAAGATACAAGTTTATTAATTTGTAGATACTGAGGTAGTAATGAGTGCGAAAATGACAGAAAACAGTTTGTATGAGTTGAACATTAAACTAGTGGTCCCAGTTACTTGTTAGTTGGTTCAAAATAATATTAAAATGTGGCATGAAAGAGTGGGGCACATTAATCGAAAACAAATTAAGAACATGAGTGCAAACAGTGTTGCGGAAGGCATGGAAGTTAATGACAATGGGCAAAGTTGTTTTGATTGTGAGGCATCTGCATATATGAAATAAGAATAAACAAATAGTGCACTATAAGGCTCATTTATGTCCACACGGGGTTAGTTATATCAAAGACATTGATTATCAAGAAATATTTTTTCCAACAACAAAATATGATTTTTTTAAGAATTGTTCTGTCTATTGCTGCCAGATATAACTTAGAAATACAACAATTTGATATAACAAGAGCCTTTTTAAATGGATATCTTGAAGAAGACATATTCCTACAAATACCTGAAGGTATGGTAATGAAAGATAGTTACGTATTAAAGTTAAACAAATTATTATACGGTTTAAAATAAGCATCTCCGTGATGGAACAAAAGGTTCACTGATTTTTTTAAGAAATATGTTTTTTTTGCAATTTCAGGCATATAATTGTATTAATATAGGAATTTTTGTACCAAACTGAGTGTTCCTAATTGTTTATGTTGACGATACCTTTGTAATATCCTCAAGCAAACAACTTATAAAAGAAATACTGGAGTATTTAAAATAAGCCTTTAAAATAAAAGAATTAAATTTGAAATATTTTAGAGGCATGCAAATAGGGAGGGTAAATAATAATAGCTGTTATCATTAAGAAAATTAAATAAATAAAATTATTGATAAATTTTATATGAGTAATGCAAATCCTGCAAATAGTCCAGCAGATGTTACTGTTGTTATTACAAAGAATGTAGATCAAAATGTTGTTAATTTTCCTTATAGAAAAGGCTCATTACTGTTTTTTAAATTCTGTTTCAAGGCGTGTCATTTCATTAGCTGTAAATATGTAAAAAAATCCAAGTTGCCAACACGTAAATGCTATTAAACGTTTAATTAGATAAGACAATATAACAGTATAGAGAAAGTGGTGGTCTATTTGGATATACAGATTCAGACTTTGTAGGTGGTGTAGAAACGCTTAAATCTACCACGGGGTATATTTTTATAATGAATGAAGAACCGATCACATGGTCCAGTCAGAAACAAAAGACTATTACTCTCTCCACAACTGAGGTCGAATTTGTGGTTGCTTGCGAATCTGGCAGAGATACTGTGTTTACAGCAACTTATTTCAGATTTAGGTAAAAGTTATGATTGTATTACATTAAAATTTGACAGTCAGAGTGCAATAAAATTTATTAACAACCGTGTTTATCATAAAAGAACATGTAAATATTAAGTATAACTTTATAAGGGAAAAGGTTGAGTTAGGTTTAATTAAAATTAGTTATGTATCAAGTAAAAGTCAATTAACTGACATTTTGATAAAAATCATTGCTTATTTAAGACATCAGATTTTATTTGGTTAATATTTTATTTATTTATTTAAACTATTTTGTTATTAAAAAGAGTTTAATTTTGGTGGGAGTATTAGATTACAAGCAAAATTAAACTTAAACTTAAACTTAGACAGCACTATGTATGGTTTAGTTAATTAACTGGTTCCTCTTACACGTATTGTATTTTCAATTGTATTTTATTTATTTTAAATAAGAGTTCGTTATATTGAGAATACTTTGTTTCATTGAATAAATCTATAATCCAAGAATTTCAGGTAATTTTTCTACTGTCTGAAATAACGTGAGTTATACGGGTGAGATTTTTTACGACTCACACTACGAGTCTTCATTTTTGAATGTGTTAATCTAGATTCATCATAGAACTAACGTCAACTAAAGTCATGAAAAAATATGAAAAATTACCGAAATGATTGCTTTACAAGTTTTACAAACACCATTTGAATACAAGATTGTATTACAAACATCACCTACAAAAAAGCGATAATATAATTAGTTTATAAACATCATTCATGAAAAACTATCACGTAAATACAAATTTCTAAATGGCACATAGAAGCAATTTTTTAGGAAAAATGTTATTGTGTGTATTGTAAAATGTTGAGCTTCACAATTAAGCGCTTTGATTTCTTTCCTATCGTTAAACAGATTATATTAACATTTTCCATTTTCATTTATTTTATATAGTTTTATAGCAAAAATATTATACTGTAAATTAATGTACGTTCTAAGAATAAACAGTGACTAGATTTTGCGATTAAATTGTTCCAATATTTATTTTGCTTAAATTGCCTATCCTGTAATTTACACAAAAAATAAATAAGCAAAGATATCTTTGCTAATATCCCACCTGAAGATGTTGTAATACAACGAAACTTAGGTCGTGGTAAAGAAATTAAAGATAGTAGAAATAATACTACATCACGTAGTTTCATTTAATTGTGAATAATGAATTTCTACAAAATTAACGCCAAATATATTCAATGTAAGGAATTTCAGCAATATCAGCTTACTGTACACGGTACCTGCTTACTTGCCTTCCCATTTATTAGCCCACAATTGATCATGTTACCTTATAGTTAGTTTATATTTAATGAAAATTAAAAAAAAACTCATTGCATATAATTTATCACCCCATTATAAACAAAAAAAAAGTCTTTGGTATATGATGGTCTCTATTGGTATATTATGGTATTTCTTTGGTATATTATGGTCTCTATTGGTATATTATGGTTCTTTTCATCGCTAAAATTGAAAATCCAAAATAGTGAAAGTAATGGATTTTCATACATGTTCCAAAGATTATTATGAAACTAAATCGTAAAAGGTAATTTTATTCACTGTCATCCGCAATATAATACATTTTTTTTCTCAAATTATAATATTTCGTAATCTCATCCAAACTTAAAATCACAAAGGAATATTCTACATGTTGCAATATTTCTTTATAACTTTTATCTTAAAACAATTTTAAAATTAGTAGATTAGAAAAAAAAGCACATAAAACGTTGCACAGTGATTTTAACCAAATATATCATTAGGTACTTTTAAGCCGAAAAAATATGAAATTTTCATGTTATTAAGTATTTATTTGTCTAAACTATTTCTAAATTAAAAAAAATTTTTTTTTTTCAAAATGTCTCAGTAATTATGCATTACGACCCTATATTTTTGGAAAACTCAACTGAACTATTATTGGTAATATATAACTTAAGTTTTGTTTTGCTGAATTTTGATCATTTATAATTCTTACATACTTCGTCAATAGTTTATATATATTATATAGCCGTGTAGGTAATATGAGGTGTCAGAACCGTATATTTTGCAAAGCTTGTTTTAATGGTTCTTTTATCTCAGACATATTTTATGAAACTCGATCGTATAAGGCACGTATATATAATATACCACGAATAACATCATAGGTACAAATATCGTAAAAGAAAGAATGTTGTTTTTATTGAAAATAATTTACAGAATTCTGAAACATCAACTCAAATATTTGTGTCTAAAACACGATAGCTACGTTCGTTTATACTATAATATTACGTTTATTCGATATGTATTAATGAAGTTTATAATGAGAAAAATGATTTCATTTGAGAAGACGGTTGTCCTTTTTCCTGAAAAGTTCTACTACGGTTCTAAATAAGTTGCAGAGACAATAATTTAAATTAGAGCGATAGTATCGAGAAAATCTTGTAGATAAGGGACACTATTAAAGGATTTTCGAGGGTCTCTCTTTTTTATGAGGTTACGGGTCCCAGGAGAAGTCCTGAGACAACCCGGGTGGCGAGGACCGTTAAAGACGTGGATGATTTGATTCAAACTATATTCACTAATTTACGTCCGTAATACTTGAGAGACAAATCACTGAACCAAGTTGGCACAATTTTGTTATGTTAAATAGTATTACCCTAAACCAGTATGCTTAGGCTTTAACTAGATATGTATGTAAACATGATGAAAAAAGTATTTCAGAAAGTAATTAGAATTTAACAAAAAGTTAAATGCAACATAATATTCAATTATTTACTGTGAATAAACAAAATTATGTACGTTTTGGCCGTTATTAATAAAACAAAAATAAAAATGATGGCTAGTCGGAAAGGTGAATTTCGTAAAATGTTGATTACATATATTGTGTATAATATTAAGAAAATAAGTAATAATGAAAAACGGAGTAGGAAAAATGCAAAAAATACAGGGCCTGTTTTGCATTTAAATTATTTAAAATCTGCCCTTGAACGTTCTTGAACATGAAAATCAAGAACCATCCATTTGTCTTGCAATATAAACATCATCACCTTTTTAACACAGTTTGAATTTTGTTCTATGATATGATACAGAGAACAGCCATCTTGTAGTAAAAACATAATAAACCTTAATCTATCTTCGTATACTACATTACATGTACAGCATTTTTATTTAATTTAAATGGGATATCTATCTACACAATTTGAGAAAAAATAAATGTAATATGTTTTCTTAAATTTGGTTGTCTTTTCCCCAGTTCTTAATTAGGGAATACAAGTGTGTATGTTTTATGTATTACTTATGTGATAGGCAATTTAAGCAATATAAATGTTGAATTTAATCGCAAAACTTATTTATTTTTAGAACGTCCGTTAGTTTACAATTTTCAATGTTTTCGCTCTAAAACGACATGAAATAAGTAATAAAGGAAAAGGTTGATATAATCTGTTTAATAGTAGAAACGAAATCAAAGCACTTAATAATGACGTTCAATATTTTACAATACATAAAATAATATTTTTCCTAAAATTTGCATCGATGGGCCATTTATAAATATATATTTTCGTAACAATTTTTTTTAAACAATATTTTTGGTCTAGACTGGGCTACACACCTGTGCAGAATAATTCATACATTCATCATCATCATTGGAATAATTCATATGAATAATATTTATTCTACCTGTAATATATATGTTTGTTATGTGTGGCTATGTGTGGCAATTAACGGCGTCGGATAAACAATCTTGATTACATGTGTGGACGTCAAAATGACACTCAGTTGCATTCAAATATAATATTATTATGTATACATTTTAATTAAAAATAACCATAATTTTTTTTACTTTTTTCACGCTAAATGATCTAACCTTCATTGACAGTACAACTGAAGGTTATTCCGTACAGCTTTAATTATCTCTTTAAATAGAATTGTGTACTGCTAATGAAGGACAGAGATTCTCGTCACGATTTTTCATTTGTGACTTTAATGACTGGAGGCGATTTATAAAAGTTACAATAAGAAAATTAACGAAGAGAATTTTATTTCGCAAAAACTCGACGGAAAGCAATCTGTACCGCCGTAAGATAAAAAAAAGTGATAAGTATCAGATTTATCATCTCATCGTGCATCTCATTAACGAGATTAGAAACGAAGAAAAATTATTGATTTTATTTTCTATTTAGAAGGCCATGGAAAGGCTTGCTATAAATATTTAAAATATTTGAATAGGTATAAATAATATATTTACTTTTTATGATGCCGGACTCAACGAACAAATTTAACAAATTACCTCCTAACCCTATTTCACGAGATACACTCGTACATACACAGAAATGTTTTTAATTTTTTAAGACATGAAAAAAGGTAAGAAATTTCATGCTTATTTACAATGAAATAATGAAAACAAAAAATGCAGAATACTATTATATTTGAACGCAACAGAATATTATATTGACATCTGCGGGTGTAACCAAGTTTGTTTTGCCTTGTGCTGGTAAGTTTCATATATAGATTCAATCGTCCGTCGTGAACTTTTTTCGTTAATATAAGACATGGAAACTTCAATACGACTTTTCCATATCCGTGAAATTTTAAAAATTTATATTAATTAACATAAGATTTTTTTACTAATATTGGCAGGGTGCGAACTTCAGAGTGAGGGTTACGATATCGATTTTAGCGCTCGCTGTAGCAGAAAGTAAACATCGAAATGTTCTTGTCAAGTATTATTATTTATAGTGTAATTTATTTACATTTATGGTTACATTTATTTTATCCTACGCAGTTTTGTTAAAATACGAATTTCATTTATATTTTTTAAAGAAAGAATTTACATAAAAAACAAATGTTTTGAAAAATCAAGTCATGGCCTGCATTATTTTATTATGAAAGCTTTATTGGAAAAAAAAATACATACAAGCAGTCCACCAATTTTTGGATTGCTAAATTTGTTTACACTATTTTCACTTAAAGTTTTTAATTATCTCCTACATTTTCGACAAACATATAAATATGAACGGCGAAAATAAAAAGTTAAATAAGAGACTAATTTAAATTTACAGTTTTAAAAAGATGACTTCAATCTCACTATCATCTTTACAAAGTTTTAAAACGATGACATCAATCTCACTAATATCAACAAAAAATTCAATTCAAGCAAACGTAAAAATTTATCGTTAAGGCTTTAGTTTATTAATTTTTTTTAATTATAATTTAATACCTGGGAACAAATGTACTTTCGCAACAATGAAAATTTTGCTGTTTATTATCCGAAAAAACATGACATTTAAAGTAAGTAAACAGTAATATTAATCCATGCAAAAATAATTTTGAAAATGTATATTTCATAAAGTAAAGATTTAAACGAGATAATTATTTACCTTTTCATTACCTACAATATAATTTCTTCTCTTTCTCTTGTTTAATTTTTATTATTAACTTTTATGATGTTTAATAAAAAAATAGCAATGAAAAAAGAAAGATACTCATTCTGGCTTATTTTTTTAAAATCATAATTTTATATTTTTTTTACAATAAAATATTCACAACACAATAATATTTTTTAAAATACCTAATTTTTGTGTGTATTCATTAATTTAATAAAAGCACTAAAATCAGCATTTTTTGCCGTACTGAACTCATATCTCAGCTTTCATGAATTAAAAGCCATTTAACAGGATAGTTAGAAATTTAACAGGATAGTTATTGTGTTGTAAATTGTAAAAAAACTTCAAAAAATATCAAAGTCATATTTTATAGATTTCAGATATCGAATTTGAAATTATATAAAAAATAATAAATGGATAACTGCTGTATTCTTCTGATATTGTTTTGTGATTGGCAGGTAATATGTTTTGGGTAGTAACTTTATCATTATATTCGTTTTGTTGAGTTGAAAACGAAAAGATATTTAATTAATAAGATTTTGATCTATTTCATTTTGCAGTGAATGAACAGATAATTTCTCACCTTTTTCATATGAAATGATGCGACCTCAACTGTTAATACACCCGGGCTTTCCTCCACGCAGACTCGTTTTTCTTCTTGAACGAAAGTATTTACTCTTCATAAAGGGACAAGATTCGAACTTTTTTGTGACTTAATTAATAAATGGGATATGTAAAAGTTATAATAATGAAATTAAATTCAAATGGAGGGAGAATTTATGTTTTGCGAGAGCACGTTGGATGAAAACTGGGGCCGCTGTTTAGATAAGAGAAGTGATAACTATCGGATTTGCCGCTCAGGAAAGCTTTGTCATTTAACTTTTTGGACTTTTTCAACCATTTAATTTTGTGGCATCCATATAATATTTCTTTTAACATCCGACAAAATTTTAACTTAAAATCTCGTGCGCAGAGCATATAATGTATGTAACTTTGGTAATTATCTGGAAAGTTTATTTTAGAATATAAATGAGATGAAAAAATGTATTGAAATTTTACAAATCTTTCGTTACGGTGGATAATAATAAAATATGTAAAATCAAGCTAATTATTTCGTGACATGATTAAAAAACACGTAACCTAATTTATTATTGATTGTGTATTAATGAATATCATACATAGAAAACTTCTTCATTGGCCAGTCCCTTACTATGAATCAAATCCATATTTTTCTATGCTTTAGTATCTTCACATAAACAGTTTCTTCCGAGTGCATAAATATATTTATTTGATACTAAACTTGCGATTTCACTTACCTCATATTTAATTGGTAAATGAATTATCATGAATATTTAAAAAAATTTGGTGACATAAAATATATAAAAAATTGTATATTAATAAAATGTCTGTATATTAATAAATGATTTGTGAAAAAATCAGCTTTGAAAACAGAAAAATATATTATTTACTATATATTTTTTTTATTGAAATGTTATCTTTCCATTATTAAAAAAAATATTAATTTAAAAATTTCCATTTTTAATGACAAATTTACGCAGTTTACGCCGGCAAACAAAGAAAATATAAATAAATCACCAAGCATTTTCGTTAGCTTCGGAATATAAAAGGGATGTTATAAATGTTTATAAAACTCACCTTTCCATCTGATGTTAGCCATGTGCATTCTTTTTATTTTTGAAATGCACTGAAAATTATCATCATTAAAAAATTATCTAACGCTAGGTTTTTCCTAAAACTGGAATTCGAATACATTGTCATGATGCCGAAGAAGAATTTAAAAATATTTTTGGAGTTTCCTAAAAAAGTATTTAAAATCCTTACGCTTCTGAGAATGCTTCAGATTAATGGCTCTGGTAAATGTTCACATGAATAATATAAATATAATGAGAGACATCGTCTATAACTTATACTAAAATACATTTTTTTCTTTATATTATGCGCCTAACTACGTATCAATCGTTGCTTTTTTATTCTTCTCGAAGAAAAATTAGTACTATTTATATATATTTTTCTAAATTATGTTAAGTTGTATTAGATTATGTGTCTTGATATCGATTGTAAAGCAGAGAAAAATATCTAAATCTTATAATGAATAATAATAAGATTTTACTTTTTTTAATGCGAATATATAATTTATTTATTTCTTGAAAACCCCAGGCCCAACTTATACACAAATCATATGTACAGTATTACCCAAATCTCTGGGAATGCGGAAGAACATATATCAGTTATAAAACAATGACGAATAAGACAATACACTCACAGTCACTAATTCCATACAATAAAAAACCCAATACACAGTAATTTGGATGAATATCATATAGCAATCAGTCGTGAATTACTAAGCAATTCCATGACCCCATTTCTGAAACGGTCAACGGAGCAGAAAAAATATCCAGACTGGGTGCATCTCGCGACACTTCTTTGAGCAATGTGAGTGCACGAAAGACAGGCAAACGCTGTAGAACATTTGTACGCACTCTGGGAGGTAAACTAAACAATGACATCATCCCCTCATAAAGCAGTCAGGGGCATAAAGGACCACTAAATGCAGGATCGAGGGGTTACCGACACAATGATGTAATAATTAAAAAAATGCATGATTAAAAACAATTACCTTCAGAACTGAAAGGAATTAAATCCAACCATGCCCAGTATGAAATATGAGGAAAATAAAACATACAATTTAAAATACAAAAACCTATTAAACTTTTTAAATATTTTCTCCAGTATGAGGATATAAGTATCTTCATACGGAGACTAGATGACTGTATTCATATCAGCTGTACTACGCACATAAAAAGTTAAATAGTGTAATGACACATTCGCTATCTTCAAAAACGTGGGAATTTCGTATGGCAAATCCTAGTACCTTGTCGGCTTTCTACCAGGTTTCTACAATATAACTGTGAAATGTAAGATGATTGTCCATAATTACACCAAGATTCGGCATAGTTAAAACCCTCCTGAGCGTAGCTCCGCCCAGCTCATAACTACGCACAAGTGGGACACGTAAGTGGGAGAATGTTATCATAACACATTTGCTTACATTGAACATTTGCACACATGCAAAACCGGATCCGAAAACCGAACCCAAATACCCAACTCAAAAAAGGAAATCTAAAAATTGAAAAACAGAACCCAGAAACCATACCTGAAAACCGAACCTTAAATATAGAACTCAAAAACTGAACCCAAAAACCAAACTATAATATCGAATCCAAAAAACCAAACGCAAAAAATGGAACATTCATATATTGTATTCATTATTTTGTCATGAAGAAGAATAAAAAGTGATTTGCATTTCATTTTAGAAAATTATGTTAAAAAGTAGCTTATGCTTACATAGAACGCCTTGCGTAATTGACCTCGTGAAACTAGGCACACGTAGAAATTAAAAAAAAATCTTTTAGAAAATTATCTTTGAACAGAATCTGAGATTTGAAAGTTGGCCTGCAATGAGATAAGAACGATATAGTAATACTCTGGGCTATTGATGTATTTAGAATACGGATCCTACTCCAATAATCCTCCGAGCTACTTTCTTATCAAGAATAATAGCGTGCGCAGATTTCAAAATCTCAAAAACTTAAAAATATTTTAAAGGTCATCAGACTACAAGTAGATATAAATGAAATATGATTTTAGACAAAATAATACATATTAAATTTCTTAAGCATGTTCATACTACTTTCTCTAACTTGCCTAAGATGAAGTTCCATAAATATTTACGAATATGAAATATAAATTACAAAACGTGAGATGTACTAGAAGGACAGAAGGTAGACGTGATTTATTTATATATTGATTTATTTTTCGTGCATAAATTCATTCCGCTAATTTACTGCTGCAACAGAAGTATTTTTTAATCATTCATATTATTTAAAATTAGAAGGTTAGATATTGGTGAATCATATAAAACAGGAAAATAGAAACTAGTGGCCTGTTTTAAGATAAGAATTATTTTTACAATTATTGAACTTGAAGATTTGAGACCGCCAATATGATTTTAATAGATCAGTAGAATAGCTGAACAGTTGATAAGTAGGGAATTACAATTAACGAGGACTAGGGTAAATTTAATAAAAAAAAATTCAAATTTAATTTTCTATAAAAATAGTTTGAAAATTGATAGTATTTATTTAAAGATTATAGATAATTTCGAGTATGTCATTTTATGATAGAGAAATTCATATTAAAATACAAAATTTAAAATAAAAAAAAAATCATGTGTGCAATTCACACGTGGTAGAAGTGAAAACTTCAAAAATTTTTATTTTTAAGCTTAATATCAATTTTTAATTTTGATAAAAACTAAAATAATTAGAAAAGTTTATATAATTGAGTTTTTATAAATTATGCGGTATTGTCAAATAGCTTTATTCGTTTATTTGCCAGCCCCACTTACTCAATTCGTACTCTATTACTTTATCAACTGGTTATGAATAGCGTTTTAGTAATTCAGACGATACAGTGTAGCAGAAATAGGTGAATTTATTTCTTTTTCATCAAAACTTTGGTGAAACATAAAGCAGAAATTATTGTAAGAAAATTTTAATCACTTTAATAGAATCCACAACTATGACAGCTGGTTTAGGGAGGGCCATGAAATACGACAGTAAAACGTTGAAAAATATTGTACATTGCATAAGAAATTTGTGAATTTAACAAATATACAATATACGAAACGGTATTTCAATCAGTGACCAAAACTGAAGATGGTATTCCAAAGCTCAGATCTAAAGAGAAAAACATTTTTCTTAATTATTTATTGATTGGAAATAAACAATTTAAGAGCATCTGTTCGATTATCGTTCCTTAATCAGATTTGACCAAATAATACGATTGACCAAATTTAATCTCCTTAAAATTTAGTCAACCATTGAAGTGTAATCGTGTGCACTCTGTAATCAACGATCCTTACTGAAATATTTTATTCTAAAATAAAAAGTGGAACAAAGATATTTGAAGAAAGTTCACGTAGTAATAATGGATGTGGCCATTATATTTGCACTTATCAATACTTTCACAATTATCAAATAATAAAATACAGTAACGCAAATACTTGAAACTAAAACCAGGGCAATTCTTACATAACACATACAAACTGACGCCTTAAAAAAGTACCTAAAATAACTTCCAATATTTGTGCTACTTTAATAAAAAAATCAAGATAAACGATGAAGATACTCGTAATTAAAACCAAAAAATTTAAGAGTAAGAAAAATAAATTTCAAGTAATTTTAAATGCCCCACACTATGAGTCCCCGTTCTTAAATGTATTAATCCAGATTTATCATGGAACTAATTAACGTTATGAAAAATATCACAATAATTACCAGAAAATTACCGAAACAATTGATACATGAAATATTATCATATTACAAGCATCACCTATACAAAACGACATTATAATTAGCGCATAAATATCATTCATGAAAAACTGTCAGGAAAACATAAATTTCCAAATGGCACATAGAAGCAATTTTTAGAAAAAGTATTATTGTATGTATTGTAAAATGTTGAACGTCATTATTAAACGCTTTGTTTTCTTTTTTAATTTTAAACAGATGATATTAACTTTTGCCTTTACCATTTATTTTATGTGGTTTCAGATCAAAAATATTATTAATTCTGAACGAATCTACTTTCTAAAATTAAATTATAACTATGTACGTTTAAAATGTTCAAATATTTATTATATTTAAAGTCTAATCATGTAAGTAATTATTAAATTACAAACAATTGTGTTCCTTAGTTAAAAAAAGTGGGGAAAAGGGCAAATATAAGTGCCCGTATAGCAAAAATATGCCAACATTAACTCGTACCTTAATTAGATAATTCCATTCCCTACCCGGAATACCATCAAATAACCGTGCCTTTAAATTCTCCAATCAAACTTGCCGCTCGTTTCGCTTTAACTCTTTGAGGTAATAAAAGGGTTGCGGTTGATGTAATATTGTACTTACAATGATATGATTTATACACAATATCGATTATTTACATTGCAACATTAGGCTCCTCGATCTGCTGAGTATCGAATTGTTCAAACGGAAAGAATTTCAGCAATATGTGACCTCAGTTAACACGGTACTTGCTTACTTGTACTCTCATTCGTTAGACCACATTATCTCATGTCACCTTAGACTTGCATATTTATGGCAAATGAAAAAAATTTACGATATGGCTCACAGCGTATACTTTATTGCTCCATTATAAATGAAATAATTTTCTAATTGTTATATTACGGTTCTTTCTATAACTTAACTGTAAAGTCAAAGTTAATTTTGTTCATTGCCAACCGTAACAGAATTTGTTTTTTTTAATTATTTCGTAAACTGCTCTTGCTGTTTTAAAATGGTAAAGAGAAATTCTGTATATTACAGTTTTTATGACAAGAAACATTTTAGAATTAATTCATTATAACAAAAAGCAAATCGAAAATTGGAAAATAGTTTTGACCAAATATATCATTACGTATTTGTACGTGAAAAAATTTGAAATTTTCATTTTATTGAGTATCCATCTGGCTAAAATCGTTATTTATAACTTTTGTAACAATAGATTTATTTCAAAATATCTCAGTAACTATGCATTATAATGCCACATTTTCGGACATCTCGAATGGACTGTTATTGGTAATATCTATAGATATACCTTAATATAACCTAAGCCTTGTTTTTCCCAAATTTCGATTGTTTATAATTCTTTCAAAAATTTCATCAATACTTTTTCGATAATTTGAGCCGTGCACATGACAAGAGGTATCATTACCGTATATTTTTGCCAAACATGCTTTACCGCCGAGATATCGTTTATAAGATATGATATATTATAAAATACTAAAATTCCTTTGTCGCTGAGATGTCATTCATAAAATTCGATCGTATAAGGCATGTGTATATATTATACACACATACACATACACACACACACACACACACATATATATATATATATATGTGTGTGTGTGTGTGTGTGTGTATATATATATATATATATATACATACACACACATATATATATATATATATATATATATATATATATATATATATATATATATACGCTTTAACTATATCTTTATTTAAACATATATGTAAGAATATTTCGGAAAAGGATTGAAATTATCTGTTTAACGGTAGAAAAGAAAGCAAAGCGTTTAATAAAAACGAACAAAATAATATAAAACGTTTAATAATATTTTTCCTAAAAATTGCGTTTATGTGCCATTTGGAAATTTATATTTTCGTGAAAGTTTTTCATAAGTAATATACATGAAATAATTATATTGTTATTTTTTGTAGGTGACGCTTGTAATAGAGTAATATTTCATATATCAAGGGTTTCGTTCATTTTCTAATAATTGTCTTGTTTCTTTCATGACTTAGGTTGACATTATTTCAATGTTTAATTTAAATTAACACATTAAAGAACGAGGACTCATAGTGTAAGTCTGAGTGAGATTTCACCCGTATAATTATTGACTTACTTTATTACAAAGAGTAAAAAAATTACCTGAAATGTATTTGTCTTCCTCTTATATTTATCGGCTTAAATTTTTTTTCGGCTACCTTAGTTTTTTTATTAACGAAGCACAAACACTGCAAGTAACTAGAAGCGTATTATTTTAAGGCATCAGTTCTGGAAAGATCGTTAACCATAAACTACACACGATTACATTTCAGTGATTGACAAAATTTTAAAGAGTGATTAAGAAGCGGAAATCCAACAGATGTATAAAGTAACAGAATACGAGTTGAATGAACGGGGCTGGTAAACAAACAAACCTTTTTGACCACATCGCATCATTTCCACTGAGACTTCCGTCCAACGAAGCCTTACAAATATAAAAAGGTATTTAAAAAATATTGTTTGAAGCCAGGTTTATGTTATTTATGATACGTCTCGCATACGTTGGCTATGATAATTATTGTTAGTTTTTTCTTAGGCTATTTTTAATATCCCTTTTATCAATGTCAATAATTATCATTTTAGATACTACTCTTCTTTAGATCACCGGATTGTTATAGTATTGTAATATAACTATCTCATGAATATATATTTCTATCTCATGAAACCATTTACTCGGAATTGAATATACTAACCAAAACTATCAATTCTCGAACTATTTTTATTTGGAAATCAAAGACTCGCTATTATTTTTCCCCTTTAAATTTACCAAAGCCCTGAATCTTATCACTGTGATTCTCTATTTAGAAACTATCCATCTGATCTACTGATCTATTAAAACAATATTGGCGGTCTCAAACGTTCAAGTTAATTTGTCGCAAATTAGTTTTCTTAATCAGGCTATTATTTTTCTAGTCTTTATTTTCATATTTATGTTATTCCCCAATGTATGAACTGCTATTTCATAACAACATTATGGAAAATACTGTTTTTGCAGCAATAAATTACTCGAATTAATTCATGCACGGAAAATAAATAAATAAATCTTGTCTACTTTTCTATATTTTTAGTAAATCTCACGTTTTCCAGTTTATACAAATTGTAAAATTTTTTTCACTTTTTTCAACATTGTTAAGAAATTTCAGTGGACTTTTGTCTGAAATTATGCTTCATCTATATTTACGTATAGTCTCATAACCTTCCAAATATTATATGTAGTAGTATATTTAGTATGCATATTTGTATGATACTAAACCCGCGGTTTCGCTTACCTTATCTTTGAATGTTAATTGCATTATTACGAATATCTTGAAAACTTTATGATGTAAGATATACACAAAATTATGGATTCATAAAATATATGACTATGACTTTGTAGTTTCTACGTCGCATGATTTGTGAAAAAATCCTGTAGAACCTGAAATCCTGTTGTGAGAAAAATGTTATCCTTTCATTATTAAAAAAATAATTTAAATATTTCTATATTTTTATGAAAATATAGAAATATTGCGCCAACATGGAAAGAAAATATATATAAATCAGTAAAAATTTTCATTACTTTAGGAACATAAAACTGCCTATTGCAAGTTGTTTGTTAATCTTATTACCGATTTTCTAAGCACGTTTTGTCCAATAGCTTGTAACGTCCAATGGCTAGTATATCTTACGTGTTTGTTGTCTTGACTATATCGCGGAATTTTGTTTAAAATTACTTTTTAGCGGAAAAAATGTGTACATTTACATTGTATGACATAACTTAATTCAGTGATTCAAATACTGACAAATATATAAGTCAAACGACTTGGAATTTTATATGCAACTTAATATTATAAAAAAAAACAAATTTTTGCACATCTTCATAATTTAATAACAAATAAGCTATGATGAGCAAGCTAATTTTTTAAAAGAAAGTACCGGATTCGATTTCTGGTTTTTAAATTTTTGGGTTGAGTATTTTGAAATTGTATTTGGCTTCGGTTTTCGAATTTGGTTTCGCATTTTTTGGTTGTGTTTTTCGAGTTTGTTTTTTGGGTTGGCTTTTATTTTGAGTTGAGTTTTTGGGTTAATTTTTACGGGTTGAGTGTTCAGATTGATTTTTGGGTTTGATTTCATAAATTTGTTTTTTTGGGCTAGATTTTTGCGCTGGTGGCGCAAGTATTTGAATAATTCAAATGAATAATATTTGTTCCACCCACATTTGTGTGTTGTTATATATTTTCATTATTTTTCTCCTTAGAGTATAAACAATTTTAAAAAATTGATAAACTCAAGTTTCTAACTGATGTTAGCCATGCGTTGTTTTTTATTTTTGAAATGCACTGAAAATTATCATCATTAAAAAAATTCAAAGTTAGATTTTTCCTGAAACTGGAATTCGAATAGATTGTCATAATGCCGAAGAAGAACTTAAAAATATTAAAGAAGTATTTATCATACTTACGCTTCTGAGAATGCTTCAGATTAATGGCTCTGGTAAATGTTCATATGAATAATATAAATATCATGAGTATATAAATAATATAAATATGATGACATCAACTGTGACTTATATTAAACTACAATCTTTTCTTTATATTTTGCCCTTAACTACGTATCAATAGTGCTATTCTTCTCGAAGAAAATTAAGTACTCATTTTATTTCTGATAAAATCATGTTAAGTTGCGTTAGATTATATGTCTTGATATCGGTTGTAAAGTAGAGGAAATCTAAATACATGCTGATATTAACAAAAAATAATAAGGTTTTACTTATTTGTACTGCGTATATATAGTATCCCGTCGTTTTCAACCCAACGAAATGAATATAACTTTAAATTTATTACCCATAAAATAACCTACCGACCTCAAAATAATGTCAGAAGAAATGCATTTTACAGCAGATATTTATTTATTATTTTTTATCGATTTTATAAATCTGTAAAATATAAATCTGGTATATTTTTAATGGATAAAAAGTGAGATATTAGTTCAGCACAGCAAAAAAAACTAATTTAAGTGATTTTAATTAATTAAAAATAAATACAAAAAAATTATGTTTAAAAAAAATAGCACTGAGTCGTGAGTATTTTAATAAAAAAATTATTTTAATTAAATTACTCACATTGAGTATCTTTATTTGTTATTGTTGTAATATTTTTTACTATCATCACATTAAATTTAAAATTATGTACTACACATTCAACAAACAATATAAGTGTTAATAATAAAATTAAACATAACAAAAATATAAATTTACAAGGTCATGAGAAATAATTATAACTTTTAAATATTTATTTTTTGGAATATAAATTTTTAAATTATAATTTCGTTTATTAATATTCCTGTTTACTTACTTTAAATGTCATGTTTTTGGGACAAAAAGTAGTGAAATTTTCTTTGTTGCTAAAATACATTTATTCCCAAATATTTGTTTATAATTAAAAGAAAGTTGTTAAATTAAAGACTTATTAATAATTTTTTTTTAATTTGTTGAATTTAATTTTTTTTATTAAATATTTTACTTACATAATTTTATTGTAGTATATAATTTTAAATTTAATATGTAGTTCATTTGTACAGTGCCATTTTTTAAATGCATAATTTTTGTTTATATTCTTTAGGTTAATAACACCACCAAAATTAGCATTTTTGTTGTACTGAACTCATATCATACTTATTTGTATTGAAAGCCAATTATCCAAATGTAACACGATAGTTATTATGTAGTAAATTGTTAAAATACTTCAAAAAGGATAAAATTTATATTTCGTAGATTTCCGATATCGAATTCGAAATTAAATCAAAAATAATAAAAAGATAGCTGGTGTAAAATGCATTTCTTGTGACATTGTTTTGTAAAAAATATATTATATATACACAGTACACATATTTAAAATTTTGTTATAATTCGTTAATTTAAGCATTTATTTAGATATTTTTATCTATTTTACACTCGATAACAAGACAAATAATCTAACAAACATTTAAAAAAAAGAAATAATACATACTTTTCTTCGACAAAAACAACAAAGGAACACACAAAATAAAGAAAAAATTGCAGTCTAATGTAAGTCACAGTCGATGTCTCTCGTTATTTTTAAAATCTTCAAATAAACATTCGGCGGAGCCGTTAACTAATGAAATTGACGCCTCTTTAAAGTAACGAACGCTAGGAGACGTTGAGGTCGCCCACCCAGCGAATATCTTGTCATTGGCAACTGTTCGATTTTTCATGTTTCCGCAAAGTGATGTACCCAGATGGCACAGTAATATTAATATATCTAAGGTTACCTTTTAATTAGTAGGTACTTTTTTACATCATCATACTTAGATGTCAATTTCATTATATCTTTTAATTTCACGTAACTCTCTTACGTGAGGTAAATCTAAAAGTAAAACTATGTCAAAGTAATCCGAGACATGGTAAATAATTTCAACGTTAAACTACGTGAGCTTACCCTTCAAATTTATTCATTTTAATTTAATCGGTAGAATTTCAAAATTAAAAATTAGTGCACGTGTTTTGAAGATAAACTTTCTTTTCCTAATTGAAATATAGCTACCAATGCAATCAAAATTTAAAGATGGGTAGGACACCCATCTTAAATAGGAAATTGTAGTATATAATTTTCAGAAGAATAAAGGTGATTTAATATATATGGAAGATTCGGTAAATATGTTTAACTTCTTCTTCAGCATCATGACAATCTATTCGAATTACAATTTTAGGAAAAACCTAACTTTATAGAATTTTTATGGATAATAATTTTCAGTGTATTTCAAAAATTAAAAAATGCACGTGGTGTACACCAGTTGGAAAGGTGAGTTTGTTAAGTATTTTATTGTTTATACTGCAAGGAAAAAATAATAGAGGATTCCGGTGTAGGTGGGAACAATATTACGCATTGATATTATTCAAAAAGTTGTGCAGCCCAGTCCAGCCCAAAAAGACCAAACTTTAACCCAACCCGAAACCCCAGCCTAAATAAACCAACTCATCTGAAAAACTAGCTTATACATATATAGAACGCCTTGCGTAATTGACCTCGTGAAACTAGGCTTACGTGGTAATTTGAGAAGATTTATTTTAGAAAATTACTTTTAAACAGAAGTGTGGATCTGCGATTTGAAAGTTGTCCTGTAATGATATAAGAACGGTATAGTAATAACAATATATTTAATTTTCACCCAGAATACTCTACGCTATCATTGTATTTTAAATACGGATCGTACCCTTAATAATCTTCTGGGCTAATTTCTTATCAAGTATAATAGCGTGCACAGAACAATATAATAGCGTGCACAGCTTATTTTTTCATTAACAATGTACGAAAAAATACGTGATACTAAAGCGATAATTGTATAATCGTCCCTCCACTCTGTTATCTCCGACGCAAGAACCAGGAAAAATGGCAGTGCCTAATTTGATCAGTGGTGTAAATTGGGCACAACTAAGCTTTCACCATTTAACTTTTCTTGGTATTTAAAGATATGCAAAGTTTTCTTGATAATATTAACTTATATATAAAATTCCAAGTCGTTTGACTTACCATATTGCATTTTACTAAAAAAGTAAATACAAACATGAATTTTGTAATGTCAAGGTAAAAAAATACATGATAACTACGCTATGAATATCTATAATAAGATTAGCAAAGAGCTTTCGATCGAAACTTCTATATTCCTAAGCTAACGAAAACGCTTAGTGGTTCATTTACATTGGCCGTAGATGGCGTTTATAGTTCCAAAATGTTTATTTTCGATGTCAGCACGGCTTGTAAATTTCTGGTGAAAAAAAATGTTGTGAAGTTCATGTCACAATTTTTGAAATATCGTCCATTTTACTTTTGCGAAAGATACAGTAGGAAATACATTTACATTTTTTTTATTTTCAAAGCCGATTTTATCATAAATCATGTGACGTGGAAACTTAAGAGTTGGTATAGTTGAATACTCACATAATACTCAGCTTATTGACCCACATATTTCACATCAACAACTTTTTTAAGATATCGATATGACAATTAAAGAGCAGGTAAGCGAATTCACTAGTCTAAAATCAAATAAATATATTCGTGCACTCGAAAGAAAGTGTTTAAGCAAAAGTAAAGCGTAGAGAAATATAGATTTGATTCATAGTAAGGGAAAGCCCAATGAAGAGGTTTTCTCTGAATCATATTCAGTAATACACATTCAGTAACAAATTAAGCTGCGTTTTTTTTTTTAGTATCGGATTCAAAATTTTTAACTTGATTTAACAAATTTATTAGTTATTAGATTTAACAAGTTATTATCTAGCATAACGAGATATTGCTAAAATTATAATACATATTCGTATCTCGGTAAATTTCTAAAGTTAAACCTTTCAGATAAAGTTAAGCCTTTCAGATTGTAATTACTAGAGGTACATACATTTTATACCTCACTCGTGACAATTTTAAATTAAAATTTTGTCTGAGATTAAGATAAATATATTACTAAAATAGCTTTACTCCACAAAATGAAATGGATGAGAGCAAGAAATTAAGTCAAGTGCGTTTTTCCGAACGATAAATCCGATATTGATCATTTGTCTTATCTCAAGGGTGCCGCGGCGGCCCCGTTTTGTCCAATGTGCTCTCGCATACTTGACTCCTCCCCCCATTTGAATTTAATTTCCTTATTATAACTTTTATATATCGCGTTCATTGGTTAAAGTTACAGATGAAAAAGAATGGCTCGAATCTCTTCATTAAGAATAATAATTTCATCCCAAATTGAAAACAAGTCTGAGTAGAGGAGAATCCGTATGCATTGTCACTCGAGGTCGCATCATTTGAATAAAAAGGTGAGAAATTGTATGCTTATTTATTCAAATTTTCTTTATCTACACATTGAATAGTTGAGCACCTTATAACTGCCTACATTTCAGAGATTTCCTTTACGGCACATTAGAGCCACGGATATCAGGTTTTGAACTTTAATAGCTTTTACATGTAAATTTTTTTTAAATAGTTCTCAATAATACTAAATGTAAAGGTAATTCTATTAGAAAAATGGCATAGAATGCTTTGTTCCTATGTCGGTTTTTGCATTATATTACAGAATTATTGTTATAAATTTCTGAATCTCAAAAACTTGAAAAATATTTTAAAGGTTATCAGACTATACAAATGAAATTTCAAAAATGACAAAATTGTACAAACGAAATTTCTTAAGCATGTTTATACTATTTTCTTGAACTTGCCTCTTTATCATGTTCCTTAAAAAATTATGAATATAAAATATAAATTAGAAAACGTGAGATGTAATAGAAAGATAGAAGGTGTTCCTGATTTATTTATATATTGATTCATTTTCCATCCTTAAATTAATTCGGGTAATTTACTGCTGCAACAGCAGTATTTTCTAATCATTCAAATTATTTTAAACTAGTAGGTTAGATATTGAGCAAATAGATAAAACACGAAATTAGAAACTAGCAAAATAATAGCCCGTTTAAAGAAAAGAATTATTTTACCATTATTAAACTTGAAGATTTGAAACCGCCAATATGATTTTTATAGACCAGTAGACTAGCTGGACAGTTGGTAAGTGGAGAATTACAATGACAATTCATGAGAACTATGGTAAATTTAATAAAAAAAATAATCAAATTTTATTTTCCATAAAAATAGTTTGAAAATTGATAATATTATTTTGTATACTCAATTTTGAGTCTATCATTTTATGAGAGAGAAACTACTATTAATACACTGCAATGGTCTGGGTGAATGTAATTTGAAAATCATCTAAGTAAAAGTGGTATCTGAAAAGATAATTGATGCAATACAAATTGGTATTAAAAATATCATGAGAAAAAAACAACAATAATTATCGTGGCAAACGTATACGAAGCATATCATAAATATCATAACCTGGTTTCAAACAATATTTTTAGGTGATTTTTCATTAATGGCATGGCTTTAAGTAACGGAAGCGTCAGCGGAAATGATGCAGTATAATCAAATAGCTTGGTTCGTTTGTTTGCCTGCTCCACTTACTCAATTCGTACTCTTTTATTTTATCAGCAGGTTATGAATGGCGTTTTAGTCATTCAGACTATACGGTGTAGCAGAAACAGCTGAGTTTATTTCTTTTTCTCAAAAAACATTCTTATTTTTGCAAAATATAAAGCAGAAGTAATTATAACAAAATTTTAATTAATAAAAAGAATTCACCACTAGAAAAGCTGGTTTAGGAAAACCCATAAAAGACAACTAGAAAACGCTAAAAAATAAACATTCAAATTGAAAGTTATGAATTTAACAGATATACAAGTGTGTATTTCAATAAGTTATTAAAACTGAAGATGGTGTTCTAAAACGCAAATCTAAAGTGAAAAACATTTGTCTTAATTATTTATTTTTTGTAAGTAAAACATTTTGTAGCTCCTGTTCGATTATCGTTCCTTAATGGTTCCTTCGAATTTGGTCAATCATTGAAATGTAAACGTGTGCATGTAATCAATTGTAATTGTGTGCAGTCTGTGACCAGTTATTCAGGTGAGATTTTTCATACCCCGCCCTATAAGTCCTCGTTCTTGAATGTATTAATTTATATTTATCATGAAACTAATGTCAATTTAAGTCATGAAAAATTATGACTTAAATTGTATTAAACCTATATAAACCGACAATATAATTAGTTCATAAACATCATTCATGTAAAACTGTCAGAAAAATATAAATTTCCAAATGGCACTTAAACGCAATTTTTAGGAAAAACATTAATGTAAAATGTTTATTGTCATTATTATTCTCTTTGCTACCTTTTTTTGAGATTAAACAGATAGTATTTACTTTTGATGTGAAACATCTATAGGCGCAGGTATAAACCGGATCGTTGGCGTGGCGACGCTTTCCGTAGCGACGGGTCGCCACGGTATACTAAGGTATAGTCTATAAACATATAGTCTATATATAGTAGAGTGTACGGTATGGCGACGTGTCGCCATGTGCAACCGACTACGCGACCCCCTCCTCACTCAGTTCGACGCTGTTGTTTACTACGGTACACATAACCTGTGCTTTATTATTTTTGTATTAATTGTAAATAAATGTTTACTAAATAAAGTCACCATTTTCTGTAAGAAATTCGTAATACTTTATTTTTCATTATGCTGTATTTAATTCCTGTAATAATCTTGTCTTTTATGCATATTACTTGTACGAACACGATGTTTCACATCTGCCAGGCGTCCCGTGGCGGCTCACAGTTGTTTTTTTTCTTTTATCATTTATTTTATGTCGTTTTAGAGCCAAAATATTCTTAATCGTGAATAAAAATATTGTTAATCGTACTTTCTAAAAATAAATATTATCTAGGTAACGATTAAAATGTCCAAATATTTATTTTCATTCAAGTTCTTATCATGTAAGTAGTACTTAAAATATAAACAATTTTGTTCCCTAATTGAAAAGGTGGGGAAAAAGGAAAATAAAAGTGCCCGTATAACAAAAATATACAAACATTAACTCGTACCTTAATTAGATAGTTCCATTCCCTACCCGGAATACCATCAAATAACCGTACCTTAAATTCACCAATCAAATTTAGCTCTTTGAGGTAATAAAAGGGTTACGGTTGGTATAATATTGTAATTGCAAATATCCCGATTTATAAGCAATGTCAGTTGAAGCAACATTAGACTGCCCGATCTGCTGAGTACCGAATTATTCAAATGTAAAGAATTTCAGCGATATGCGACCTCAGTTAACTATACACGGTACCTGCTTATTTGCCCTCTCATTCGTTAGCCCACATCAAATCATGTTACCTTAGACTTAGCATATTTAATGAAAATGAAAAAAAATATAATGGTTTGGCTTACTGCGTATATTTCATCGCGTCATTTGAAATTAAACAATTTTCTGATTGTTTTATTATGGTTCTTTCTATCACTTAAGTTGAAAATCCAAAATAGTAAGAAAATTTATTTTCATACATGTTCCAAAGATTCTGAAGAAATCAAATCGTAAAGTCAAAAATAATTTTATTTTTTTATTATTAACATTTCTGTTGTTTGTTGAGTGTGTAATATATAATTTTAAACTTAATATGAAAATACTTCATGATTATAAAAATAACGATACTCATTGCGAGGAATATTTTTAAAATCAATTTTTGAAATAAATTATTCACGTTTCAGTGTCTTTGCCTTAAATAAAATATTTTTATGTTAAATTATGTAATTAATCAAATAAAATCACTGATATTAGTATTTTTTTGGTGCACCGAAATCACACCTCACTTTTTATGCATTGAAAGCCAATTTTCCGAATATAACACGTGGATATTGTGTGGTAAATTGTAAAAATACTTCAAAAAATATCATATCTATATTTTACAGATTTACAAAAAATAATAAATGAATAGCTGCTGTAAAATGCGTTCCTTCTTATATTGTTTTGTGGTGAAAAGTTTATATCATGGGTAATAAAATTTTTTAATATACTCATTTTGTTGAGTTGAAAACGAAATGATATTATTTATTCGGAGTAGGGACAACTGAAATCTTGTCATTGTTATTAACAAACAATGACAATATTTTAGTTGTTAACTAATTAAGATGTTAAAAAAAAATATTTAGATATCTTTCCCTATTTTACAATAAATAACAAGACAAACAATCTATTATAACTTTGCATTATTTCATCGGAAACATGAATAATACTTTTCTTCGATACAAAAATAACAAAGAAAAAATTTATATGCAATTAGAAATGCAAAATAAAGAAAGAAATGCTTGTAATATAAGTCATAGTCGATGTCTCCCGTTTTGTTTTATTGAATTAAACATTTATCGAATCCTTAAATTTGAAGCGTATAAATAAAATTGATGCCCCTTTAAAGTAACGGACTCTAGGCGGCATTGATATCACACACCCAGCGAATATCACGTCATTGGACCTGTTCGATCTTTAATGTGTCCGAAAAGTGATGTCAACATATGGCACAGTGATATTAATATATTTAAGGTTAGCTTTTACTAGTAGGTACTTTTTGTATATCGTTACAGTTAGATGTAATTTTCATTGTGCCTTTTAAGTTTATCTTATCTATGTGAGAGAAATCTAGAAGGAATTTTCAACAACAGATTACGTCAGCGTACTTTACGAATTTATTCATTTTAATTTAATCGGTAGAATGTGAAAATTAAAAATCAGTGTACGATTTTTGAAGATGAACGTACTATACCAATTAGAATATAACCATCAGTGCGATCAAAATTTTTAAATGGGTAGTGTATATTTCTTAAAACTCTAATATATATTTTTAACAAGAGTTAAATGTAGAGAGACTTCGTTTTCTTCGACATCATGACAATCTATTCGAATTCCAGTTTTGCAAAAAATGTACTTTTAGAGATTTTTTTAAATTTTCAATGTATTTTAAAAATGCAAAGCATGCACGTGGCAAATACGAGTTGGGAAGGTGAGTTTTTAAGTTTTTTATTGTTTATATTGTAAGAAAAAAATAAAGAATTTCGGTGTAGGCGGGACCAATATTACGCTGTTAAATTATTCAAAAACTTGCACAGCCTAGTCCAGCCCAAAAACCAGGCCAAAAAACCAAACCCAAAATCCAAATCAGAATGTCTAACCCAAAAATCCACCTAAAAAACTCGATCCAAAAAACTCAATTCGCAAACCCTTTTTGGATTGGGTTTGCGAAACCAACACAAAAAACCCAACCCAAAAAATTAACCCAAAAAACCCAACCTAAACATACAAAACCGAAGCCAAATAGCTAATCCAAAATACCCAACCCATAAATTAAAAAACTGAACTGAGAAACTTGGTTCGGAGGTTATTTTGTCATAAATATAAATAAAAATTTATTTGCATTTTAGTTTAGAAAATTATATTAAAAACTAACTTACAAAAGAATACCTCATACCAAAACGCTAATTGGGTGATCGTCCCTGCACTTGGTTATCTATGACACAAGATGGCACTGGCAAATGTCAGTGATGCCCAATTTCATCAGTGGTGCAAGCTTTTGCCAGTTAACTTTGCTTGGTATTTAAAAACGTACAATGCTTCCTTGATAATATTAATTTATATATAAATTTCCAAGTCGTTTGACTCGTATCGTGTAAGTCAAAGACACGTGTGTTTAAATCAGTGAGTTGATGTAATGTTCTATAATATGAATGTACTTTTTTCCCCTAAAAAAGTAAATGTAAACATAAATTCCGTAAAGTTGTCGGGATGAAAAATTAGATAAGGTATACTAACCATAGGACGTTACGAGCCATTGGTCAGAACACACTTTGAATATCTATAATAAGATTAGCAAAGTTTTTTCAATCGGCCCTTTTATATTCCTAAGCGAACGAAAATGTTTAATGGTTCATTTATATTTGCTATAGATGGCATCTGTAGTTCCAAAATATTTATTTTCTTCGATGTCGGCGCGGCTTGTAAATTTCTGATGAAAAAAAGAAATTGTAAAGTTCACGTCACAATTTTTTTAAACATAAACTTGACGAGTTAAATATTTTGTGACTTCATATTTTTATATATTTGGTAAAAAATTTTATTATTTCCTTACATAACGAGAGATTTTTTATTTTCTTTCAAGAAGAATTACTAAAGTCACTTTTAACATGTCACGATTTAACTTATAATTATTATAAATAAATATCCTTATTGTCTATACGTATCTCCACAAATAATCAATTAGTCCCTCTTAAAGGTTAGAATGTGTATTTTACACCATACTATACAATATAATAACCCCCATACATCTTTACCTTCAACATAATCTCCGAAATAAGCCTTTGAAATAAGCACGTGTTTAATATTCGTTTTAAGTGTCGTTATGGGAATATTTATTATATCCCTAGGTATTTTGTTAAAAAAGCGGACACCGTTACTCAGGAAAGAATGATTAGTGATTTGTATTCTAAATTGAATTTATTCGATGAATTCCATTTTTATTTTTGTATGTAGAGTATAGATATTGGACCCTTTAACAAAGAAATTTAAATACTTTTTAACATACAATAGGTTTTCATAGGTATATAATGACGGCAAAGTCAGAATATTTGCCTCTTTAAATAGATCTTGTACTGATTCTCTTAATTTCATATTATATATGGCTCGGACTACTCTGTTTTACAGAATAAAAATACTTTTAATATTTCCAGCATTGTCCCATAATACCATACGATATAATGCTGTGGAAATAAGCAAAATAAACTCACCTGGCCGTCACTGCATCAATCAGCTGTCTAATTTTTCTAGCTGCAAAAGCATACGAAGCATAACCCACTAGCTAATGAATGTACATGAGCGGCCCATTGTAACTTATGATCTAGAGTTATATCCAGGAAAGAGGCAGGGGTTACTAATTCTAATACTTTGTTATTGAAAATTACACTGCCATTACCCTGGGCTACATTAGGCGGTAAAAATTTAATACTTTTTGTTTTCTCAGCATTTAAAGACAAATTATTAATTGAAAACCATTTATGTACTTTATTTAAAGTTTCATTTATATTTATTAGATTTGTTTCTTTCCTATCTGCTTTGAAAATTAAGGAGGTGTCACAGGCAAGGAGAACAATATCGTACATATCTCTTACCATGAGTAGTCATCAATATAGACAAGGAACAAAAATGGACCCTGTATTCACTCCCAATTCATAATAGATTTTTCAAGTTACAATACATATTTTTATCTCAGTAACATTCTAAAGCAAACTTTACGTGCGAGATTTTGAAATTAAAACTTTTTCTAAGATTAAAAGAAATATGTTATTAAATTAGCTTTCTGGCACAAAATGAAATATATGGAAAAGTGCAAAACCTTAAGTGAAAACGTTTTTCCGAGCGACAGGTCCGATATTAATCACTTTTCTTATCTCAACAGCAGCTCCGGTTTTCAAGTAACGTGCTCTCACAAAACTTGACTTCTCCCCCATTTGAATTTAATTTCCTTATTATAACTTTTATATATAGCATTCATTCTTTAAAGTCACAAATAAAAAAGCAGGACTCGAATCTTGTCCTTTCATTCAGAATAAATAATTTCATTAAAAAAGAAAACAAGTATGAGCGGAGGAGAGTCCGATGTCCTAATCTATTGTCATCCGAGGTCGCAACATTTGATATGAAAAAGGTGAGTAATCGTCTGATTATTCATTCAAAAGTTTGTTCACCGCACAATGAATAGATTAGCACTTTACGTCTTCGTATATTTCTGGATTTCCTTTTACAGTACAATAAAGCAATGGATATAAAATTTTTAAACTTTACGATTTTTTTAGTCGCCTTTATAAAATATGTCTCAGCGCAGAATTCAAATTTTAAATAATGATAAGAAAACAATCATTGAATTTATAATATTTAAATTACAGAAAAGTCAGCTGGGGTTAAGTTGGGCGATCTGGGTGACAAAATTATGGCCCCAAATCGGCTTATGACTTTTCCCGGAAATAGCGCCCTAATTGTGCTTAATTAAACTGTATGGGCAATGGCCCTATCTTGCTGAAACTACACATCTGACTCGTAGTCATCCTCTTCTCATAGCTGCGGTACAACATTTGATACGAAATTCAAGAATTTTTTCGTCACCCATTTTAATAGCATAAATATAAAAAAATTAGTATTTATGCTATTAAAATGGGTGACGAAAAAAGAATAATTTTTTCGTCTTTTTTCAATTCAACAACCGTATCATCAATCTGTTTAATAAACATGCACTCCTTAAACAATTAAAAGAAAGGCAACCCCATGGCTTAATGACTCTATCAAAAAAGTTATGACTAAGGCAGAAAGGCAGATATAAAGCGAACACCAGTCCTTCAATGCGGGAAACATTTAGAGTGCTTAGGAATAGATGTATACAGATGTGTAGAAATGTTAAAAAGAATTACATATCCACTTTTATAGGCAAATGCTCTTCTTTAAATATTAGAACGTTCCTTTCACTCTGAGAGTTGGTAATTCTCATACTGATGCACATTGCTAGCCTTAATACTTTGAACTATTTCTTTGTTATGCCTCCCATAATACTTGACCCATGTTGCCAACTTAACAGCAGTTGGCAACATTAAAGAGAATCCATCCTCTTTCTTCTGACCACGAATTCCCATTTTAAAATACCCGTGATTTAGAAGTTAAATACAATCTTCGTGCGACAAAAACCGATTCTATGGGATACGATGGCCTAAGTATTAAAACCCTTAAGATTATCTTAGATAATGTAACGCCTGTTATTACTTACATATTTAACACATCTCTGAAAACTACCACTCTCCCTACTGAATAGAACAAAGCTTATATAGTACCTTTACCAAAAACATTGTCGCCCGTACTTCCTAAAGAGTTTCGACCCATTTCCATACTACCACTTCTATCGAAAGTCTTTGAGCGTATAGGCCATGCCCAACTTGTTCGATATTTTTGCAAATTTCTACATACACCCCGATCTAATTTCCAAACTGACCATAGTACCCCAAAAGCGTTAGTGAAAATGACAGATGATGTACGTTTAGCCATGAATAATACTCAACTCACAATACTAGCACTTATTTTTAATTCAGCAGTGCATTCAACTCCGTTGAGTTTGATATTTTGTTAATTTGTCTGAAATCTTTGGATATATCTCAACACTCATTCGAATGGTTAAGCCCATATTAGGACGTCGGCAATATGTGAAGTCTTCAGATACGTTCTCTAAATGTACAGACCTATCAGCTAGTGTGCCTCAAGGAGAAGTTCTTTCTCCACTCCTCTTTTCAATATTCATTGAGGGGGTTGTTGAGAATATTCATAGTAATCATCTCTACGCTGATGATTTACAAATATATGCCCATACTGATAAAAACTCCATAGCAACCGTTATCAATACACTCAATGAAAACCTAGCTTCAGTCGGCCAGCGGGCTCATTAAATGGTTATGTTAGTTAATCCAATTAAGTTTCAAGCTATAATAATTAGTAGCCAAAACTGCTTTCTAAAATTAGGCTATCAGAGCTGCCGTATCTAACTCTTAAACTGTTAAAGACTTCGGTCTACTGATCGATCTAAATATGACCTGGCAACCTCAAGTTAATGACGTTAGTGGTCGTATCTTCAGCAGAATGCATTCCCTCAAGCATCTTCAAAATTTTTTATGCATTCAAACCAAAGCTCACTTCTGTCACTCTTACTGCCACTACTTGACTATGGAAATGTATGCTATCCAGATTTTGCTGAGTATCGCCTTAGAAAATTAGAACGCCTATAAAATTTGTGCATCTTCTTTGTTTTTGGTGGCAAAAAATATGATCATGTATCTCAATTTAGAGTGCAACTTAAATAGATGGAAGTCCGTAATCGGCGTAATCTTCATTTTTTTACACTTCTCTATAATATTTTGAATAATGCTCTTATACAACTTATCTTAGAAGCAGATTTAGTTACTTGTCTGTGCACGGTATAGGGCTACGCTCTGAAAACCAGCTCAGTCTACTTTTCCCCAAACATACAACCACTTTTTATGAAAAGTGCTTCCAAACTATAAGACTTTGGAGTCGACTAGATCCGGATACCAGGAATTCGTCCTACTCAAATGTATACAAAGAACGTCTAAAAAAGTCATTCCTCTCATAATCCCTCTGTCCTACCTTTCCTAATTCCATTTTATTCCCCGTTTTCCTTTTTCCCAACCGTGTCAAAATTTAAAATTAATAATTTTTTTCTTGTTTTCTATTATTCATATATAGCTTAGTTTTGCTTATTTTAATGTTATGACATTTTTTTTATTCGTTATATCCTCAGTTTCGTTTTTTTATTAATGTCTTTTACAGTCATTCACATCACAAAATGTTTATATTTAATCAGTGTGATTGACTGAAAGAGATTGTTCTTGTAGCAATAATTCCGCCAAATGTATGTTTTATATATACGGTAAAGTATGAATAAATGAATTAATAAAACAATTGTTAATCATTTCGATATGTCGGTCGCTCGTCACTGTAATCGTTGCACCACGGTTATTCTCGAAGAAAAATTGCCCTATGATTTTAAGATGATGTTGCGCACCGTACAGTAACTTTAGGGTTATGTAATGCTTTTTAATGCTTTTCTTCTGGATAGCTGGATAATGAGTAACAACAATTTTGACGATTTACGTAACCTTCAAGATGAAAGTGAGGTTCATTGCTAAAATAAGCATTGTCCATTCCATTTTTCTCTGAAAACATCTACACAAAAATCTTTAATATTTTCTGCCAGTAAATTTTTCATTTGTTGTAGCCTTCAAGTTTGATTTTTTGAACGATCTGTATTTTATAGAGATGCATTTTTAAGTCTAAAGTCAAAGTTCTTAGAATACTTGAATGATACATATTCAAAGAGGTAGCATGTTTTCTAATTGATCATAATTACAAAACTTACGTCGTGCCTCACTAACGGAAAAACCGTAGCATTAACAGGCTTCCAGAGCATAAGCGGGGTTTGTTCCCGACTACTACGACATGGTGTCTAAAAATCCGCGCCAATGAGCTATCGAACGCCATGCCTCCCTCCCGCTAACCCCGTTGCTTGCCAAGATATTCCAATTTAAAATTTTACATCGGCGCTGAAAAACCCTCTATTTAAATCAGTAAAGGTAATTCTAGTAGAGAAATGACACGGAATGCTTGTTGTTCTTATGTTGGCTTTCACATTGTACTAGAGTGTTATTGCTATGGTGTAATAAATTTCTGAATCTCAAAAACTTGGAAAATATTTTAAAAATGACGAGACGTAAATATAGATAAGCATAATTCTAAACAAAATAATACCGATGACATTTCTTGACAACATTGATACTACTTTCCCAAAATTGTTTAAGATCAAGTCTCTTAAAAAATTTGCAAAACACTTTTACATTATAAATTGAACAACGTGAGATATATAAAACCTTGGAAATGTATACGTTATTTATTTATTTTCATATGGATAATTTACTACTGCCATAGCAGTTCTAATTAATTATATTAATATTAATAAGCGGGTTATTACTAAAATTTTATTTCCCATAAAACAGTTTGAGAATTAATAGTGTAGGTTTGTATGCTCATTTTGGAATCTATCATTTTATGAGACAGAAACTCATATCAAAATATTATAATCGTCCGGGTGAATGTGATTTAAAAAAAATCTCTAAGTGAACGTGGTCTATAAAATGGTAACTGATGACAAAACTACAAACAGATATTAAAAATATCCTAAGAAAAAACTGAAAATAATTAGCATAGTAAACTTATACGAAGCACATTATAGTATTATAACCCTAGCTTCAAATAATATTTTTAATTAATTTTTCATTATTGCATGACTTTGAGTGACGGAAGCATCAGCAAAAATGATGCGATGCCGTTAAGCAGCTTTGTTTGTTTGTTTGTCACCCCCATTTACACAATTCATAGTCTGTTAATTTATTTACAAGCTATGAGTGAAGTTTGAGTTATTCAGAGTTTGTAGCAGAAATAGCCAAAATTCTTTCTCGCCAAAACTTTTGGTGAAATATAAAGCAGATATTACCAGAAACATTTAATTACCTGAAAAAAACTAACAGCTATAAAAGCTGGAAGACCATGAAGGTCACAAAAGCTGAAGAACATTGTACATTAGTAATTGAAAATTGTGAATTTAACGAATATATAAAATTGTATCACAATCAGTAACCAAAATCGGAGACAAGATTTTAAAGTTCAAATCTAAAAACAAAAACACTTGTCTTAATTAATTATTGATTGGAAATAAAAATTTGGAATGCATCTGTTCAATTACCGGTTTTTATATTCTCCTCGTAAATTGACCAAGCACTGAAATTCAATCGTGTATAGTCTATAATCAACAATCTGCACTGGAACATATTACCCTAAAATAAAAATAGGAGTACGGATATTTTTAGATATTTCATTTAGTAATAAGGAAGACGTTCATTATATCCGAATTTCTCTATTTTTTTACAAGTAATAACTGTTTATATGCAAAACTACTTGAAACTTAAACAAAGGTAATTCTCACAAAACATACTCGAATCTGACGTCTTAAAATAAAATTACCTCCAGTAACTTGCAATATCTGTGCTTCTTTAATTAAAAAACTAAGATAACTAAAGAAGATAATTGAAACCGAAAAATATAAGAATAAGAAAAATATATTTCAAATAATTTTTCTATTCTCGGTAATAATGCTGGTCACTAGTTATACAAGCGAGATTTTTCACGACCACCACTACGGGTCCTAGTTCTTGAATGTGTTAATATAGATTTATTATGAAACTGATGTTAATTTAACTCATGAAAACAAATAATATACCAGAAAATTTTTGAAACGATTGATATAATAAAGTATTATCTTATTACAAGCGTCACCTACACAATCAACGATATAATTAAGTCATAAATATTTATTTATTTTACGTTGTATTAGAGCAAAAACGTTGTAAACTGTAAGCTAATGTACGTTCAAGAAATAGATAATAACTTGATTTTGTAGTAAAATGGTCAAGATATTACCTTAATTAAATTGCCTATCGTGTAGTACGTAAAATATATACAATTGTGCTCCCTAATTGAATAGTGAGAAAAAGAGCAACCGATGTTTTTTGTATAACAATAATACGCCAACATTAACTCATGGCTTTATTAGAAATTCCATTTCCAACAATGAATATCATCAAATGACCTTGCACTTAAATTTTCCAATCAAAGTTGCTGCTCGTTTCGCTTTAGACCTTTGATGTAATAAAATGGTTGCCGTCAGTACAATTTTATACTTGCAGATACCCTGATTTATGCATAGTGTCCGTTAAAGCAACATTAGACTGCTCGACGAGCTGAATAAAGAAGTGTATATATGTAAGAAATTTCAGCAATATGCAACCTTAGCTAACTATACACGGTACCTGCTTACTTGGGCTTCCATCCATTAGTTCACATTACATCATGTTACTTTAGACTCCGTGAACTATTTAGTGAAAATAAAAAAAATTAACGATTTTAATTTTCAATTGTTTTATTATGGTTATTTCTGTCGCTCTAATTGAAAAGCCAAAACAGTGAGAATAATTTATTTTCATACAATACAAAATTTGTACGAAATCAAATAATAAATTCAATGATTATTTTGTTCATAACAAACCGTAAAATAATTTCCTTTTTTTCAAATTATTTCGTAAACTGCTCATCCAACATTAATATGACAAATAGATAAAATATCTTTTAGAAAATCGACTTCAAAAAACTAGGTACCAAAAGGTAAAACATAGGTACTACGTATTTGCAATAAAGAAGTTATTTATTTTTAAAGTCGGTTCCAACGCTGCCGACCAATTTAAAAAAGTTCATAATTTAATTTAAAATGTAAATTTAAAACCTTAATTTCTAATGCACTTAGAGTACAAAATAGATTCATAAAGGGCGTATTTATAACATAACATTTTACATTTGTTTAAGTTGATCAGCGGTGTTGGCACTAACATCAAAAATATATAACAGTTATTTATTGCGATTTAGTAAGTACCTATTTTGAGTTAATTATGTTTTACTTGTTGGTACCTCGTTTCTTTTAAAAGATATTTAATTTAATAATTTTTAGTGATTAATAATACGAATCATCTCACTATGACTAACTTTCAATTATTTTCTTTCTTAAAATATTGTATAATTATTAAAAGTCACGGGCAAAAGCTAGTAGGTAGATACTTCCCTCTTTATCTAAAGTTGGTTACCAACAACACACAGAGATGAAGCGATAGTACTATCTACTAGTAGTTAGCTGTTAGCCGTTGAGGAGTTCCTTTTCCGGATTTGTGTATTTCCAGACCTCATCATCATATAAAACCACCTCTAGAGTATCCCCTTTCAAATAAAAAGATAGTCATCAAAATTGGTCCACTCTGTAAAGAATAATCGCTGAACATACATAAAAAAAGATTCCGACAAATTAAGAACCTCCTCCTTTTTTTTAAGTCGGTTAAAATTAACAAACAGTGCAATAGTTTCTATTTTAAAATTAATAGGTTATGACAAAAAACATATCAAAGACGATGAAACAATTTTAAGCAAATATAAATTTTCATTTATTTTAATTTCCATCACGAACAAATATGATATTTTCAAGTTATTGAGTATCCATTTGTCTGAAATTGCTGTTTATAAAATTAATAACATTAGATTTTTTCAAAATATCTAGCAACTATGCATTAGGAGGTGATATTTTTGGACAACTCGACTGGACTATCATGAGTAACATAAAACTTAGTTTTGTTTTTGCGGAATAGGAAATGATTACTTATAATACTTTCATAAATTACATCAATACTTGTTCGATAGTTTGAGCCTTATAGATGATAAGGGGTTTAGGAACCATATATTTATGCTAAACATACTTTACTGATTGTTTTGTCGCTGAGATATTTGTTATAAAACTCAGTCGTATAAGGTATGTGCCTATAATATACTATGAAGAATAAAACAGGCAAAAATATCATAAAAGAAAGGATGTTGTTTTTGTTGAGAATAATTTGCAGTATTTTGCGATATCAACTCAAATAGATATTTGTCTCCAAAACATAATAGCACACTTTAAACTATAATTAAATTAATTTTACAATAAAATAAGAACAATTTTATTTCAGCAGACGGTTACCGTTTTTCCTCAAAATCTATTCTTCTATAGCATTAAATAAGTCTCAGAGGCAATAAATGAAGTTGGGCTATTGTAGGGAGAGAAAAATTTATTTTCATAAAGATTTAATCTGAAGAACGACTAGTTTGAAGGCTGAGCGTGGTTTTATTCAAACTAGATTCATTAATTTACCTCTGTAGTACTACATAGATTAACTATCGAAATAGGTTGCCACAATTTCGATTTGTTAAAGAGTAATGCCCTAACCCGGTATATTTATTCGTAATTTTAACGAATATTTATTTAAACATAACGAATAGAGTATTTCAGAAGGACATTAATGTTTTTTTTATTTATTGTAAAGAAATTAAACTAGATGAATATTGACGGTCATTAATAAAAAAATAATACTGGCATATGCTAGTCGGAAAGGTTAATTTCGTAATAGTAATTTGATAACCTATATTGCGTATAATATTAATGAAAAGCTAATAAAGAAGAACAAAAAATGTATAGAAATACAAGCGGTATTTTGCTTCGAAATGATCTAAAATCCGCTTTTTAATTAGTGAAGAGAAATTTCTAAAATATGCAGAAATAAAAATAAAATAAAGTGCCATCCAGATTTCTTCTAAAAGAAATCGTTTTACCTTTTTTATACTCTTGGAATAATAATGCATTAATACTTCTTAAATTTTACGATTTCTGAGAAGTATTTTATTTCTTCTAGACTCAAGCATTTCAAACTTTTGAGAAGCATATCAATGCATACGACGGTATTTTAGTTTTACTAAGACACTTCGAAAATATGGAAATCGAAATTAATCAGTTTAGTTTGTTGACGAAAGAATACCGTAGATAAAGTTAACGATCGGGAGAAATGTAATAGTGCAGAATATCTAAATTACTGGTATATCTGAGAAAGAGACAGATAATCTGAACGTGATATTCTAATTGGCTATTGCAGCGAGCATCCAAATACGAAACGATATATCAAATTCAATTAGAGTTAAAGTCCAACAGCGGAATATTTCAACTATACTAACAAGCACGAAGATTCGTCAAATCATAGATTTTATTATTTCCATTATTCGCAAACGATGAGAGATGAGAACTATAGAATTAGGCATAAAAGAAACAAATAACAACATATGCATTAATGAATACCTCACCTCAATGAATAAGATGTTATACAAACAAGTCCGCGACAAGTGTAAGAAGAAAAGGAGGATAAATAGCAGTTACTCATTCCGCAACCCTATAATTTCTCAATTATACCATATATAATAATTATTATTAATGATTCTTAATCATTGTTACTATTAGAAACACAAACTATTTGAATAATATTTTCCCCTACTCACACACAATTTCAGACATGAATTCTACAATTACTTTCAAATAGACACAAATAAAATAATGTAGCTCTAAGTATTTCGATTATATCTTACTTACACTGTTATAATTCTTATCAATTCACACTCAGCCTTCAAACAATATCGTATTTTATTATACGCGTAAAGCAACCAATAAGTATTGCTGTGTATATTTTATTTTTCTTTTTTTCATCGACGTAATGTGGTAACGTTTAGTAACGGCCTGTTCATTGGCATCTTGGATACACTTAGATGTTTGATCTGTAAATATAATTATATTATATTGCAATTTGAGCTATGTCAAAGTGAAAAATCAGTCTCTATTTTACATTAGGTTTTTTGATTAAATTACAAACATAACATCTTTATTTTATTATAATATGTACAGTAAATCCTCGCAGTAAATTTGCATTTAACAAACGTATATTTCAATTCTGCGAATTCAGAGTATATTTACTGTCGTTGAAGTATTTGATCGTGATTTTTATCCCTGAGTAATTTTTATGTACTTTGGTAAAGAACTTTCATTCTCAGTATTTGTCCTCCATATATTAATAGTCAAAATGTTCAAGGCCTTCGCACAAAGAACAATGTATTCTACCCCAAAGGTGGCTTGGCGATGGCGGTTCGTCGTCTGTTTCACGCGTACATTTTGTTGTTTTATATCAATTGTTTTATATAGATTGAATTTGGACGCTGCTAAATCATCTGCTAAAGCTTTTCTTCTTTACGGTGTATACATTTTCCACGATAACGACGACAAAATGCATAGCCAACAATTTGCAGATATATTAACTTTGTACAGTAAAAATTACACGAACGATCATATTTTAATTATGGTAGATTTTAAATAGTAATTATAAACTAAACGTCTTTTATCAATGAGAAATTCTTAGTCCTTAATAACGTCAATAATTATGCTTCTACTGAGATATTAATCGGTGCGATATCTTATGCTTGACTTCATCAGTGTAATTAAATTGTAAGTGCCACTTGTCGTTCTTTAGATTTAATATTTTGTTATTATACAATAAGCATACATGAACATAATTTTCCGGTAACTTAGAAAGATGGACATCATTCGACTCTATTAATATTATTAGAAAAATATTAACCGTAATGGTCCGTTAATAAAATAGTATCTAGACATATTAATGTGTAAAATAGAGTCGATTACAGTCTCATAAAGCAACATCTCAATTAAATAGTGTGGTCGAATTTTCTTAATTATTTAACATTAAATGAAACTATAGAGGTTTTTTATAAAATTCTGAATAAAATTATATAATTAGCGTATCCAAAATGAAATCGTAAGCGCTCAAAATACCGACAATGGTGGCCCAAAAACTGAATAAAAATAATTCAGGAAAAGAACCGAAAACCCCTTACGAGAAAGAGGTACAATTACCCCTTAGATTACAATTCTGTTTCAAGTAAACATAGACTCCAAAATAAATTTTGAAAGCACGGCTGTAATAAATATTTAGAAAACGTAGAATTAAACATAAAATATTCCCAAAGAATTTCTGTATATATGTCAAATCTAAGAAAAAATCGAAATGCGCCCCTAACTATCTAAAATATATTGATTACATCACATTCGATGATGATAGAACTGTCGAATGTTCTTCTCAATACATCGGTTCCGTTTTCGGCTCAAGTATAACCAAAATACTTCCTATGCCAAAAAGACAAAAATAAGAGATAGTGATTTGTATTTATATATATAGTGAAAATAACTTAAATAAATTAACAGACACTATGCATTTCGTGCAGAATCCGTGTTATGATTTTCAAATACTCTAATCCCCAAAAAGACAACAAAAAACCTTTCTATCATCTCATTTTATGAAAAATATAATAATGAATACTTCCATAAAATGAGATTATGGAAAGAATTTTTGTTGTTTTTTATGGAGATTAGATGATTGAATTATGAACGATTCAATTATCTTCATCGCCTGTGTATGAATTTCACAGCTTCTTATCACATTATGTTTTTAACTAACGCCTTACCTCAGAAATTAACAATAAACTGTTTTTGTAATCAGATCATGTTTGAAATAATTTTCTTGTTATCCAAGTACTTCTTTGCGCGAAACAGTAAACATGGAACCCAATATTTTTTACCGCCCATCGTTGTTTGTTTCTTCAATAAAAAGGAGTTCTAATTTACGTTGCTCTAAAAAATTTATGTGATCTAAAAACATTATTCATTACTAACTCCTCCCATAGAAAATAAAGATTTTTTATGAATCAAAACCCTTTTGTTCTGTAAACACTTCAACATTCTGATTCACTCCCGTTATAAATTTGGGACGGATATAAATTTTTATTAGCGAATTATTTACAAAATTATTACTTTAAATTCACCAACGAAAAAAGATTAATTTAAAAGTGTTTCCATTATGAAGTTTATTAATTGTATTGCTGACTCTTGAAATGATCCATGTTTGCCCGTCATAAAATGATTCGGATCGGTAATTTTTCTCTAAAAATATGTTGCTTATGAAACCTACGGTGGTCTAGAAATCGGCGTGTTTTTCTCTCTCAAATAATATGTGAATAATACGTCTTACAGTTTTCTTTGATTTTTTTTTGATTTTCATATTTTTCGTAAAGTTTTTTCTTTTATCTAGTTCACTACAATATAAAGAAAACGACGTTCAATCTTTCAAACAAGTTTTTAGTATATAGTATATTATCGCTTTCTACGTTTTGTACTCTTCGCAACTCTTTATTTCATCTTTTGAAGATTATATCATTTTTTCAATAAGCGTAATGCATATTTCGCTACTTAACTACAAACTTAACAAAATATACAGCTAAGTAAGTATCCGAGCCACTTGGCGGTTACGCAATACCGGACGCGCAATGAACATGCAAATAGCGGGAAGTCAATTAATTGTGGGAGAGTTGGGGAACCCAGAGACCATGTAGACTAATCTAAATTTACTTGCAAGAAAGCTGACCAATATATATAAACGAACCTACGAGCAGAATCTTAGCCGAAGAAAGAGACATTCTTTTAGCAAATAAGTAATGAAAAGTGTATTTCATTGTATTAAAGTTTTGTAATTTATTTTTTCCATAAACTTTCTATTAAGTAGACCTCTGTTTTTCTGACTAATATTGCAATAAATTTTCTTATCAGTTATGTAAACTTAAGATCAATTACATATACTGCTAAGAAAGACTGTTCAACCCAATGTAAGCGGTAAATAAATTAAGTTAATAACAATTTGAAAATTGTAAGCCATGCACAGGTCGTATATCGGTTACAATTGTAAAATTATTATTAAAATTATAATCGATAATATAAATACGATGGAACCTCAAGTTATTTAATTATTTCATTAGGGAAATCATTAGTGTAGTAACGATGTTAGAAAGTGGAAGTCATTGAATGACAGAATTTTAAACAAATGTAAATTATCAGGCTAAACCCTAGCCGCGTTTGCATATGAGGAGTATTTAGAAATATGGGAAGAAATTTTGTTCGCCCTTAGGATGTGAATAGGCGACACACAAAATTTCAAATAATGCTTGAGCTAATTGGAATTAAAAAGATCTCAAATATATCAGAATATGTATAGACATTTGAAAAAAGAATTTGAGCCATCTATGGCACGAAGTATTATTAGACATTACAATGTGGTTAGTTGATAAACTGCCAAAATTTACCTGGATATCTAAGGAATCATTTTACCAATCGCAGGAAATCAGTTTCAAATAATACCAAGAGGTAAATCGTACCTATTTACCTTAGAAATACTACCCTAACGGTTATTAAGATGATATACAGAATAACAAGCAAAAAAATAACCCCGAAAAATCTTCTGAAGATTGCTCGGGTCGTTTTCTATTTTATTCGTTATATCGTCAAGTAAAAATTGCTCCTAATCTCAACTTTTGGTTCTAGAAACGTTATGAAGCGCGAAGTATGAACTATCAGTCTAAAGACCATTTATGCTGTTTAATAAAGATTATTTTTAAAGTCAATTTCTAATAAATAACGGATCTTCTGGCCCAATCATTTCCCCCAGTGTCATTCAAAATATTATTTTTAGACATTTATATATGTCGACAAATATAAATTCCTAAAAAATAGTGTTTACCCAAGAGATAACCACATTACACTGCTACATATTGCAATCAAGTGTTCATACATTTCTTTTATTTGATTTCAACCTGAAATAAAAATGCTTAATGAGGATAAATTTATTTGAAATCCTTATCATCTCACATAGATTTAAGAAATAGAGGATTATGTTCAAAAAGAGCATATTATTCACTTTTATCACCCAACGCGGACGACATCTATTGTTCCCGATGTCAGGAATTGATAATTAATACATCGAAGCATTTTTTTATTGCACGCTGGACATACCGTTAGAAATACGCAAAAATAATATATGGTAATATTATTGGCTTCTAATAATTCTGTAAACTTCGCACCAAAAAACTTTATTTCAAAAAAACTCTGCACTTGTCGCCGACTTCAAAAACGTTGTATATTATGTATACATTTGTATCAATACTTACCTACTAATATCTTAATAGCTCAAACTTTCTGGCACGTATATGTATTTACCTACCTGTTTACTTTGTCACTTTATTACCTACATCAAGACAAGTCAAACAAGTCCAAATTCGATGAGTTTACTCCCCATCACTGAAGCGTTCTTGTCAATACCTTTCGGCACATTACCATATCGAGATTTTTTCCAAAAAGCAGCAAAGCAAAGTTTATGTTTCGTTTAGTTATATCAAAATTTTAGAGACTTTATTATTATATTATCATTATACCTATATTATCCAAACCAGATTACGGCACCTGTTCTAGTGTATATAATTTCCATGATAAAATTTTAACCAAAATTTCAAAACCAAACTGGGAGTCTACCCTTCCAAAGAAAAAAATCATTTAAATACATTTTTTATTAGGCAATAATAATATGTACATAATAATTGGCTATAAAATTCTCCTTTTCAACATAGAACTAGAAAAAAAGTAGCAAAATTCTAAATATCCAAGAAATTTAATATTTTTAAAATTTTCTTCAAATTACTAAAACGTAATTAAATTTTGTAAGAACTTTGTTGGAAATGTGAAACTAACTTAACACAAGGAATTTAGTTGATATTGTCATAAAGCTGGAATTCTTTGCTTTAAATTATGTGATGTCAAACCCAATAAAAAACAATTTATTTTATTTTACCATCACTGCTTGAAGTGAAAATCATTTGGAAATATTACTTTTGTTTAAGTAGTTTCACTTCCAGTAAGCATATTCCGTCAAACATTGAGCAAATCTCTAATTTATTCAATATATTTCTCTTTTGCATATAAGTTCATAAGAGACTTTAAATAATTTTTATTTGAAAAATTCCTTTTATATTTAAACTACTCAAAAGAACTTTAACCTTTACAAAAATTAATGTTTATGTAATTTTAATAACATGTTTAACAATATCAAATTATTTCATCGAAATAAAAAAATTGTTTTACATTTTGTCCTATTTAAATAAGGAAAGTGAAAAAGTAAATTAACGTCACTTAATATTGGTTATCTGAGTGTTTCTTTGTTGTTTATTTAATAACTCTATTACATACATCTTTATTATGCTAGCCATATTTTAGATAATTAACAAAAATTTCATATTTACACATTCGTCAAATATTTAAATTTTAAGTTTAAATAAATGTAGTAATAGTTGAATATATTTGGCGTTAATTTTGTAGAAATTCATTATTCACAATTAAATGAAACTACGTGATGTAGTATTATTTCTACTTTCTTTAAGTTCTTTACCACGACTTAGGTTTCGTTGTATTATAACATCTTCAAGTGGGTTATTAGCAAAGATTCTTTCTTCTTCTTTGCTAATAGCCCACCTAAAGATGTTGTAATAGAACGAAACCTAGGTCATGGTAAAAAACTTAAAAAAAGTGGAAATAATACTACATCACGTAGTTTCATTTAATTGCAGTAATAGTTATTGAGACATATTATAGTATATATTTTTCCCAGCAAGGAATCACAATGCTAATAGCACGTAAGCTACATATGAACACATTGATAACTTTTATAAAACGTCTTTATAATTCTGGAATTGGAGAGACGACTTTTGGAAATAATTAAACCAATTTAGTAAACTCGTTCGACTCGAAGGAACTTATGCTGCTATCTCTTATCAAATTTCAAGGGTGCGCTCTAGGTAGTTTTTAATAATTTGCTAAAAATTATAATTTTCAAATAAAGTTGTACAGAAACCAGAGTACAATTGATAAAAATAAAATACAAAAATAGTAGCAGAATGTTAGTTTTCTATTCTTTGTAAAAAAAACAGCAAACGAAAGTTTTAGATTTTGAGCTGTAGTATATATTAGATTTGAAAACGTGTATTGACATAACATTTTTTTTACGTGTACCGCGCATATTTCATTCTGTTATATAAATACCAATATGGGATATAAACTGAAGATCTGATTAATTAAAAAAATGTTTACAGCATATCTGAAGAGAACTTAATTTAAATTTGGAACATGATAACCTTATTATATAAGAAAAGTTACGGTAATAATATCGAATAATTTTGAAAATAATTATGTACTTGCATCTAATGTATACTCAACATCCATTTAATGGACTTACTGCGTGGTACTTGCAAAAATAATGTCGTCTTGTGAGAATCAAGGTGAGCCAGCTTTGTAACAAATATTAAATATATAAAGGGCCAGGCGTTTCAGCATACATTCAATCTGGCATTGAATAATAAGAAGCAAAACCAATTTTGTCAAAATTATTAGATTTATATACCAGTTAGGTTTCAGACCTAGTACTACCTACTATTACAATTAATTATGCAAAGATTTCCTGTTAATATCAGAATTATACATATATGGATCCATTAATTATTTCAACGAATAATGTGTTTAACTTCAGATACAAAACCCATTTTCATAGGTTGATGTTAAAAGTAACTTTGAGTTTTTTACCAACTTTTTACACTGATATTTTGAATTTAAATATTTTTCAGATACAAGCTAAACACAAGAAGTAATAAAACCCGTGTAAAAATATATTTGAATTTCCCAAAATCGGAGACAACTATATATATACAGGTTATCGAATATTTCATATCCAGTAATCAATTACTGCAAGTAATATATTGATGTCAATTTATGTCAAAAAATTTATTAGTTTTTAAAACATTATTTTACATAGCAGATCAAATATCTTTGTTTATTCATCAACAACGAACTTCTCTGTCCATTACTCAACATAGGTCCCTCAAATATGCATAATATTTCAGAATGCCATAGCCCTTAATAGCCACACTAAACTCACAGCATTTAGCTTCTGGTACCAGTGGCGTTTTGACCATCATTATTCTGTGACATTTAGCAGCGCGATTATAAACATACTCCCAGTTCTGCTCGACAACCGGACGGGAATTGAAGCGCAGTGCGCTAGAACGTCAAATGTCATAAGTATGTAATCAACCACATACACCACATGTAGTTATTTATTTGGAATCAACAATTTAAAAGACGGGATCTTGAACCATTAGCATTACTTTTCATTAAGAAAGAGTTTCTAAACATTTTTTTTATTTGATTTAATAACTGACTCTTCAAATTAAACAATATAGTCATTTTATAATATCTTTGTTAAAGATATCACATAGCACGTTGTGGTATATTTGGAATGGTTTGACGTGAAATAATAAATTATTGTTTGGACAGAAACCATTTCACCATGAAAATTATTTGCCTTGGTGCCCTTTCGTGGCATTATATTGCTTACAAGATATATTTGTTCTGCTTTATAGTTCTAGCGAAACAATACGTAAAATTGAAGTGAATTACAGTTAGATGAAACTAACGAGACTGGGATAAATAGTCCATAGATTTTAACCTAATACTTAAATTGCGATAAAATCATCCATGCAATCCAGTATCCAAGAAAATAAACTTTATTATGTTGGTAAGTTGAATCGTTAATATGCATGAATATATTCTTAAGATTTTCAATTACATTTGAATGAACGATTTTTCAATTCCTACAAATACAATGTTTCAATATTTTATGAGAGTATGTGATTTAAAAAAAAAATCACCATCAGATTTGAAGTAGTGACGAAAATTTTAATAAATTTTCTTCTTACATTACAAGAGATATGGACATATTATTGAACACATAAATTTGATTATTCACAATTAAATGAAACTACGTGATGTAGTATTATTTCTACTTTCTTTAAGTTCTTTACCACGACCTAGGTTTCGTTATATTACAACAGCTTCAGGTGGGCTATTAGGAAAGATTAACTCTTAGGAACATCCATCCAGAAACGAGGTTCATTTCCTATTTTTTTTCTCAATAAATTGCATTATGCTAATAGTCATGAAATAATTAATCCTCAACAGTCTTGCAATAATTCATCGCGATATTCTTTATACATAACTAATGATAATTAGTTTCTTTACGAAGCTTTATCCGAGGCCATTTAAGACATGATTACAAGAAAATTACGTGACATTTTTGAGAGAAAAAAATATATTTCAAGCTAGATGTTGAAACCGTTTCCACTAGCGACTCATTGGTTACTAACGAGAGAGGTGCTTTTGTATAATTTGCTTTATCGCTATTAGGCTGTTTTTAAATTGACATAATTTTATAAAATGTTTTTATGTATTATTTTTCAAGTTATTGTTAAAATTGAAAGCGAAACTATATTTAATTACTACATTATATTTGCATTATTATAATTATACATAATGATAATGAAGACCTAATTAAATTGATTGGTAAGAGGCCTATCATTCATTTAATTTTTGTTTTACAGCCAATTTCACCTAACTATGCCGTATTTCATGTAAATACTAGTTGGGGCAATAAAACCAGCTGTAAATATTTAATGGATGACAATCAGCAGATATATTTACATATTCATTTATTAAACTTTACTGAAACTTTAAACGCCATGTATACAAATGGTAGACTTATTGATATAGAAGCAATTTCTTATAGCCAACAATATACCTTAAGAGAGAGTGATTGATAAAGATTTAGTGATTGATAAAGATAATAACAAATAAACAAACAGTTACGAGATTGCATACGAGATTTAAACACAGATACTGAGGGCGTATTTTGTATATTTATATCTAATATATTCTAAAGCTTTTTGAGCTGTACACTAAATTATTTTCCATAGAATGCAATTCCCGGGTTAGATTCGTGATCTATCCTAGAGCCGTGAGCTGAAATTTATTGGAATTCGAATAATAAATATAGAAGGGTGAAGAGGATTATTGGAAATATTGTACAAAAGTGATAAAGATATATATCGTGCTGGTCGTGAATCTCTAACCATTTTGATTGTGATCGATGCCCAGAATTATTATCGCGTTTTTTGAAACTGAAAATAAATCGAATACTTAGATTTTGAAGCCATTTAATTTATTAAGAAGTTACTTGACTAAATGCAGATAACAAACATCTCCACAGTCTACGATAGGCAGAAGTAAAGCATGACGAATACGTACTCTTGATTGAAGGGGGAACAAATTTTCGAAGACATTTGGAAAAAAATACTGCGATAAATGTCCTTTACTTGATGAAGTAATGATAGATGTTTATCAATCGGTACGAATATTAAATATTTTTGCACTGAAGTGTAAAATTTTTAATAATCTGTAAAATAATAAGAGTAATTTAACAAACAATTGCTAATGTGAAGATATGTAAACAGGGAAGTAGAGAGAAAGTAATTTTAGTGCTCTTTCTTGGTAAAGAATCTAGTTTATATTGTTACTTTTTAAGTCACAATCTTCGATTGTGTCTGTTGTTGCTGGATCTAGTTTGCAAAAAAATCGCAATCTTAAATAAATTAATACAATGGACTAAAAGTCGCGATATGTGAGAAAACGCAGTTTTTAATCATTGAATGGATACGTTTAATAACGTTTTACATTTATGCTCAATCTAATCCTTCAAGTAATGTAAAATAATACTTAAACGCTCTGACATGCTTAATCATGTCTGACATACTCATTATTACTCGATCGAATGATAATTATTTTCCTGTAAGTATCAAATTTCTAAATACTCTACTATGTTCATGAATCCACAATTGAATTTTAAATGATTCACTTCATTATGTATAAGCCAAAAACATTTAATTTTTTGCAAAATGAAAATGGTATTTCTTCGAAGAGCTTTCTATTATTTTTTTTTCTTTTTCATAACTTTCAGAGAAAAGACAATATCGTAAAGATATTATTAAAAAAAAAATAAATATAATAAATATAATTTAACGTTAAATACTATTCATTTATACGTAGCTTTGAATACAATGCTTTGAATAAGTATCACATCTAGAAGTTCAGTCAATAATAATAATTTAATTAACGTCAGGTTTTGCGTAAATATAATACAATATTGATATTTACTGCTTATAAAAGTTAAAATTCATGACAGTAACTGTCCCGACGTTAGCAGAGACTATCTTCAATACATTTTCTTATATATAGTAAGATGATGAAGAATTTAATGAAGAAATATTAGAAAAAATGTAACAAATATGAAGAAATAATGCTTGAAACCAAAACGATATTTATGAGCGAACAAGAGGAAGAATAAAGAAAGTGGCAATGTCGATTTGAATCAATGTGAGAATGTAGAGATGCATCCTGCACACCTATCATATAAAATAAAGCGTTAGTATCCAATTGAGCATAATCGACTATAAGCAGCAGGTTCAAGAATATGGTCGGCAAGACTGAAAATAAAATTGAAATATTTATCTGTAAACAGTACAATTGGGAAAGATTTGTGTTTCGGTAATATGGTTTGAGATGTTACCACTAACCGAATATAAAATGTAAGGAAAAGTAAAGATTCTTAGTGCACATAAAGCCATGATAGAAAAAGAAACAATAACTTTAGATATTGAATATATTTGGCGTTAATTTTGTAGAAATTCATTATTCACAATTAAATGAAACTACGTAATCAGGTGGAATATTAACAAAGATCTTTACTAATATCCCACCTGAAGATGTTGTAATACAACTAAACCTAGGTCGTGGTAAAGAAATTAAAGAAAGTAGAAATAATACTACATCACGTAGTTTCATTTAATTGTGAATAACTTTAGAATTATTGCTTAATATGAAAACAAAATTAATATAATAAGAAAAAAATATTTTTAAAAATATGTAATGTGTTATCGATAGCGCTTTGTAAACAATTCATATAATTTGACTTTCCGATTTAGAAGGGGGGGGTGCCGTAACTTGCACTGTGTAAGCATTGCGTTAAGCGCACAATGTTGCTATTTTTCGACAATACTAACAATTCAAAATTCAGTCCATATCAGCAATATACATCAAATTGTGTACATAAAAGCCTTAGAGGTGTTTTCTAAATGCAATTGTGGATGCAACTGAATGCTTTCATCCCCCTCTGCGCCCACTTATCTGTCAGCTCCTTAGTTAATTCGATATAGTTCGAAAGAAACCAAAAATTGGCTAATGTTTTCCTCAGTTTATATAAGTGTTAAATTTACACAACCAACTGTTTATTAAGCATATAGAGTATGATTATTGGCGTTGAAAAAAACTTTCTAGACACATGATTAAACATGTTAGAACGTTTAGATAACTAAGTGACTTGTTATTACTGTACTCTACTAAAAGTATTATTGAATACCATTGTAAAACAAATTGTCGTTTAATTCATTGATTAAAAACTGCGATTTTTCCCTATGCCCTGAGTTTTAATTCCTTGTGCACAGAGTTTTAGCCACCAATCCCAATTTTTTGCAAATTATATATGATAATAAAAACGAGTCAGCATTAAATATTGATAAATGAATGAGAATGGTTAAGTTAGTACGAATACCATAACGGACAAAATGTTTAATATGGCGGACAGGTGGTTTCATAGGTTATGATTTTAATACAAATTATAAAGTGAATGCTGCCAGATGAGTTCCGTACCAAAAAGCCTTCCTCTGGTTGAGAATATCCATTTTTAAAAGGAAAACTTGACTGAAACAACCACAAGAGATTTAAAGTTGTTAAACCGTTGGGTGAAATATATGAAAAGGAATCTCACAGCAAACGTAAATGTCATTGTGAACGACTCACTGCATCACTAGTACCCTATTATATTGATTATACGTAAAAAAGATACTAGTTTTAGTTTTCATTATTATTGTAAATATTATACTACCGTATGATGATGCTCTGTTCTAGATATAGAATAGATTTCTTCTCTCAGCTACTTCTTCCTCTCGGGTGGTCTTTCGATTTCGATACTGATAGTGGTATTTTTCATATTTTGTGAATAATTTATAGGTATATTCAAAACTGTTCATAATTTTTCTATAACTGTCTTCAAGAATAATACATTTCCATCATTATAGTCGCATATACAAGTTGTTATTGTAAAAGAGAATGTTAATTCTGTAGACAACAGGTAATAATTCGTTTAAAGAATATGTAAAGGTATATAAATTCAATAAACCTGATTTAAAAAAACGCACATCTTTTAGATACATCCTAGTAAAAGGTATGCCCATACCCTGTATTAGTAAGTCTGTTCTTATATTCGTGGCTAAAAGAGAAAATGACAGTATTTATATAGATTAAAACTAGAACCAAAATTCTGACCCTTACAAATGTTAAATAAATGACTCTAGATTTGCAGGAAAAGAAAAAATACTTATCCCCAAAATTAAAAAATTAATTCAATGAAAATAATACTTTTCTAGCTGGTCACCATTTTTTCTACTACTCAAAATATAATCTAACAAAACTTAAAACTTATTTTTAATTTTATTCATAATTTTTGTTTCAGTAGTTTTGGAAATAGAGAAAGGTCTGTAATATAATTTAAAATTAAAAAAAAATACAAACTAATAAAATAATATCCCACATAAATTGAAAATTAAAAAAACTGAGTGCCTTATTTAATTCTTACACGTGAACATTTAAAAAAGATACCGAATACAAAATATGTATGAGGGTTAATAAGATATATTATGCTGCCAAATTTCAAATTTGTGCGTCCCATAGTTTTTAAGATAATTTATTCTGGCAGACGAACAAGCACACGAATGATTGTGGAAAATTGCTGTTTTTAATTTTGAGAAACATACCCACAGAAATATACAAACATGTTGCGAATGTTGGAAGTAAGTCAAAAGAAAAGTGAAAGATCACAAAATATGTAACTGCAAGATGATGATGGTAATAGTATAAAATCGTATGTATTAAAATATGTTTACGAATAAGTTACAGCAGTATAAAAGAATGTCATAGCCCATCATCGCTATTTACTCTATATAGGTAGAAAATCACGTAAAGGATTAAATCAATAGATTTTTTCAAAGCTTCTTCGGAAACCTGGTGCAAAAGTACTAATTACAATAAAAATGAAAGTACATTTTTGTTATTGAAACATTAAAGGCAAAATATAATTGTAATAGTTACAATCTAGCATGAAATGTTATTTATATACGGTGATTCCAAATGAAGGTAATATCAACGGAAATTACATGGTTGCCCCTGTGGTGTCCCTAAACGGCGGTGTCCTTCCGACCTCCGTCCTTTCCATCTTTCTACCCGGGCAAAGTGTCGTTATGTCATTACAAGTGTAACATAACATTCTAGTTTATCTAGAAATGGAGAGGTATAATGAATCTCTGAAGACCTGAAAATTATACGTTGTTTTAAATTAGGTTTATGAAATATCACTATGAACTATCAGCCTGAATTCCCAAATATTCAAATTATAGTCATTATCGGTGTGGAGAAATAATAAACTAATTTGTGAATATGCCATTCTTCCTGAAATTTATAAAATTTTTTCGGTTATTCAGCCTATTAGAAACATGTTTTATTTTACATTCCTATAAACATGTAATTGTAATAAAAAAAGCGTAATTAGATGCGAGAAAAAAAAACTCAAACGAGTTCGCTTAATGTTTTACTCGTTTTACTCTTAACAATAAACAATTCTTAAAAATAGCTAATTTACTCCTCACACACGATAAAAAATTATTACTAAAGATATCATCGTAGGTGAGATAATACATGTAACATTAAACATTTCTAGATTGATTTGAAGTTGATATGTTGATATTTATATTGAATGCAATGATTGTAATCATAGTAATTAATAGGCATCGCTCGCTAAAAGTTTACATTGAGTCGTCTACCATCACAATACATCGAAGAGCGGAGTAAATTTCAAGTCTACTGCCTATTGTGTTGAAAGAAACTATATCAATAATGTTAGGAATAAAATGTGTATGTGCAATTTTGAGCAATCAAATTGTTCTTTCTCTAAAAATAAAATAAAAACAATAATTTTACCTTTATATATGTACGCATATAAAATTAATTAACTTAAAAAAACTGCATATTTAATATAAATTTACAAGTAGGTTCTACCTAATTTCTACGGAGTGTCTGTAAAATTCTAATAACGTCGTTTTATTATAAACAAATTTTCAGGATCCATGTTTTTGGTAATAAAATTGCAAGATAAGTGGATATTGTAGAAATAAATCTCACTTACGCATTGCAGATGATAGAACAGTATAGTTATATTAATCAAAATCAAAGCATTATAATAACCGGCGTCATCCGGCAAATATTCTATCCATTTGATTTTGATGTGATATATATTATTGCTCGAATTAGTTTTAGGAAAATTAAAACGGAATTAACATAAAAAAATAACAAATAAATGTTCACCGATTTGAGTTCATATATGGATAGGACTGAGTCGATAAGAAGGCAAATTTCTGCTTGTGTTTTAAGACAATCTGAAGAGAGATGATATGTACTATAATTAAAAATAAACTTATTAGTGGACACCATCACGTTACTTTTATTGATGTGAAACATTTTATACGGCTGCCATAAACCAAATTGCATATTTGTTTTGTTTTCAAACAAAACTTGACCTTTTTTGGAAAAATTTAAATTCTTACTTAAAACCTTACATAAAAATCATTATAGGTGAACTATAATAAAAAATCTGGTGCTAAAAAGAATAACTTATAACAATAATAGGAAGATTTAGGTGGGGGTTTATATAATAATGGCAATGTTCGCGTAAAGTATCCTGCTTTTCATAAAATGATTGTTGAAAGTATAATTTATTTAAAATAATAACAAATAAGAAATGTTCTCGGACCAACGGCACTGTCTTCTAAACTTTTCCATAACTCTGACAACAATACACGAACATTTATTCAGACCGTTACTAGTTGTAAAGAGAATGTATAATTTAAAAACATTCAATAGCGTAAACATTCAAGGAGAATGAAAAAACTTAATTTAAAAAAAAACTTACTTTATTAAATTGAGGTACTGCGGCGAAAATAGAGTTCACCACCATTTCCATTGAAGATATTATGATGATCTGCTGTCAGCGATAGACCCGTTAGTTTCCGGTAACCGGTTCTATTGCTTAGCTATGTCATGATTTATTTTCACTATCAAACATTCCAATTTCGGCGTCATATTTGTCACGTGTGGAAAAATTCGTAACGTTCGCCCTAAGACTTCAAAATGACCACATAAAAATTCGGCTCTCGACCATTTACTTTTACATGAATCACACTCTACTTTTAAGGACAGATATTACCATATAAAGGTATAATTTGTTTATTATTTGTAAGTTACAAGCCGCATCATCTATAAAGAAATCCGGGGAAAACATTTACCAATTTCTTATTATATTTGCAAATCCATAAGTGGTAAAAACATTTCCTTTGTAATATTTCTCTGGGGTACTGGTTGCAATATCGTTTTTGCAAGTTCGTTTTGAACCTATACGAGCAGAGTAGTTCCATCTTTGCAAAAGTAAACTATTCGCTTCATCGATGACATTGTAAAATTCAGCTTCGCTACCATTCTCATAGCCCGATACCCTCTAGGGTACCTGTACCTATTTTTACGTGTAAGGTGATGGACACTAACTATACATACATCTAAGTTAAGACTTGATGTGTAACTAGCCACTTTGTTCAAAATTGTAAAGAAATAACAAAATAGCCATTTCCTAATCTATATTTAAACTTAAACAATTGTGATATCCCAACGTAATTTTCCAGCGGATTCATTCCGTCTGTAATAACGTTAAACAATGAATCTATTTTTTAAATGTGTGTGATCTGTTTTTATTTCATGAACAGCTATCAACTAGAAATGGATGTCTTCTTTAGCAGGTCTCTTTAATATCTTGTTCAACGCAGAAGACTTTCAGAAAAAAATTAATAATATTTTGCAAATGTTCCCATCTAGTTGTTTATAAATAATATGTCTGACGCACGAGAAACTGAATTGAGAGCATATGTGGCATAAGGTCTTCTTGACAAGAGATCCAAATTTCTGTTGATCGTGATTAACAGTTACTACCAAACAGAAAAAAGTTTATATTTATATCAAGCCATCTAATGACGCTGAAATGCCTCTATGTACTTAGAGTATGTGCGTATGTGCAGAAATCCAATGTTCATCAATACCTTCATTTTCCCTGACCTTTTAAGAGAGTTGTTCTACCAACATCAACTTGATAGAGCATAGAAGATTTCGAGTAAAGTGAGAAAAAAAGAATTTTTTTTAATATTTGGATTACTTGCAAGTCTACTCTTTGAAAATTAAATCTATGGAATAGTAACACCAATCGTAATTTCATTGTCCTTAGTAACACGTTTTTTACATTCAAAATTATTCTGTTATTGTTAACTCGCGGTGGAATACAGCAAAGATTCTTTGCTAATAGCCCAATTAAAGATGATGTAATATAACGAAACCTAGGTCGTGGTAAAGAACTTAAAGAAAATAGAAATAATACTACATAACTTAGTTTCATTTAAATGTGTCTAATGAATTTTTAGAAATGAACGCCATTCTATATTTTATTAATTATTATTAAATTAAATTTGAAATTAATTTTAACTAATTTAAAAATTTAAATGAATGTAAAGAATTGTTAAATTTACTAAAACTATCTAAATTATGTTTAATTAATAATGAAAATAAATGAATTTGAAGAAAATTTATTTTAATTTATTAATTTTAAATATTTAATAAATGAGAAAGCGATAATTTATAATGCAAATAAATACATATTGAATTGGAAACGGTCTGGCAGATGATTGACTAACAATAGAAAGCCAGCATAAAAATAATGTGACATAAGTTTATAAATATACAAACGCTTATACCGTAGCAAGTGAGACTAGTTCTCAATCATCAAGCGTGTAATGAGTCATAAGGAACTTCGTTCCAATAAAATTAGCAACCTTAAGTTTGATTTGCACACTTACATACCCCTAAACTTATACCACAGCAAAAATACGTCAAATTAACCTCACAGGTTTTTAAACCCAAATATTGAAAATTAGTCATAAAGTCAGCACAAGCTCGATCTCCGTGATCAAATTTTTATCATCAATAATGACAAACAATTCGACATCTCTCAGTGCTGGATATTCTCTTATCAGGTTTTACTTTTTTTCATTTATTGGTAATTAACAACTTTTACAAGTTATAAACACTTATGTTTTCTTAAACAAAAAAGTTTTCACGATCTTTCCTTTAACGTTCTTGATCATACCTTAACTTTCGATATTTGTCATTTTAAATCACCTTTTCGTAAATTATCGTTATAGAAAATTTTGATACTGAAGTATCTTTTGACAGGTTCAAATATACACGGTGATTCGAAATGCTATGTATTAGCCTTAAACAATTCATCATAGTCAAACTACAACAAGACCGTTAACTTAACGTGTCAGTACTATATTATTGTCATCGATATCTATGGAGGAGAATAAAAGTAAAATTTTTGGGTTCGATGGATATTAAGAAACACACATTCCGGAATATACGTGTGTGTTAAATATATATACGTGTATGTTATATTAAATATTATATATATATATATATATATATATATATATGTAATATACGTGTGTTAAATATATATACGTGTGTGTTATATTAAATATTCATGCTTCGCCAGCTATAGAAATTTGTTGTATTACAATTTTATTCTTCAGTAAAAATACTGAATTTTATCCCCTAGAAATGAAACTATATTTCGTAATTAAAGATCTATACCTAGAATTAAATAACGAAATACGTAAGTCTATTGACAAAGCTGTTCGGGCTCTGGTGCGTAATAAACATATAATTGGTTATATAGTATTCCAGACTAGCGAAGTGTATAAGAGTCTTCTACGACGGACGTAGTGTGTTCTATCACATATGTCAAATTTGATAATATTATTTGCTAAAAAAAATTTTATAACATTAGTTGCGAACAAATTACGACTGAATGGCAAAGAAAATGATGTTATTGAAAAGTAAAGTCATTTGTTTAAGTTCCTTGCAAGATTTTTGATATTCTGTGAATATATAAAAAATTATAGTCTTTCTCGTAAAATTGTTTAGCGACTTATAATTCCGGAATGTGTGTTTCTTAATATCCATCGAACCCAAAAATTTTACTTTTATTCTCCTCCATAGATATCGATGACAATAATATAGTACTGACACGTTAAGTTAACGGTCTTGTTGTAGTTTGACTATGATGAATTGTTTAAGGCTAATACATAGCATTTCGAATCACCGTGTATATTTGAACCTGTCAAAAGATACTTCAGTATCAAAATTTTCTATAACGATAATTTACGAAAAGGTGATTTAAAATGACAAATATCGAAAGTTAAGGTATGATCAAGAACGTTAAAGGAAAGATCGTGAAAACTTTTTTGTTTAAGAAAACATAAGTGTTTATAACTTGTAAAAGTTGTTAATTACCAATAAATGAAAAAAAGTAAAACCTGATAAGAGAATATCCAGCACTGAGAGATGTCGAATTGTTTGTCATTATTGATGATAAAAATTTGATCACGGAGATCGAGCTTGTGCTGACTTTATGACTAATTTTCAATATTTGGGTTTAAAAACCTGTGAGGTTAATTTGACGTATTTTTGCTGTGGTATAAGTTTAGGGGTATGTAAGTGTGCAAATCAAACTTAAGGTTGCTAATTTTATTGGAACGAAGTTCCTTATGACTCATTACACGCTTGATGATTGAGAACTAGTCTCACTTGCTACGGTATAAGCGTTTGTATATTTATAAACTTATGTCACATTATTTTTATGCTGGCTTTCTATTGTTAGTCAATCATCTGCCAGACCGTTTCCAATTCAATATGTATTTATTTGCATTATAAATTATCGCTTTCTCATTTATTAAATATTTAAAATTAATAAATTAAAATAAATTTTCTTCAAATTCATTTATTTTCATTATTAATTAAACATAATTTAGATAGTTTTAGTAAATTTAACAATTCTTTACATTCATTTAAATTTTTAAATTAGTTAAAATTAATTTCAAATTTAATTTAATAATAATTAATAAAATATAGAATGGCGTTCATTTCTAAAAATTCATTAGACACATTTAAATGAAACTAAGTTATGTAGTATTATTTCTATTTTCTTTAAGTTCTTTACCACGACCTAGGTTTCGTTATATTACATCATCTTTAATTGGGCTATTAGCAAAGAATCTTTGCTGTATTCCACCGCGAGTTAACAATAACAGAATAATTTTGAATGTAAAAAACGTGTTACTAAGGACAATGAAATTACGATTGGTGTTACTATTCCATAGATTTAATTTTCAAAGAGTAGACTTGCAAGTAATCCAAATATTAAAAAAAATTCTTTTTTTCTCACTTTACTCGAAATCTTCTATGCTCTATCAAGTTGATGTTGGTAGAACAACTCTCTTAAAAGGTCAGGGAAAATGAAGGTATTGATGAACATTGGATTTCTGCACATACGCACATACTCTAAGTACATAGAGGCATTTCAGCGTCATTAGATGGCTTGATATAAATATAAACTTTTTTCTGTTTGGTAGTAACTGTTAATCACGATCAACAGAAATTTGGATCTCTTGTCAAGAAGACCTTATGCCACATATGCTCTCAATTCAGTTTCTCGTGCGTCAGACATATTATTTATAAACAACTAGATGGGAACATTTGCAAAATATTATTAATTTTTTTCTGAAAGTCTTCTGCGTTGAACAAGATATTAAAGAGACCTGCTAAAGAAGACATCCATTTCTAGTTGATAGCTGTTCATGAAATAAAAACAGATCACACACATTTAAAAAATAGATTCATTGTTTAACGTTATTACAGACGGAATGAATCCGCTGGAAAATTACGTTGGGATATCACAATTGTTTAAGTTTAAATATAGATTAGGAAATGGCTATTTTGTTATTTCTTTACAATTTTGAACAAAGTGGCTAGTTACACATCAAGTCTTAACTTAGATGTATGTATAGTTAGTGTCCATCACCTTACACGTAAAAATAGGTACAGGTACCCTAGAGGGTATCGGGCTATGAGAATGGTAGCGAAGCTGAATTTTACAATGTCATCGATGAAGCGAATAGTTTACTTTTGCAAAGATGGAACTACTCTGCTCGTATAGGTTCAAAACGAACTTGCAAAAACGATATTGCAACCAGTACCCCAGAGAAATATTACAAAGGAAATGTTTTTACCACTTATGGATTTGCAAATATAATAAGAAATTGGTAAATGTTTTCCCCGGATTTCTTTATAGATGATGCGGCTTGTAACTTACAAATAATAAACAAATTATACCTTTATATGGTAATATCTGTCCTTAAAAGTAGAGTGTGATTCATGTAAAAGTAAATGGTCGAGAGCCGAATTTTTATGTGGTCATTTTGAAGTCTTAGGGCGAACGTTACGAATTTTTCCACACGTGACAAATATGACGCCGAAATTGGAATGTTTGATAGTGAAAATAAATCATGACATAGCTAAGCAATAGAACCGGTTACCGGAAACTAACGGGTCTATCGCTGACAGCAGATCATCATAATATCTTCAATGGAAATGGTGGTGAACTCTATTTTCGCCGCAGTACCTCAATTTAATAAAGTAAGTTTTTTTTTAAATTAAGTTTTTTCATTCTCCTTGAATGTTTACGCTATTGAATGTTTTTAAATTATACATTCTCTTTACAACTAGTAACGGTCTGAATAAATGTTCGTGTATTGTTGTCAGAGTTATGGAAAAGTTTAGAAGACAGTGCCGTTGGTCCGAGAACATTTCTTATTTGTTATTATTTTAAATAAATTATACTTTCAACAATCATTTTATGAAAAGCAGGATACTTTACGCGAACATTGCCATTATTATATAAACCCCCACCTAAATCTTCCTATTATTGTTATAAGTTATTCTTTTTAGCACCAGATTTTTTATTATAGTTCACCTATAATGATTTTTATGTAAGGTTTTAAGTAAGAATTTAAATTTTTCCAAAAAAGGTCAAGTTTTGTTTGAAAACAAAACAAATATGCAATTTGGTTTATGGCAGCCGTATAAAATGTTTCACATCAATAAAAGTAACGTGATGGTGTCCACTAATAAGTTTATTTTTAATTATAGTACATATCATCTCTCTTCAGATTGTCTTAAAACACAAGCAGAAATTTGCCTTCTTATCGACTCAGTCCTATCCATATATGAACTCAAATCGGTGAACATTTATTTGTTATTTTTTTATGTTAATTCCGTTTTAATTTTCCTAAAACTAATTCGAGCAATAATATATATCACATCATAATCAATTGGATAGAATATTTGTACTGAAGAATAAAATTGTAATACAACAAATTTCTATAGCTGGCGAAGCATGAATATTTAATATAACACACGTATATATATTTAACACACACGTATATTACATATATATATATATATATATATATATATATGTATATATATATATATATATATATATATATATATATATATAATTATTGCTCGACGTTGTAATTGATTATTTATCAATTAGGCAGATTAGAAAAAGTTCGTTTCTTCGATGACGTCATAATACTTTCGATCAGCATAGAAGAAGGATTCGAGAAGCTTAGTTTAGCACTAGATATTAGACGATGCGGCATTTACATTATACTTAAAAAATATAAATTTTACAAACTGAAATTAAATATCAAGGAGAACTATTTTCATAGAAGGAATTCGACATGGGGAAACCAAATTAGAGGCACTGAAAAATTCAACAAGTGAGGCAACTGATGGCACTCGCTGGATATTTTCGAAAAACATACATGAATTTGCATGCATAACCGATCTATTGCGAAAAACACTTACTTTACTTGGTCAGAAGAACATAAAAAAGCTAGAAAATATATAATTAATGATCTTTCTTCCCGTCCACTATTAGTTCCTTTCGACCCAGATCATGAAATGGAATTACATGCTGACGACACTTATTACCAGGAGTCGCTAGATGGTGATCATACATACAAAACTTTAACTTCAAAAAATGAATATAGGAAAGTCAGTACCATAAAACATGTATATTTATTTATTAGAAATCCGCCGCAAAACAAAACTGAAGAAGTACTAGTAAATGTTCAACTCTAAAACAAAATAGAGATGTAATGATAAAAATTCGAAAGAATCCTGATAGCTTAAAAGAGTATACTTAACTAAATTTTTCCATGACACACGTTGTTATGTAGGAGTAGACAAAACTCTAGGGTTAATACGAACAAAATACGGGTTTCCTGGAATGACATCCTTTTTAAAAAAGTATGTTGATCATTGCTTCATATGTTCCTTGTTGAACCGACCCAGTGGTTCAAAACAAGGCTAATCACGTCCTATTTATAACACACGGTACAAGCCCATTCCACAAGGTACAATTCATGGTACCGCTTGAACATCCATCGATTGACAATAGGTATATGTACCTATTGTTATCAGTGGATACTTATACTAAATTTACAGTATAAGTACCTATTTAAAATCTAACTAGTTCCGAACTAGTAAGATCCCTTGACCTTCAACTCAGTTTATTTGGTACCATGAAACGAATTATAACATACCAAGGAACAAAATTGTTCAGCAGGCAAACAAAAAATCTTTTAAAAGGAACCAATATTGAAATACATTTTATCAAAACCTGGACGAATAGAACTAACGGACAGGCTGAATTCTGTTGTGGGTCAGAATGGTCGAGCGTACTGTACAGAATACAGCTGAATTTAAATACTGCTCTTCAGAAAAGTATCAGTTGTACCCTAATAGAACTACTTACTGGAATGCCCTCTGAATTACTTGTCATAAATAAATTAAATAATGTACTTTCTAAGATTAAATCTAACACTGGCATATAGCAGTAACGAATTACTGCCAAAGAGCAATTAAGAAACAATTCTATAAAAAAAACAAAGGCTTGATAGAACGGGACGCTACAATATTCTAATAAGAAAAGGCGATATTGTTTTCTTTCAAAAGCAGCGAATGCGTTTGGGTAAATTAGATTTACGTTACAGTGGACCATAAGAAATTGAAAAATGTCTGTCGAGAAACAGAGAAAAATTTTAAATAGTGTCAAAAGGTAGAATTAGATTTTGGAATCGAGAGGTTGCGGAAAATGCCGTAACAGCCTGTGTTTTATAATCAAACTTACATAAATCTCAAACTGTTCTTAATAGTAATAACAAAGTGTACAAAAGCAGAATAAGTATAATAATGTAATTAAAGCGTAAGCGGCTTTTAAAGTGCGCTGGGATCGCTACAAATATCAAGTAGGTGCGAGCAAAGAAAGCAATGTAAACTAACCTTAGATTAAGTCATCTATGTTTTGTACGAGCAGTTGTAATACAGAACTGGTTGTGCAAAAACGTTGTTTTTATCGTTGGTTTCCATCCTTTGTTTACAGCCCTTTCTATTAGACGCGTGTCAGATGCCGAAAACTTGTATTTAAATGCCGCTGCCTTTATAAAAAACCGTTAACAAAAGTTAATTGATAGTAATTCAGTTATTAAAGATATGTGCGGGTAACAGACAAAAAATCCTCATAAAACACGAATTCAATCTCATCCAACTATACAACTGATGTCCATTTCAAACCTGCGAGCGAGTTTCATTGAAATGATCGTTAACTACTTCTAATTGATCGGTAATCTGCCAAGCTGTGTGCGATGTCACGTTATTTTCAACAGGAATGATTGCACGCAACCTACTGTTAACTTCAGTTCTTAACCAACTGAACCGTATACATATATCCTAAAGTAGCAGTTAATTAAATTTTCAGACATTTAGGGCCTAAAAATGGAAAAAAATTTAAGAACTATTTTCAAATAAACTTTTAAAATAATTTTACGTTATTCCATAATGTCTTTGAAACATTTTAAACTAGGTAATTGGGCTAATTACATTATATTAGATATAATTAATTAAATATAACATAAAACTATTGATATATTAAAAATTAATTTGTTATAATGAGAAATCCAGAAAACACTATCTAATTTTAAAAGAAAATAATGAAAAATGCACCACTGAGTATAATGAATAAAATGTGTTTTATTTTTCAATAAACTGAAATAATAATTTCGTCTTAATAAAAATGTGTCCAAAAATTTTTTTAATAAAACATTGGACTACATCCCATAGAATTTAATGTGAACTTATTTTCCGTATGACGCGGATCCCAGAAAAGTGAGCGTGGACAGCATTTGCTTTTATCTTTTTTTTTAGAACTAGTTCAATAAATGTCACTGATACTTCATTAATGAAAATTGTAAAGTTTTTCGAGTTTTCTAATCAAACAATAAACCCTTTTCAAATAGTCCCTTTCGTCCATTAGTCCGTGCATATTTACGTTCAGCCAGCCTCACAGTTTTTACAGCTCGTGAAGTATGTATACAAAATTTTCGAAGTATTTACTTCAGATAGAGATCTCAAGTTTTTACTTAAAAAATAGAAACTGGAATTGAATTTTTGAAACTTTTTCAATGCAAATCAAATGAGTGCTTATTTATTTTCGGCGCACAATATATAATGTCGGTATGAGACAGGTCTTTGGGAATTAAATTAAGGTTTCATATCATATATTTAAGTTTTGATGTGCAATTATTTAAACTTTTAAATGGAATTAAGACAGCTGAAAAAAAGTTTAAATTTGATAAGTAATAAAACATACTAAACCGCGTACATAACATATTAACGCGGATAAGGAATAGCTAAATCTCAAGAATATGCATTTGGAAATTTTATTGAGAGACAATTAAGTACTAGATTTTTTTTAAACTAAGCGCTAGAAATGATTTTTCCACATATAAGTGATATGATTTGAAAGGTCTAGTTATAAGGATCTTAGAAACAGATTTTCCCTAATTTTTAGTAGTACATCTTCACTGATATATTTAAAAATATGCACAAAATACGTTCCCCTTACTCAAAATTTCCGAAACTTCTTTGTGTAATAGCATGAAGAAATATTAGTTTTTTAAATATTCCCAATGTTTTAAGCCCACGAAACACATGTTAGGCAATACATTTACGCTTTTCAAAGCCGATTTTCTCAGAAATGGTGCGACTTAGAAATTTGAAAGTTGTCATAGTAATATATTTTATTATCTTACGTATTTTACATTAACTTTTTTTAATAATATTCGTAAAATAATTAAAGAGGAGGTAAATAAAAATCTCAAAAATAATTAAAATAATCATGCGGAGTACATTTGCAAAAGGCCTGTTAAGAGGAATACGAAAATGTTCCTACAATTTTCAATTGTATATTTTAAAAGACATTCTAAAAAATATGCAAAAATGTAGCGTACCTTCCCCTTTCATACAAAATTACTGACCCAAGAGTCGTGAAAAAAAGAATTAGTAAATCTGGCTAGAACATTACAAGAAAACTATAGTGATTAAATTAGATGTTATAATTTTTAAAATATGCACTATGTTTTCATGCCAATGAAATATATGGTATACAATATGTTGCAATATATTTACGTTATAAAAATTAATAGTTGTTAATAGTTTAATAGAATAATAAATATTTAAAATGCCGAAAAATTTTTGGAGCTCAAATGTTAAAAAGTACCAAAATGCATGCGAGATATTAAATCTGTTACTAATATGTTTTAACTATTATGGCAACTGTTTTTCGTATAACCTGAAACACTATTAACTGGTAGCGATCATTATAAATGACACTGCCGAAATATCAGAAATACCAAAACAAAACTAATATTTATGCTTAATTTTTCGAGTACTTAATTTGAACCATTCAAACTATTAACAGGTCTAATTTTTAGATAATAATAAATAATTTCACGTCAACGTCAAATGAAAAGTGAAGAGTGTGAAATGTGATCTTTTAGTGTCATAAGAATAAATGTAGGATGTCATCATATTAAAGTTTTATGAATACCGTAAATAGCATAAATCTCATATACTCTGAAGCCGCATTCATTTCCGAAACAGCGAGTACGTAACTCCGAGTGAGGGTAACCTCAGCAGAAATAATGAGATGGCGTGCGTTGCCGTTGAATAGACGTGACCAGCAGCTCGCCGCCCATATTTAATTAAGTTTGCGTACAATGCCCGCACGTCTGCTCTCTGGGATGGCGCTTGCGTCGTATTTATGGCAGTGTCATAGTCTTAATATAATAGTCTTGTGAGCCTATATATATATATATATATATATATATATATATATATATATATGTACATGAAAATAAAGCCCCTCACTGACTGACTTATGACAAAATCTCCAGAAATATAGTCTATAAATGTTAAATATGGTAATTCGGTATCACCCGGCTTCTAAGTGTTATCTAAGAAGCTAACTTCTAAAGAAAAGTGTGGAAATGCGGGGTGGAAAATGTATGGAAATCGTAATCATTAAAGTTACAAACTTTGAATTTTGACTTTCCGATAAAAATAAATATACATTTATTTCCGTGTTTAGTTTCCAACGATTTCTTCAGGTCCATAGATACCTTCCAAGGATCCTGTGAGCCATGTTTTGCATACTGATATGGCCATAATAAGCAGTACGCTATAAAGAAAAAGCCCGTTGCAACATCTGCGTTGGTAAATACTAGAATAATCCTTAGGATCATCTTTATTAGCCATTAATCAGAAGGTACCATGAAAAGTTGTTTTTTTTTACCTTATTTCATTTAATGAAGCATCTCCTATACTCTTAATATAAAATCATTCAACAATACGCTGATTAAGTAAGATCTTGTTAAAATAACATTAACTAGTAATAACATTGGTAAAACAATTGTTTTATCACTTAATTTTTAGATTAATATACAGATACTGGCGGTAGTATTAATACACAGACATAGTATTAATACACATAGCGTACCAGTACGCTATAAATTGTTTAAAAATGGCAGTCACTTAAAATAATAATGGTAATTAATATTTGATGTAATAGAATAATTCAATACATTAATATGGAAATGCTGCATGAGAGGCATTCCTCATGTTTACATTCTTTTAGATGTTTTTTTATTCAATTTCTTATTAATTGTCAATTTTTAAAATTCTTTAAATTCTGTTTATACCTGAAATACATTAATATCGACGTACAAATATTATTTTAAAGTACAGTTAAATAATAATGGAATAAGATTATTGTATCAAACTAACTCTAATCAATATTACTTTATAAATTACGCTTAAAATCCTTTTTATAAATTAAGGAAGACAGGAAACAAATATTTCAATATTTCCATCCTATAGATATTAACTTTATGTCATTCAATAACATATTTCAATAAAAAAGTAAAGAAAATTTCCTATAATACTAAACTGGGTTTGTAACAATTTTAGTGGTAATTTTCCCAATCGCCGTCCTCACACGAGCCATGTCCAGAACTATACTTGCGAATGGGATGTTAAATAAACCACCCTGCATTTAAGCGACGAACTGTACAACTAATTGCTTTGTTTTCCCGGGGGTATTACGGTTTCTTAATTTAATGCTTATTGTGAAATTTATTATTCAAAAGAGGGCATTAAGAGCATTTGGTGCGGGCAACGTAATTATGTGAGTCTGGAGATAAATTCATGAGCAACTTTTTAATGCTGTCATAACAGTCAGCGGTCGGGATGTACTTGTAATTTATGTCGCGCGGGACGCTGCCACAAGCAGGTCATTTAAGAGCAATTACAATGCATGATTAATGCCTGTTTTCTACAGTCGTGCCACCGTTCTAAACGGCCTATCTAGTTCCACACTTTTGTCTTCTGCTTCGCTTTTGATTCACTTTTTCGAATGAATCATTGGGGTCGTTACTTAAAAAAAAATTGTTTTCAAAGTATTTTTAAATTATACAGCGTAATATGAGATATTATTCATAGATGCACCATTAAGAATACGTCCAAACGAGTAAGAGATTAGATTATGGTTATTTTTGCTTTATTAAGCGGAGCAGTGTAAATTTAACTGATTTCCATCTCTTAATGAAGATATTACGATAACCCGTAAAAAAGATGACTACTTAACTGTATTTCAGGCATTACTTTTATGAGACAGTAAAGATTTTGGCTCATAATTTTATAGACATAAATAAGAAATATTCTTCGATATACACGGCAATTATAGGCAATTAGAACTAATGTTTAGAGTGAATTCCGAATAAAACAACATAATGAATATAACGAAAAATATAACGTTTCAAGGCTATTGGAAATTGGATTCTGTTCGAACTATATTCTAACAAAGACATGTTCCGTGAGATAACAGTTAAAAAAAATGTTATGGAGTCCTCCATCAATGCTAAACCACATTTTCCACATTTACATTTTGACAATTAATCTCTTGTTTAATTTATTAAATAAAGTTAATGATAACAGTTAATTTAATTAATGCGCATGAGAACTTATATAACATAGAATAATCATAGTGCAACCCATTTTTAAAATACCGTATAGCGGATACGATGATCTGATATAAATATAAAATTATCTCCATCAGGTGATTTTAGTCTTATAAGAATGTTGAAATAACATTATTGAATTCAAAAGATATTATTAAAATTTAAATCATATTACTAATTTCGTAGATTTTTTTAGAAATTTGTCTCATTAAATAAACTTGTTTTTGTTGAATGGAGAATAAGCCTGTACCTATTTTCCAAATAACAAACAAGTTTATTTAATCATGTACTACTATTATATCCAAAAACAATATTTATATTTATGATGTCTAAAAGGGAGGATGACTTCAAATAATAGTATTTCTCTAGTATTTTTAAGTATCTGTCAATAGTTAGTTAAGAGAAGAAGAGTTTAGTAGCTTAGTTAATGTTGCATATATTTGGCGTTAATTTTGTAGAAATTCATTATTCGCAATTAAATGAAACTACGTGATGTAGTATTATTTCTACTTTAAGTTCTGTACCATGACGTAGGGTTCGTTATAATGCAACATCTTCAGGTGGACTATTAGCAAAGAATCATTCTTTGCTAATAGCCCACCTGAAGATGTTGTAATACAACGAAATCTAGGTAGTGGCAAAGAATTTAAAGAAAGTAGAAATAATACTACATACATTAGTTAATGTTATTCAAATAAATGGGTGTGTGAACAGATGTAAACGGAGGTCGAACAAAGCGTACGCAGAAAAAACGTTACAAAGGCGGAAAGCGTGTACGAGTATCATTTTGAATTGTTTACATTTGTTGATAGAGTTGGATCATAATATTTGTGATTTTTTGTGTTTATTGATTGTCACAATTTATATTCATTGCAGTTGTTAACGTAGTCATCTATTAAATTGGTTTATTTAAAAATCTTTCACAAACTTTCATAAATTTCCATTTAATATTTTTGCAAGTAATTTGCATTACTATTAATTATTCAATCGCATTCAACTGTAAAACATTATACTGCCAAATGCGTTAAAAATGTAATCACAAAATAATCGGTGTTTTGCAGAATATTATAACTTATCATCGAATATATAAAATCTAGCCCTATAAGACATTAATATTACTAAATATGTAGAGAATATAGAATTCTTTAATAATAGTCATTACACTGAACATGTCGAGAATATAGAATTTCGATACTTCAAACTAAAGGAGTTCGTTGGTTAATATTGCTGGAATTTACTAATCACTAAAACCTACTATCATAGTTACTCAAATTATAATAAAGGGGTTTCAGGTCACAAGTCACTCGTTATTTAAAACTGTTTTTTGAGCCATAAATATCTCCAACGCTTGTATAATATTGAAATTGTTAATGCGAATCCACCCACTTTATTTTGTAATATCACTCGGAATCGACGGGGCAGAGATAGTTAATTATAAGATTTATAGCAATCATCCAAAAAGAAATCGCTTATCGGTTAGGTACCACTGATAAAATAAAGAGATACACGTATCTGTTCCAATATTTTTAGATGTTAACTTAAGTGTTTAAGAATTGCAGTGTATATATTGTTATTATTAACCAGTATTAGCGTTATGTATTGAATCAGAAAGCCGTTAGAATTTGAATTTGAATCTGGCCCTCTCTTATTGCTTTACTGTTTTTACAAATTTAAACCGACGAGTATTAAATACTGTGGCAAAGTATCAAATAAAATGTGGTAAAATATTCAAATAGAGTGTAAAGTGATTTACACGGTTAATTTTCGTTTCTATGCACCATTTGCAAAATACATGTACGAGTATTAAGTCTCAAATCAACATGCGATCTGTCTCCTCACTTCTGATTCTTCAGTCATGACTTTGAAAACTTAAATAAATTCTAGGTACTAGAATTTAATTCAAATTTTTGTTGAAGTCGTTACCTTTAAACCTCTTCAATAATTTCAGTAGGTGTAAACAATTTCTTACCTACCTATACATGCGTATTTTGACACGTATCTGCTTTTTATTATGCATGTTGATTTTATGTAGAAAAAATTATCCGCATGAATTAAAAGTTGAAGCAATCTCAATATTAAGAAAGGAATTTTGTCTCAATGTTTCTGAAACTATGTATATATAAGAGAAGAAATTATTCTAGAAAATGGATAAAATATGTGTACAGAGGATCCTTTTCTCTTATATATGATAGAGGCATCGAACATATCCGCAAAAGTTCATGTGCAGATGAAACAAAGTCGTATGCCGCTCTCGACAGTACGTCACCTGAAACTGCGATTGTCCACATAATATAGGACGTGACACAACTTCTCGATGCCGCGGTTTCGCCTCCTCGCCCAACTCTATCTCTGTAATATAGGAATATCATATTTACTTGCATTGCAATATTATTTCGTTTTCCTTCCGCACCTCTACACTACGTTGTGGGAATGCATTTACAAAATACACAAGTCGAGGTAACTAGATTTCACTGGAAATGAAAGTTATATTTTGAAACTGTTTTATTCACGCGTATATTTTAGTTTCAAATTCAATTAAACTTAAATCAATTACAAGCTATTAAAATAATATTAAAGGGTCGGTGAATATTGCCCTCTACCTCACCCAAAATGGTTATTGTACAAAAATATAAACACTATCAAAAAGAAGTTATTCGTTCAGAAGTTCTGCCATATATAGAATATAATAAAACGTGTAAGTATTTCAACTTATGGATACGAAGCTAGCCTGAGAGCGGAAGAAAACTAATTATTTGAATGAACGGAAGAGTGTGTAATCCTATAAGACGTGTACTATTGTAAAACGGTGCTAGAAATGTGATAACACGGTAATAGTTTTTTTTTTAAATTAGTGCGATATACTATTTAGACTTGCCTCATACAAAATACACGTTTTTTGAATATTTGTTCATCTATTAGCATTCTTTCTCTTTATATTTTTGAGTACCTTAAGTTGAATTCAAATCTGAGATATTTTTTTATTAAATGTTCCCTAGAGAACTTAAAATTCAAATATAACTGGTCATTCAAGGCAGTAAAACTCAGTACGAGGACTTAAAACACATTATAGATATCGTAGACTATTCAAGCAATCGGCTTAAAGTCTAAAAAAAATTTTTAGCAACGACTCTACGCTTGTAAGTTTGTACAAAATATTACTAAATTACGTTATACTTTCATGTTACGTTATACTTTCATCTTTCATGTTCCATAAAATTATAAGCCAAAATCTTTACTGTCTCATGAAAGTAATGCCTGAAATATAGTTAAGTAGTCATCGTTTTTACGGGTTATCGTAACATCTTCATTAAGAGATGCAAATCAGTTAAATTTGCACTTATCCGCTTAATAAAGCAAAAATAACCATAATCTAATCTCTTACTCGTTTGGACGTATTCTTAATGGTGCATCTATGAATAATATCTCATATTACGCTGTACAATTTATGTACTTTGAAAACAATTTTTTTTTAAGTAACGACCCCAATAATTAATTCGAAAAAGTGAATCAAAAGCGAAGCAGAAGACAACGGTGGCACGACTGTAGAAAACAGGCATTAATCATGCATTGTAATTGCTCTTAAATGACCTGCTTGTGGCAGCGTCCTGCGTGACATAAATTACAAGTACATCCCGACCGCTGACTGTTATGACAGCATTAAAAAGTTGCTCATGAATTTATCTCCAGACTCACATAATTACGTTGCCCGCACCAAATGCTCTTAATGCCCTCTTTTGAATAATAAATTTCACAATAAGCATTAAATTAAGAAACCGTAATACCCCCGGGAAAACAAAGCAATTAGTTGTACAGTTCGTCGTTTAAGTGCAGGGTGGTTTATTTAATATCCTATTCGCGAGTATAGTTCTAGACATGGCTCATGTGAGGACGGCGATTGGGAAAATTACCACTAAAATTGTTAGAAACCCAGTTTAGTATTATAGGAAATTTTCTTTACTTTTTTTATTGAAATATGTTATTGAATAACATAAAGTTAATATCCTTTAGAACTATTTACCTTTAGAAAAAAATTCTTGTGCCTGCATGGTTTTAAAATTTACGGGTTTAATTTTACTATCTATCTAGATTCTAAAAAATAAGTGACAGTTCTGCATTAAATTTATTTATTATTATTCTTAAGACAGTTTACAATGATTTCAAGAAAAATATTTTAAAATGATGAAGTTTGAATGTACATAGCTATGCAATATAATTTTTTAAGTTTTGCCAGTACATAAGGTAGAATTTATACATTTTTCTAATACACGAGACTGTATTTTGTCATAGTGGTGTAAAATAAAAGAGAGCTATTAATTGTTAGACAACCGCCCGAAACGTGAAATAAATTCAAAATAACTGGCATAAAATGAAGTTAAGACAATTCAACTACCTTAATTGTGCCAATTATAAATAGTTAGTGATATATTTACATAATATAATGTAATTGTATCTACAAAAAGAAATTAAGCCCAAGTCCTTGGGCATTAAGGTCAACAGGACGGCACCTATAAGAAATGGTTGGGTTGTGGTAGAGGAAAGCGCCAAAAGACTCCACGAGGCTGCAGCGAAGATCAAGGGCCTGAAGGTCGGAGAAAGGCTTTCACGGTCATGTCGCCAAGCATTTCAAAGACGAAATGTTTTGCAATCGATGTACAAAAAAGGGACATGATGGCAAGGACTGCTCCAATGTCCTCGAGATCGACATCTGCGTCACCTGGAACCCTTCCACCAAAACCATTAGAACCATTAGAACCCTTCCTCGTTCTGGAGAAGGGGCCTCATCCCAAGGCTGCGATCGTCCTTGAAATCGTCCCGAAAGGGCTGGGCATCCTGTTCTTGGAACACTTATCGACAGAGCACTGTGTAGTGGCCCAGATTTATCTCGGTTCGGTACATATTATGGTAATTAGTGTTTATTTTCAATATTCTATGCCCACCGAATTTTTTTGTGAGCATTGTTTTTTTTTATTGGGCGGAGTCCCGTAGTCGTCTGTGCCGATGTAAATGCGCAGTCTTGCCTGTGGTACTCGAGACACCCCAATATGCGTGGAGAAATCCTGGAGAATTTCATCCACGAGAACGGCCTCCTTTTGTGCAACTTGCCCGATATACCCGCAACGTTCTCGGGGCCCTCCGGAGAGAGTGATATTGATATCACTCTCATCTTGAGTGGGATTGCGGGGGGTGTGCGCAACTGGCGGGTCGAACCGGGCGTTTTCACCAGTGACCATAGTACAATTCGTTTTTCCATTTCCCAGGCGCGCCCCACTCCAGAACCTGGGACGCGAACCAGCACCCGTTTCAAATCAGGGTGCCAAGACTGGGGTAGATTTGACCAAATTTTCCTCTGAGAGCTCGCAGATTTTTCTAAATTGTCAAAACGAATAAATTGTCCACATAATTTGGCTGTTAAGTTTCAGGAGAAGCTGATCATCAGTCCCGAGGGAGGTCTGGGTTCGGTTTGTCCGGGCCCACCCAAGAAGAACCCCTGGTGGAGCAGCACTCTACAGGCCCTGCGACGGGAGTATAGAAAAAAGAGACGGACGGAACTGATTGGGAACTTGTTGAGGCTCACCAGGTGGCCTTAGTAGACGCCTAGTGTAACTACAATAGAGAGGTTAAGAGGGCTAGACACTCCAATTTTCGTAATTTTGTCACCCGTGTAGAAAATTCGGATCCCTGGGTTGCCGTATACAGAAGTGTACGGAGCCCCTTGAAACCTTTTGTTTTTAGCGCCCTTAGGAGGACCGATGGGAGTTACACCGGGGATATTTGCGAGACCCTCCAGTTTCTTCTGACATTACTTTTCCCTGATGATGACCCTGATTTTGACACCGTCGAACAGAAAAACATCAGGTAGTCCCTTTTAGCAGTTCTGATCCGGAACTGCGACACTCTGAATTAGACGTCATTATAGAGAATCTCGACTCGAAAAAGGCTCCGGGCATTGATAGAATCGATAACAGGATCGTTGAAGCCGCATGGAAAATCACGGCGCATGAGATACTTGCGCTCTTTAACCACTGCCTTCGTACGGGCCACTTTCCGAAGATTTGGAAAGTGGGGAGGCTTAAAGTCATATCGAAGAGTAATGTTCCCATTACTCTCCGTGAGGATCGTTAGGCGATCCTAAGTTTTGCAGATCCATTACGCTCCTTCCGGCCTTAGGGAAGTTGCTCGAGCGTGTACTGGCAGCTCGTTTGTTGGCTCAATTGTCTCATTTGCCGGGATCGGAGAATCAGTTCGGTTTCCGTCCCAGATTGTCTACTGTTGTGACGCGATTTTTAAGGCCTTGTCTTGGGTTGACGCATACCCAAACAAATACGTTCTCGGTATTTTCTTGGACATTTCCGGCGCGTTTGACAATGCCTGGTGGCTGGCCATTTTGTCCGCGTTGAAGTCCCGGGGAGTGCCGGCGGACCTCCGTCGGTTAATTATGTTTTATTTCTGCGATCGGGTGGTCTTTTCGCAGGATGGAGGTACAGTTGTTAAAAACTATATGACTAGGGCACGATAAACAAACTTAGCTTTGCCCCCCAAAAGTCCGAAGCCGTCCTCTTCAAGGGCAAACTGGCGAGGGAGCCATCTGTGGTTATGGCTGGCGCTAGGATTGGTGTGCGGGATCGAGTTACCTACCTGGGCATGGTCCTCGACGCGCGGCGGAGCTTTTTGCCACAGGCGGGCACATTGGAGAGAGGGCTCGGATGGCCTTCCATGCCCGGCTTGCCGGTGCCGGCTGGGGGCTGAATAACTCGACCCTCAAACTGATGTATACGGCAATATAACTTCGTATATTGGCTTATGTGCCGTCGGTTTGGGCTCCGTGGTGCATCGGGGTCCAGCAAGTTAGACGGGTGGTGCTAAGACGCAGCGTGCGCCGCTGCTGGCGCTGACCAAGGCTTATAGAACTTGTTCAACGGATGAGTTGCCTGTTTTGGCGGGTCTCTTACCTGCCGACCTCGCGATTTCGAAACGCGTGGCAAACTTTACCTTGGCGCGAGGTAAGAGTTTCGATGCGGGTCCATTACATTTTGAGTATTTGGCTGAAGAATTTCTTGTTGATAGAAAGAGGTGTATTTTAGGGATCGTCGTTGCCCACTGGCAGTCCCGACGGTCCTCCCCCGATTCCAAGGGGGATACGACCAGGTTGTTTTTCCCCGACGTCTCCGAGCAGTTGAATAAGAACTGGCTCGTCTCAGACTACTATACTTCTCAATTTCTTTCGGGACATGGCGTATTCCGTACCAGTTTGTTTAGATTTGCACTTCGAGAAAACCCAGAGTGTATCTGCGGATTTGAGACGCAGGATATGAACCATGTTTTGTTCCACTACAGTGAGCACGACGATGCGCGTAGAGTTGAGAGCATACGTCCGTCAACTTTTGGTTGAGAACATGCGCCTAAATATTAGAGTAGAATCACGCGATAAATTAGAACGTGGTATCTTTAGTCACCGAGACTTGGTTGGGAATGGACCGATCTTTGAGTCATTTAGAGCGTTCGATAAAAGCGTTTTAGAAAAAATGGAGGTCTAACCCAGTTGAATGGAAGCGCTGTGATTGTAGATACGGGACACTATTAGGGGACTTTCGAAGGTCCCCTTTTTGTATGAGGCGGGTCGTTACGGGTTCCAGGAGAGGCCCTGAGACAACCCGGGTTGTTATGTTGGGTATAGTCTATCTACCTATTATAGTTGCCTTTTTTGGTAAATCGAGTTCAAAAATACTTTTTTCATTACTTTACATAAATTCTAAGTAATTTAAGCACTGTCATATTCATATGCACGTAAATATTCATATGTAATCAAAAACTTGCTATTCTTAAAGAAATAAAACATCGCCACGGAAAATCTACATCCATGATCTTGTTTAGATGGCCACATAACTGATGACAAAGTTTTGTTTAATTCGTCTCCCGTCGTCGTTTCTAATAGGCTAAATATCACTTTGACCGTATCTTGATATTTAAATCAATGGTCAAGTGTAATTTTGAGATGCAAACCATATTCAAATTATTTAAGTACAGGTAATTTTGGATTGAGTTTAGAAAAGTAATACCTGACTTCGGGGATAGAGTAGGCGGTGCATAATTTTTGAGAAAAAATTTAGAAAATTCCGTAGTGTCGCATATAATGCCCAAAATCCTTTTGGGAACTTTTAGGAATAGTAAGTAATAAGTTAAGGATGATTTTGATCCTTTCCATCTGTGATATCAGAAAGTTGGTTTTTAAAATAAAATAACCATTATTTTGTTTGAGTTTACATCAGATTGGGTTATGTTGGATTCGATTAGATAAGGGTAGGTAGGATTATATTAGTGGGGTTGCTTGGGTGAAAATGGGTTGGATGGGTGAGATTGAATTGAATCAGAATAAGTTATTTTATGAGGGATTATATTTGGTTATGTGGGTTTGATTAAATTGGGTTATGTTGGGTTAGATTAGATTCAGTTACTTTGGGTTAAGTTGAATTATATTGGTGTAGGTTAGATTAGGCGTGGTTAGATGGGTTCAGTTTGGGTTAGGATGAGTTAGGTTAGAATAGGTTGAGTTAGACTGGGTTATGTTATTAGGTAATGTTTGATTAGGTTAGGTTAAATTTGATCGGTGTAAAATAGGTTAGGTTACGTTAGATTGGGTTATGTTAAATTAGATTAGATTGGGTTATGATGAGTTGGTTTGGGTTAATCACGTTAAGTAATATTAGTTTGGGCGAAGTTATAAGGAGCTGAGTTGGGTTGGATTAGCCTTTTTTTTAAATTACATGAATTAACGAACTTATGTTATTATCGAAAATAATTTTATTGAGTAAAGTAAGGAAATATTAAGCGTAATAATTTTATTGAGTAAAGTAAGGAAATTAAAAAAAAATTTCGGTAGGTGAAAAGTTCGGAGAGTATGCGGCGTGTTCTCAAAAATATATGTAATCGAGCATTTTCACGGGAAAAAATAACTTTGCGTTTTATGCCACGAAGTTTTGAAACAATTATGTATCTAACTACGCATTATGATTGGCATTATTCATTTTAGATTAAGATGAGGGAATGTCCCATATATAACGCCCCCAGAGTTCCACCTACAGGTCATCATGACCTTCATTTCAATGTAGTTTGGTTTAGGTGTTATGTTCTGGTTTCGTTAATTCCACGAACGATTACGGGAATTATTGATAAAGAATACACACTTTTCGGCACGAGTCGCGGCAAAACGCTGTTGCTTCTATGTATTAAACATTTCGTGTGGGTTCCAAGTTCCCAGTCTTACAAATTTTGTGAAGGTAGAATAAGACTATCCTTTTAGCAATGAAATAGCTCTCCTAAATTCTGTGCCACCTGTCGCAGACCTTCCACAATAAGAGCTTGAACAGCGTCAATGTCCAATGATCAAGATCGTAGAGCAATTTGAAATTTCAGGGTTTCCTTACAAAACCTATCGAATGATCGAGAAGCCGTCGCGTGAGATATATTATCCTTCTCCCATCATCTGGTTACGTTTCGTTGCAGCCGTTCATGCAGAAGATCTCAAATGAGAGTCGGGAACATCTATTGTTTCTAACTCGTTTGCTGTTATAATATACTGATTGAACTATGCTGCATACATAGCCGTGCGATGGAAAATTTCCGAACATTCGAGTAACTTCTAGAATAAACATAAAAAGTGTCTCAGAACTGTCTGTCCAACACAGTAATATTTTCCTTTTGAGTTCTACACCGTTTTCCGTACTGTATATCTTTATACATTCAGCAATAGTTTGATAATTTGACATCAACTGTCGGTATTTATAAATAAAATAAATGTCAGTAGCCTTATTAATCGCCGAAACCTAAGAAGTACACTTGAATAAATTGCAAGCGGTTCGTGTCCAAAAATACATGAAAGAGTGCTAAGAAAATCGACCGGTTTGCTATGAGAGTTTCACTGGCCTTTATTTCATAGACAATGCTATCTATTCTCCTTATCTTAGACACTTAAGTATAAAAGTTTTTTGCGAGAGGATTTCAAACCTTTTAATTAAACGGGGTAGTTTGCTGTAGTAATTTCATTTGTCAAGATTTATACTTATGTCTCTAATGTTATTGAACAGATGTCACATGAATTTGCCTTCATAAAGCATTGTAATAAAAATTATACACACACACATATATATATAAATATATATATATATATACATATATATAAATATGTGTGTATGTGTGTGTGTGTGTGTATGTATATAATTATCCTATAGGCTCTCCCGGAATTATGGCATTAATTTGGTTTAAAGAAGAGATTATTCGTTGGTTTGGTCTCACTTCGAATAAAGTGCTACGACTTATTGTTACATAATTTCTTTATATTTCTAGTAAAATTCTTAATTACTTTTCGGTCATAATCAGGGACAGACAATATAAGTTTCTAATTTAATTGATATTATGTATGGTAACGTAATTTGATATTATATACGGTAAAACTTGCTTCAAATGAAATTAATAAAGGAATTCTTAATTAATCAACACAACATTGCACGTAATAAAATTTTACGTTTTGATTTCTTTTAACGCATGCAAATATAAAAGTGAAGTCAAAGTTGTTAATCACAAGAGTAGTATCATTGTATGTAACAAAATAGTCATCGAAAAGACGGCTGCAAAAATAAACAATTGCCTATATCATAGGTTACATTAAGAAAAATTTATGGATAGTAAAGGATTTGCAAAAAGATTGAAAAAAATTAATGAGTATCTATACAATGCATGTAAATAAAAGGCGGAATAAAAAATTTGCAAAGTTAACATTTTAATATAATCTCACTTTGTGAAATTACTGATCCATCCATTGGCGCTCCATTACTATTGGACACATGTTCATTATTAATTTTAATATACAGTACAGAATATTATAATTAGACACTCATAGTTACTAATGCGTAGACATTACGTCACGAACTGTTTAACATCTCGAGTCGTCTACGCTTTTGTCTTTGATTACAGTAACATGTTATTGTTTAGGCATTACATTTCAAATTTCCTAGAGTTACGTCCATTATCTAACAATCTAATTATATTGTCTGCTAAATAGTTGGTCGCTACTCTAGATTTGTTAAGAAAGTTTGAAATATTTTGGCAAAGTGATTTTATACTGTGAAGAGTATTCTGGTTTTCAACTTTACCTTTAATTATCTACGTGGTTTTTATTTCGCATAAGTACCAACGTGGAGTCCGTACAAGTTTTTGCGTTTGGATTTAAATTATCGTTAATATATTTGTTTACAAGTTTTTAAATAAATTTGATTTCAAAATCAAATGTTATGAAACCTGTAGAACATCCCCGACTTTGTTTTAGAGATTTTTATTGAACCACTGGACGATCGAGCACGCCAGGATCCCGGAGATGGATGGATGGATTAGCCTTATATGGGTTTCAGGTGGCGGTCATTTGTTATAAACTCTTCTTTTCATATGGGTCAATATTTCATTTCGAACCAATTATTTTACGAAAATGACAATTTTAATGATACTTTTTCGATCATGCATGTCACGAAATATAATTACAGTTCTAATATTTGACAAACGGTTGAAAATAGTCATTGGCCACCCCCGCGATCAACAGCTGCATGCTCATATAGGGCACCTTTTACCTATTTCACCCATATATTTTTTGATTGTATTATAAGTGTAATTTCTGGTTTTCTAGTACATTTTTAAACACTTTATAATGGTGTATAGAAGATAAAGTAATGAAGGCTTTACCATTTTTTGAGGTCTGAAATATAAGATTGTTTTGGTTGCAAACGCATACAGTCTGGAGGCTTCTTGTTTTTATTTTGAAGGTATACTTTTTGTCTTTATTTTCGTTCAAAGTATTCACATAAAGAAAATACTTTAATTTTTGAGATCATCAAGTAGTTCCATTGACTAAAAGAAGTTGTCGCAAGTAGTCTTCGCAACAGTTTCGCACCACAAATTATAGATTGTTTGGTCTAGGAACAATTATCTTCATATGTATTTTACTTTACCATTTGAACTGCGTCCAATAAACGCTTAACTTTATAAAAAGTAACCATTATTACCTTCACATTTCTCTAAAATAAGCCAGCATTTTGTCGGTTGTGTAATAGTCACTAACCTTGTATAACTTCTAACAATAATAAATTGGGTGAATTTGGTAAATAATTTGGTAATACATCATTGAAAATTTTTTAAGATATCAAAAATTGGACCAGCCAGCACATATGTAATTATTTAAGGGTTTCCAAGATTGTTTCAATGGAACATTATGCACAGCTTCATTTTGTGGAACCACTGAGAAAAGCAGCTGACCTAATCTTGGTCATCTCCTCCTGAGACATTTCTTCCAAGCCCTTTTCGAAGACTGTCATCGCTTTTTCGTCAGCCAGGAATCGTATCCTTCGTATTTTATCTTTCATTATTAGGAATATTTTAATTATAATTTCCGCATTCAATGTAGTCAATTTAACACTACTGCTACTAAAATATGTATCAATTAATGGTCCAAAAGAGCTCACGTCTAAACCCTTCTGCATTCTTCACTATTGTCGTTTATGTAGCGAAGTATGCAGAAGCACTTTTAGAATAATTCTATTGCAAGGTTAACCACCTTTGAAACTTTTTTCCAAAATAACTTCCATTTATTTTTCAGAACAATCGTTGCATAATAGCCCATTCATCTAAAGAAAGAGGTTATCATCTTTTTTCTAGCCCATCGACCTTTCTTCGCCTTTATAGTCAATTTTCAGAAGGAAACACCCACTGTGCATACCGACTCTTAATTTCAGATTGGTAACAGTATATTATGCTTTTGTCACCCATGACGATGATTTGAGCTTCTTTCTTTGAATTTTTCTGACATTTCGCAACATCAATCTACGCGACGATATTTCTAAGTGTCAGTCAAAGCATGAGGTATTCATCTAGCATAAAATTTCCTGAGGAGTAAATGTTCATATATAATTTTCTGTACTTGATTAGTACTAATGCCTAAACTTTCGTCAATATAATTTTTTTAAAGAGCGGCGTAACATTGATATTATCATCAATTGTCGCACGGCAGATAATCACTACGTACTCGCTCGAACGCTCGAACTCGTTAAAGCAATTGTAAACAGCGCACAGGATGGAACTTCATTATGAAATAACAATGAGAGACAATTTTAACTTTGTTATTTTTGAGATTAGAAGGAAAAAGAATTACAAGGAAATTTTATAAAATAGTCAGAGGAAACTTCTTGATTTTTTCTGTCCACTTCAGTATTTCATGCAATATTTCGTGACTCATATCTTTATTTTAAATACAGTAAGGGTCATTTAGATAACAGAACTACAAATTCAAAGTATTAGTCAATTGTAGTGTGTTGGGTTGTGGTATTCTAACTGCCCTGGACTGAGATTTAAAACAAGACTCGAGAGGCCACAAAAAAGACTGTCAAAATCGGATGATAAAGTTTATGAGGCGGTTGACATCTGCGCCGGCCGCCGACAGTAGCGGACGACGCGCGGCATCACGATAAGGTAATCAGCTCTTGTATGGCATTGCTACCAAATCTGCCTCGAGTTAAATTGATTACCGACCTCGCGCCTCAACCCGTCCTTCCATTTTGCGACGCAGACACGCTGCAAGTTTAATGGGCCACCGACATCTTTCCCAGTCGCGTGATTGTATTGTTATTGTAGCAATAGTTATTAGATTTCAGCTTCAAAAGAGTTTTGTTATGATATGTGTATTGGGAAGCTTACGAAGTGAATGTAAGGAAGGTATAAATTAAAGTTGTAGTAAACTAAACTTATTTAATATCATTAATCAGTTATTTACTTTCTGTTTTATTTGTAAATAAACTTTAATTTTCGAACTCACAGGACCGGTTTTATTGATAGTATTTTATTCCCATGACATTGTAATGGTAATGAAAAAACTTTTTAATAAAAGAAGCAGAGTATAAAAATACAGAAAAGAAAAAAACAACATCCTTTTAAATTGAAAACACCTTCTCTGTTTGATTAATTAAAAGTAAGTAGAAGTGAACTATTACCCATTTACTTATCTATGACCGTTCATTTAATATTCTTTTTGAAGCAGCAGCTAAGCAATGTGTTATTTTAAACTTGATTATCGCATTTCTTTGCATACGCTGAGATAGTATAAATATTCTTTGTAATAGTACATGGAGTAAGTAAATATATTTTTCTGGGTTAATCCACATTATTTGGTACCGATTTTGAAAAGAATGTTAAAAAGAGGGTTGTAGATAGACAGATATATATTAGCGTATTTATACACACTTTTAATCTATCAATTACAGTAACAGTACAGTAACATCAGCGTTAACGTAAGGTTTTTCTTTTCTGTATTTTTGAGAGCCATTTTTTTATTAAGAAGTTTTATTTTCTCCTTTTAAGCACTTAAGATATCCTACTTTACACATGTTACTGAACTCATGATGTATTCAATAATATCTCAATTATTGAAATCGTAACAGGCATTTCACATATTAAATGGATACAAATACATCCATACAAATATAAAAATACATACATATGAACATGTCAACAATGTCATTTTCTTTTGGCTTCCCATAGTCGATGCTTAAATTCTTTTTATATACGTTGATATTTATAGCTTTTTTGTTGGTGTCAAGATAAGTTAAACGAACCAAACCTGTAGTATGAAATAGTTTTCCTTATTACTTTTGGGAAGGATCTTCCGCCTTCATCATCAGACCAACCCATGTGATAAAATACATATAAAGACTCGACAAATTAGTTCAGACATGGTCTCAAATTCATTAAAGAGGTCCTGAACACTCATCCGTTGAGGAGTTCCTCAGGATATCTACGTAGTATATGGTTGGTTTCCGCCCATATGTATATGCAACCACTTGGGAAGAATATATTATCATGCAAAAAATTATTTTTAATATCAGTCTACATAGAAAAAGTTAAGAGTGATATCATAAATAATTATAAAACATATATACCGAACAGAGAACTTCTTTCTTTTTTAAGGTCTTTTAAAAATTCACATATGTTCCCATTCACGTTCAGTAATAATATCGCGAAGTATTTCGAAAATTTTCTACTATACAGGGCGTATAACATCATACTTTTTTCTGCAATCTGATGTATTTTAAAATGTCATTCGCAGTATAAAGATTTAGAAAATATACCGCAACACAGAGTTGAAACTTGTTATATTTTCAAGACTGCTTCATTATTATTCTACTTTAAAATGCACTGCAATGCAGAGCTTTGAAATATTTTAAAAAGCCTTAGGCTAAGTTATTATTCAGAAATTGTACCCGAGCATAAATCGTGCGACCGGCATGACTTTGTTGCCTCTCTCACACATAGTACTGTGAGAACAAAGATCTGCCTTTGCGATGTATACGTGGAATTGTTGTTTGTGTCGCTTTTTCATTTAAGCCATGACCGCGTCACTAATTGTTATTACAATTTTTTACTTTATTTAATGAATTAAATTTGCTAATATTGCAATTTAGTCGGTAACTATCCGTTTTATGCTTGATTGAGTTTAATGTGTGTTTCAGTGGAAAATTGGTTGGAAAGCTAAAAGGATAAAAAAATGCTTACAAAAATAGACTTTCAACATTATCTAAGTAATATTTTGGGGAGCGTTCATTTCAGTACAATTAAATTCGAGTAAATAAAACAAGTCATTTCTGAAATTAGATGTAAAGTCAGTCAAAACGAAAATACTGAATATTACGAAAATGTGGTGACTGGATATGGTTTGAAACTGTCGTCATATACAAGTACCAATTGAATTATTACAAGAAGATTTCCGAATAAAAACACAAACTATACCATAATGTTTATACCAGTCAATGCTCTTCTTTTAATAAAAAATCTACATAATTTAAAAAACAAAAGTTCCATGCGGTAAAGGCTGCACGGCCATTATTAATTTTATTGTTAAATAGCTACAAATGAACCATTTTCCGATTATTTTCTATAATTATACTATAAGACCTTATTTCTTGGCCAATTTCATAATTCTTTATCATTGGGAAGTACACTATAGGGTAATTTTTCAAATTATCAAAAAATGCGGCATAAATGGCTGTATTTTTAGGCTTTTTTATGGCGTCAACTTAGAAGCTTGATTAAAACTCCGAAGGACGTGTATATAAGCATTTGATAATAATTTCAATTTGATACCTCCACGCGGTCTTATAAAAAGTGTCTTGGCAGACCGACAGACGGGTAACGAAGTGATCTTATGTCCTTTTTTCGCTTTGAGCTTCATTATTTGAATCTATTATCCTAAAAATTAAATAATTTCTAATTCCACCAATGCTCATCATGAATTGAAACTTTCAAATGTATACGAAAATAATGAAATATAAATTTTAACACATGCTGAAATAAATCCCACTGGAAGTCATATTTATGACACGTTTAGCGAATGGTAAAATATAGGAGACAAAGTGAACGATCGAGGGTAATTCCAGATGTAACCGACCTAACAAAAGAGACACTAAAAACTTGGGCAAATATATCTTTATTACTCAACATAGTCTCCTTTTAACTCGATATAGGGTTCTCAGCGATGTCCAATAGCTCTGAGAGCCCGTTTATAGCAAGAACCGTCTAGCTAATCAAAATAGTTATCAATATCAAACTCCACCGCTTTACTGTTGGCAAATTTTTACCACCAAGTCATTTTTTAAGTTTTGAGAGAAAAAATAATCCGAGAGGGCTAACAATGCATGAGAAAGCAATTTGAACGTTAACTCATTTATTTTATGTGAACTGGTGCATATTCTTGACGAAACGACACCTTTTTTCGCCAAAATCTATCTGTTTTTTCTTTATCTCATTAATTGTTTTTCCTTTTTGAAGATAATGAATGAAAATTATCCCACGTGTGTCCCAAAAAACAGATGTATGATCTTTCCAACACATGAAATTTTCTTCGCCTCCGTCGGAGCCAATTCTTCCCTTTCAGTCCATTATTTCTTATATTCTTTCATCTTAAGTAAGAAAAAATGGATCATGTTTCATTCACAGTTATGAATTGATGCGAAAACTTGACTTCGTTGTTACGAAACATCGCCAAACATTTGAATGAAACATCGTCATGACGCTGTTTTTGTTTTATTGTGAGTAAACGCGGCACCCATCATGCACACAGCTTTTTCGTTGTCCAAATGTTCAGTCAATATACGATATTAAAAAATACTGAAGGAAATATAGTCTTCAAACTTCAAACTTAAGCTTTATAAGGTTAATACTTTAGACCACAGTAATTTTTATTAAAAAAACAACCGCTATCTATACGATAAGTTGTGTACTTCTCGGACGTCATAACTTTCAAAATATTATATCCAAAAAACAATACTACTAAAAAATTAAGGCTTTACTATCGTTTGTAAAGAAAATCCTAGGATTATAGTAGTAGTAATATCCCGGAAAATATTAAAAGGAATCTTCCTATGAAATTAGTTCCGCAATATGGTATTCACCGACTTTAAGGCATCATGTGACCAAAGTAGATAGTTCATTAAATTTCAAGTTAATATTCTATTAATGTAATGGATTCGCATTTGTTTACATCGGCAGTCGTTTACCTATTGAGCCCTATGGTTTAATGCATGAGTGAGTTTATGATAGAGACAAATGAAATTGATTCGGTCGAGCCGGTTCGTTACCGGGTGGCTTTGTGTCGGTGGTTATTTTTTCAAATTTTATTCTCATGAAAAATTCTGTAAGAGTTTACATTTTTTATTATTTCCATAAGTGAATTATTTTATGTGTAGTAGAAGGTAATGACAAATGATTGATAGACAAAATGATTGATAGGCACAATTTATATACTCTTAATAAAACCAATAGTGATAACGGTAATCTTTTTAATTCTTATTTGATAGAAGTTATAATTTTTAAAAATTTACTATGGCAATTGATCCTCTTGAGATTTTTTTTTCAAAACTTCACTTTTAGTGGTGTAATGTGTGAAAACTAACTTTGAGTTTTCGTTTAATATTCGATCAATATTATTACTAGATACAAGTACAGAAAAATAACTATTTATATACAGAGATGTGTGTTCATCTGTGCGTGATCATCGATTACCGAAGTACCTGATCTCATGGATTGTCATCTAGTATAATAACTGAATATGTTCATATTTTAATTTCACTATGTATTGTCAAATGAGGGCCCACTCATATTTTTTTGTAAACTGAATAAAGGCTACTTTAATGTATACAATGTTATATGCAGGAAAATATAATTAGCATAGCTCCCTTTACTATTAAGATTACAAAAGGTTTGTTCTCTTTTATACTTGTGAAATAAGGTTAGTTACCTCGATAATTGACCTCATTAATGAGATTAATTAAAAGTTTACCGTAATAATAAGGTCAATTATCCAATATTAGACATATTGTACTCAGTTTTCATTTATTATAGTTTACACAAAATATATTATTATTTTCAACCTGGAAATTAATATACTCATAATGAAACCAAAAATTTGGTAAACACTTGTCTAAACTTTGTACATTAATAATAAAAGAAATGAAGTCATTGTTGATTTTTAATAGTCAAACATGACGGTTATTAAAAATCAATTATGAAGACTCTTTTTTTCTCAAAATACAGAAGGCATTTTGAACCCAAATAAGTTATTTTGTTACCCTCCACCAAAAATTATACACGATCTTTTGGAATCACTGGAATATTTTAACAGTGAATTTTAAAGAATATAATAGCATTATAAATGGGGAATACCACGTTCCTCTTAAACATAAATTGCAGTTGAAAGAAAGGAAAAAGGCAGAAGGGAATTCTCTAATGAGATTAGATTACTCTATGACAATATTTCCGTTCATACTGCAGTGCGTGAATGCGATGACACTTATGAGGAAAACATTAAGCCATTGTGAAGACAAAGTTTCAACGTATTTTTATGAAGCGATGGAGATATTAAATAGATACCAAATGTTCATTATCATGAAAGAATATTATAACATAAAGATAGTTTCAAATAATTACTTTACTAATTTTTTGCCAAAATATTTCGTTACTGAACCAATCATGTGCAAGTTGTGTAACAAGATATTAGTTTAAATTCTCATTGTCATTTCTACGTAATAGATTATTAAAAGCACCTGTATAGCACTTGCACTTTAAAGTTATTAAATGTATCAGTACTTCAAGTCGGTCTTACTGACATAAGTTCAATATTTTTGACATATTAACCAATATTAGATTTACCATTTATATGTAGATATTTTTTACAAGACGTAAGACTCTAAACTGTTTTTTTTTGTAAAAATGTATTTAAAAAATTTAAAAAAAAACAGGATGACAGCATTAGTAACTATTTCAGTATAAAACTATTTCAATCAACTGTTATTAAACTAAAAAGGTAAAACCAAACAAATAATTTGTCTGGCTTGTAAAAAATATACTAGGCAATATATTTATGTGGCAAAAAATGTTTAGTATTTATAAGTCGTTGAATGCAAATACTAGGTACCCTTAAATAATTGAACCTATATTTTTAAGTAAGTGTGGGTGAAACCCTTGTAAAACGAGTTCTATTCGTACTTTTTTTAATAAATATATATTTGTGTAAACTTTTTAAATAATCATGTAATTAAAAAAATACGTAATTTTGTATTTTATTCTTTCTGGCCAAACATTTGTTCTTTTAATTAATATATTATTACAAATATATTACTTGTTACAATTTTAATTTTCCAACTTAAAAGTTCATACAATATGTTATAATCAGAACGGTGTAATTTATAGTAAATCGCATTTAAACCATAATTGAGATTTATAATTATAGCTGTCAATTATTTTAAAACACTAATTCGAATTTCTTTAATTTTTCCTACCTTTCTTAAAATTACATAAACCTATTGTGAAAATAAAAGCATTTTCATGTTGTTTTTCCTGTCATAGGCTTTTAATTTAAAAATTTAATATAATAAATTGTCATCTATTTTTATTTTCAATTCGTTCTTTTGAATTAAGAATACTGTTTTACATGTAGTATATTGTTTAGTCTTGTGTAAATATACTGCAAACAATACTTTTTAAATATTTTCGTTTAGGGAATATCAGTTTCAGGATAATAATTTTGAAAGATACTTAAGATCGGATAACTGATACCATAAATTTCTATTACGTCAAGAATAAAAAGATAGCCATTATATGTCATTTCTCACCACTCACGAATGTACGCTGACTTTATTTCTCCAGTCCTGCAATTTGCATGAAATCTCTCGTATCTGCAATTTACATGAAACCGCGATATTAAACTTTATTATAGTTTTACTAAATAATCAAAAGCCTACACGCGACTTTCGGTATTAACCTCTCATATTTAATATTTAATACGGAAAACCTTAATGTATATTTTCATGCCCAAGATGACGCAATTAAACATGTGTGATAAAAACCTCAAATTCTAAAAATACGGCAGAAGGCAAAACTACAATTAGTTGATAGTGAAATAGAATAGTGGAATATAAATGGAGTGCATATTCATAGTAGTCAAACAAGATTTCGTAGTGAGCAAGTTGAATACACTCGGAGGGATGGGGATAAAACACCATAAATCCTCGAACGAAATTTGCCTACTTCACTCTCCGACTGACTTTTCAACGAAACAAACGACAGATGGTCTGGCGATATAGCACAGGCCACAATTGTATCCGGATTACGTCGCGTCGGATGCTCTGCGATATCTTTTGTGTTACAGCGAGAAACTAGTTCGTAATTCTAAAAAGTTTGAGTTTGAACTTTATATTTCACAATATAAAAGGAATTTTTCCATTTAATGTTGGAAAATACTTCCATGTTGAATTATATCTAAGATTATTTCATCACGTAAACCATTTTTCAACAATGAGTGTTTTCGCATATTTGAGTATTTTTTATATCATTTGATGGCATTTCAAATTTAATAAATTGTAAAATTTTTCTAGACTTATTTGTTCTTTAAAAATATCATATATTGTTTAAGGGCTCCATAATGAACAAATGAACTCTTGTAATTTTGTTATGTTAATCCGTCTCTTCGTCTGTTATAATCTCAAGGTCTCTCTATTTTCAACAGCATATGCATACATTTTTGCAAGGAGATATTTCGTGTGAAGTTTTCAATTAACATGCAATACAATATTAAATATTTTTTAATATAACCAATAGTGTAAATTAGGGACAAATAATGTTTTTATAAATCCCATCGAGTAAGGATATCGTCAGGTTGGTCTTTTAAAATGATATTGAGGTTTCCCTTTAGATCACTTTATGAACTATTGAGCTTTTAAGTGCTCCCCCACATTATAATTTTTCATACATACATTTGAGAATACTTAAATACAGAATTTGAAAAAGAATTTTCAATTAAAGTTTTCCAATTGTTTGAGTTATATTAAATTATATCAACATTTTCAAGAAATAGAGACAACTAATTAATCTATTTTATGCCAGTAAATATTTGACCGGTTTCTTTCAATATCAATAAAGTGTTCCAATACTGCTTATGATAATGAGTGAAAACTATTTTAAAGTAGAATCTCCCAATGATTTTTTGAAATCTTTTCAATTATCCTATTTCAAAAGGGGACACCCACCAAGGGTATCGATTATTTATAAATTGTATATTCATGAAACAATTTTAAAAATTATGTTTTTATATTTTATAACTTGCCTCAAATGGTGTAGATTATATTTTTCTGGTAGAATTTAATAATTGAAAAGTGATCCTTTCGATTTTTTATTTCGAAATTTCCATTTCATGATAATTACATTGAATGATATTGAAGTAACTTTTCCTCGAAGTTACTTTTGATTATTTATTACGACTTACTCCATATTATGTAGTTCAAATATCGAGTGTGAATTTAATAATGGGTAAAAAGTCGTTTAATAGATAAATAAATCACACGGTAAATAAATAGCATGACACAAGATGGTTCACGGACGTATATGTTTTGACACCTCGCATTGTGAGTATTGTTTTTGTAATGGGTTTGTTGCCTTAGAATAGTAAGTTATTTCAGTTCAGTCACTTGTTTCCAGTGTAATTATTAAAGGGGGTAGTCATTATAGTATGAACCCAATACGATTTACTTAATAGTATAGTTTAAAACATAGGCACAATCAAAAATATAGTGTTAACGTTGAGAAAAGCACGTCTAATAATATATCTCATTGATTGATTGACGTTAAGTAAATTATAATGATTTCATCTTAGTATGCCTCATATCGGTCACAATAATTTTGACGATGCCTTACCCCGAATTGGATAAACATATAAGAGTTGTAGGAGTTGATCGATGTTTTGAAAGCCTGATATTTATTTTGCATATTCCATAATATTTATGATTAGAGATTGTAATGATTACACGAAATATCATGTAATTTCAAACAATATTGAAAAATAGTAAATAAATTTCAATGACATTGCTCTAATGCAATCGTCAATATTAAGTTGTTCCCAAGATTAATACTATGATTTCTTTATGGCAATAGGTTGATAAAATAAACTAAGTAAATTTCATAGTGGTACAAATGCTTTAGATACGATACTCTTTTCCGTAATGGCGTAGACATTCCCCATTCTAGCAATTATACTTCACTCTGAATAAAAAGACGAACGAAGAATATGCATTGGTATTTCTCGTTAGAACTGTGAGTTTTGTTGAGATTTGGCCGTAATTAACAAATTAAAATTAAATTAAATTACTTGGTAATATAACTTCTCACTTTATAACTTTTAGTACGGAGTTTTCACAGTTTACCCGTTTAATTTTTTGAAACTAAAATTTCACGTTTTATTGTCTGTTTTAAATATTATTTTCTTAAAGTTTTGACAAAGTTGAAATATCCGTTTGTTCATTTCGAGGCTGTTGCAAATCGTAGAAAAAATGACTTGAATATTTATTATAACTAAAATTAATTCTTATTTTGTTTCCGAATTAATATACTCGTACGTATGTTTAATGTGTGTAGTATGGTTGTTTTCTTTATTTTTAATCACTTTAACGTAATAATATTATTTCATTACAAAAAAAGTAATTGAACCTTTGATTCTCACCTTCACCTGCTTCAGATATAAAATCATATTATCTTTCAGAAAGGTTAATCATATATCAAGCTTTATTTCTGTATATGGCGTTTGTTCTTGCTTTAATTATATGAAGCCTTTATATCTCCTAATCTGTTTATTTCGTCCATATTTTATTTCGGGGCTGAGCTGTTAAATTTTCAAATAAAATGCAATTTTCAAAAAAAACTGGTAAGATATTGTGCCAAGTGCACAATCCATTAAGCATATATTCTCAACAACTTAAGGCTCCGCTAATAGAATTGCTCTTCGACAGTTAGTAGGTTTTGGAATCATGGCTCAGGGTTATAGGATCGGATGAGGGATATGTGGTCGTGAAGCAAGATGTCAAGGATCTGTTCTAGACATTGCATTTCGAAAACCGTGTGCTTTCTATATTTCCCTTATATCAACCAATGAAAAAAGGAGAAACGCAAAGAAATTTCATCACGATAAAAATATAACCTTTGTGACCTTTTTATAAAAGAACAAGCAGATTTTCTATCTGAAACTGTTGCTTTACCTAAAAAGTAGAGATTTATTTCAACTTTGTGGTGGTTAAAACAGTATATTAGATTTCTGTGAACTAAAGTTATCCTGATTAGGTTTGTAAAATTAAAAACAAAAGTTTTACTTGGCCGAGAGAATCCTCGATGCGTAAATCAACAACGTATATATTAACAACATATTGATTTTTCGTTAAAGGATGGTCGTAATGAAATAAATTAAAACCTGCATAAATAATTGATAACTAAATAAAAATTTAAAAAAATTGTCATCATCATCATATTTGGTACGCCTTCTATTGGAGATTCTACTAGGAAGTTCTACTCTTCGCCTGGGTTTTCCAGTTCTTTATCCTGAGAATGTTAAAATCTTCTTCCACTAAATCAATCCATCGTATATTTGGTCTACGTCTTCTACGAGTTGTTAGAGGTTTTGCGATGAAAACTCTCTTCACTGGGTTTTCATCTTTCATTCTAGATACGTGGGCAGCCCAGTTCATTATTTTGATTTTAATGGTTTTTGTGACGTCAAGCTTACCAAACAACCTATAGATTTCTGAGTTGAGACGTCTTCGCCAAATACCATTTTCCTTGACACCCCCAAAAAATCTCCTCAGAACCCTTCTTTCAAAGGTTGCTATTTTATTCTCTCCAATTCTAGTCAAAGGCCAGGTTTCTAAACCACATATTAGAACTGGCCCAATAAGAGTTTTATATACTAATAATTTTGTTTTTCTTGTAAGAAAAGAAGATTTAAGGATGGAGCTTAGTCCAAAAAATGCTTTATTGGCCGATGATATGCAATTCTGAATTTCAGAGATAGTGTCATTTTTATTGTTAACACAAGATTCAAGGTAAGTAAAGCAGTCAACCATTTCAAATGTATGTGAGCCAATCTCCAAACGATTATGTGCATTATTTGGTGGAGAATTTTGTATAGTCATATACTTAGTCTTGGAGTCGTTTATTGCCAGACGCATTTGATTTGCAGCTATCTCCAAAGACAGAAAGGCCTCTCTCAGGGCTGGTAGGTTTCTAGCAATTATATCAATATCATGGGTATACGCTAGGATCTGAACTGATTTGTTAAAGATGGTACCCCTAGTGTTAATATCTGAATCCCAAATAGCTTTTTCTAGTGCAATATTAAAAAGCAGACACAAGAGTGAGTCGCCTTGTCGAACACCATTATTGACACTGAGATCTTCAGAGAGGGCACCATTGAATTTTATTTTACATTTTGTCGTCTCCATATACACATTACAAGTCTAATTAACTTGTTCGGAATTTTTAATTCATATATTGCATCTTTTAAATGCTTTCTACTAAGATTGTCAAACTCTGATTTAAAGTCTACAAACAAGTGATGAGTATCAATATCATACTCAATTGATTTTTCAATAATTTGACGTAAAAAAAAAATTTGTCCTATAGTAGAGATTTTTCACTCCTAAATCCGCTTTGATAGCTGCCAATTTCAGAATGAACGAATGGTTTTAGTCTCATAAACAGAATGTTGGATAGAATTGTATAGCTTGTGAATAGTAAGCTAATGTCTCTATAATTAGAGCAAACCATTGCGTCTCCTTTCTTATGAACAGGGCACAAAATACTAATGTTCCATTCTGAAGGAAGCTTTTCAGAGTTCCAAACATTCACAATTAACTTTGACAGGTAATTTGGCAGGCAGCAATTCTGCAGTTATACGATCATTTTAACGCCAAATATATTCAATATTTGAAAATCCTGATTTATTATTCTTTAGCTTATTAATTGCTAATTGAATCTCATCTCTTTCTGGAATGGGAATTATTTCATCTTTGTTTACATTTACTGAGTTGTGTCTATGACTCTCCTGTGAATTTTCTGAGTTTAGAAGATTGTTAAAATTTTCAAACCATCTGGAAAGAATTTCTTGTTTGTTAGCCAAAATTTCCCCTTGTTCATTTCGACAAAGAGTAGAACTTGGTTTAAAGTCAGAGCGACTACGATTAACCCTTCGATAGAATGCTCTACTTTTATTTAGGGTTTTAAATTTTTTTTAAGGTTTTCCTCTTCAAAAGTTCTTTTCTTTGTTTTGTGAAGTCTTTTTTCCCCTTTTCTGGCTCTTTTATATTCTTCTGTATTGTTTCTGGTATTTCTATTTAGCATCTTTTTATATGCTTCATTCTTTTTCTTGGTAAGTTCGGTACATTCATCACCATACCAGTCTTTATCTTTACTGTGTTTACTATTGCCTACTGTAGATTTAGCTGCATGACAAACACTTTCCTTTATTTCCCTCCAATGGTCATCTATGGAATCACAGTCCTTTATTCTCATCAAATCATTATCTAAAAAGTCACCATATTCCTTTCGTAATTTTTGGTTTTTAAGTTTCTCACAATCAAAGGTCTTAAGTGGTTCAACACGTTCTTTCTTGCAATTATAGAGCCTTGCTCTGATTTTAGCAATAATTAGATAATGATCCGGGTCTATGTTAGCACCTCTATATGTTCTAACATGGAGTAAGTCTGAACAGTGTCTAGAATACACCACTTGGTGCTTTCCAAGTTTCTTTATGAATCAGTTTGTGACAAAATATAGTGCTTCCAACAATCAAGCCATGTTCTATCGTAAAACCAATCAGCCTACAGCCTTTGTCATTTGATTGATCATGCAGGCTAAATCTAAAAAAATGATACCAATCGAATATGATCGTTTCATGGAAATTGATATTTTTGTTTCACTTAGAAAATTGAAAATATATTCCTAAAACAGTTCATAAATATAAACTTATCATTTATAAAAATATACTCCGACAATAAATTGTTTTCAAAATTAGTTTAGAAAATATGCATAGAGTAAATTACACATAAAATCAACTGGAGGGTATATGATTCCTTCCGGTAGTTACTTAAAATTAGAGATTAAAGCTGTATTGATAATCCGCACAGGATGAGACCGTAAATGAAGCTAAAGATCGATGATTAGTCTGTGTCGCATCGGTGGCGAATTCAACGTCGGGGCGTTTCTATATATAAACAGACTAGACTTTACATCCCAAATAAAAATAGAATAGAAATAGTTTAATGTTAAAATATAATAAATATAGTCAATGTGAGTATTATATCTCTCAGTATGACTTTCGAAACGGACCTTTATACACGGAAGAGAGAACTAGAATGGCTTTTCATAATTCGCCGGGGTTGATCAATGATTACATGTCGTAGCCCATAATACATACCGCAATATAAACCGGTATATGGGCATATATGCTATCGAGCTTTATAAAGTATACTATCTTTGCAAAGGAATTAATTTTGTAAAGTGCATGTGGGTTTTTTGGTAAATTGGAATCCAAAATATTAAAAGGACCATGTTAAAGTCAAAGAGCGTGCCGTTTACGGCTTTTACTAAATCTTATGGAACTTGCTCAAACATCCACTGCATTTTGTGTTTGTCATAAATGAACCCTATGTCCTAAAGAGATCTGTTATAAGAACGTTAATGCTCATTGAATCCGAGGGGCGAGACCACGAGATCGTTTGAAGTTAAAGCTTCTTTAGGCGCGTTGAGGGATTTTTGGTAGGGGAAAATCTCATAGGTTCGCGTCACTGACATGCTTATATTAACAGTAAATATAGATATGAGTAGACATATATGAATATATATATATATATATATATATATATATATATATATATATATATATCAACACATGGTATATATCCGACTGTATGATATGGGCGTTGCAACATTAGTGCTGTGTATATCTGTACAAGTAAATTAAGTTGACTATGTGGAAAGTTCAATATGTGTATACTGTTCATTGTTTAATTATCTTTTGTTTTGATTATTATTTTAATTGTTCATTGAAGGATCACCGTGCAGTACAACAACGAGTATTAAATGTGTTGATATTTTTATTATTTTTATATAGAAAAAATGGTACAATCCATATTGCGTTCAACAATATTGCTATCAATATTTGAGTTTAAAAATTTAATATAATTTATTTTTTATTTTTATAATATTTAACCTAATAGCTTAGAAGTTATCTAACTAGTGAAAATTAAGTTCATTTAAATTTATGCAAATACAAATACTGTGTATAAACATTAAAAGTGTACATTAATTATTATTTCAATTAAATTGTATTTATATTTTGTACTGGGCTTGCGCAGCTCGTCAAAGGTTTTGACTAATAAATATAAGATGAAGATAAATATAAGATGCATCAGCATAATGAAATGTAATCTTGAGAATGTGGTATTTTTTATCAACCTGACGTATTTACAACCTTCATGACGATTAGGTTCTATGCAAGATTTGTTCGAAAAGAATGTAGGTACATGACTGATTGCATATATCTAATCATTAACCATATTATATCGAAGAGTTTATTGTTTAAACAGGAGCCTTCAAAATTGAACTTAAGGGCTCTAAATAACCATATTGTTTGCCTCATATATTACAATTCTATATACAATTAATTCTAAGACTCACAATATGATTCCAGAATTATGAAAGATAATTGGGAACGTTGCTCTATTTCTTTAAATTATCATCCACATAAACTTTATAATTGCCACCTTTTTTGGGGATCCAAATAAAAATAACAAAATCGAAATTATTATAATTTTACCATGTACAACTACCAACTAATCCATATGTATATAAACTATTTTGATATGATTGAATATATTGAATGTATACAAAGATCGTCTGAAAAAGTTTTTCCTCTCATAGTCCCTCTGTTCTACCGTCCTAATTCCATTTTGTTCCCCATTTTCCTAGTTTCCAACCATGTCAAGATTTGTAATTGATAATTTTTCTTATGTATTATTCATATGTATCGTAGTTTTGTTTAGTTCCATGTTATGACATTTTTGTTATTTGTTATATCCTAAGTTTCGTTTTTTTATTAATATCTTTTACAGTCATTCACATCACAAAATGTTTATATTTAGTCAATCTGGTTGACTGGAAGCGATTGTTCTTGTAGCAATAAGTCCACCAAACGTATTTGTGTACATTATATTATGAATAAATAAATAAAGCTGAGAATTTGCACATACTTTTATTTTGGCCTCCAAAATGGGGCAGAGAAGTCTCATAAAATATCACGTCCGTTAGCCAAGATATTGTAGGTATAAATAAATAATATTAATTATATATAAATGCAATGCACAATATAAGATGCGTGAAGGGTTTATACCGTAGTGAAACCTTTACAATTACTTGTGCAATCTACGGTAAAACAAATTTAAAATATTTCCTTTAAACAAATTAAAATTTGTTTAATATTAGTTTATTTAATATTCATAAATGTTTTTTCATAACCAACAATTTTTTAACTTTATTAATATTTATTAATATTAATATTATTATAGTACGGATATACGGTCATTCATATACAAAAAACGCTTAGACCCAAATTTGCATACTTTCTTTTCATGGTACAGAATTCTAATAAATACGTGCTTTTAAGCCCGGTTTCTCAAACTACGTGGTTGTAGTCAATACAGATATTAATTAAACGATAGTAATATGTACAAAATACTAATCAATTATGTTTAAATTTTCGTTTTTGGGCACATATCACGTGTAACATTTAAACTTAGTCTGGTCTTCGTTGTCTCTAACAAGATGAATAAAAAAATATTTTAATCACTATCTGTGCAATTGACCCGCTCGAAATTGAACCAGTCACTAGTACAGTATAACAAAACATAGGAAAGGATCCTTTTACATTATAATCTAGAAGTTATTTTTAGACTGTAAAAATATGTAAACAGCTGACTTGACCAGTATAATATTTGCCTAATCATACAAAATATTCATTTAACCATATATATTATTTCAAAGGATTATTTTTTAAAATGATAAATAAAAAGTCATTCTTATATCATCTACTTCGTCAATAAGCACACTTATCATATTTATATGCACAAACATTGCACAAAGTGAGAATTTCTAGTCATATGAATTTCGTATGCTCTCAGTATGTGTAGAGTTTTGGCAAACTGGACTACTGAAGATTTCAATAATATTTGATAACTAGGAATATAATAATTTTAGGTCATGAAAAATTTTTTTCTAGAAATATAATAATTTCAGGTCATGAACAAATTAAAAAAAAACCGATTCTTTTAAAACTTAGCATACATACTTAATTCTAATGGCAATATATTATAATGATAATGTCAACCTTCGAACCATAAATCTTGATGCTGCAGGAGTACTGCCTGTCTGCCGCGAGATTTGAAAACCTGCTCTTTTATATAAGTATTGCGGGTCTCAAGCAAAGACTCTGTCATTCAATTTCGGGTTCCATGTCCTCAGACCGGATGTTGCAGGGGTGCTGCCTGCATAAACCATGAGACTTGAGTATCTGCTGTTTTTAGTATTAAGGGTCTCTAACAGAGACATTGTCATTATTCTGTCGGTTTCGCCACTTTTTGCATACGAATTTAATTGTCATAACTATAAACATTATGATAATACCTACCTTTGATTCCCAAATCCCGACGTTGCAGAGATATTGCTTATCTAACCGTGAGGCTTGAGAATCTATTTTTTATAAATTATTATTGTGGATATCAAACAGAGGCTCTGTCATTAAATCTGGATTCCAGCTTATCAGCCCAAATGCAGCGGAGGAACCACCTTTTCAAATCATAAAAGTAGAGGATCAGCTGTCCTTAAAATAGTATTATGAATCTCAAGCAGAAGCTTCACCACTGACTCCCGATTCCAGTTCTTCAATCTGATGCTACACTAATACAGCCTGCTTAAGATCATGAAGCTCGACGACAATCTATTGATTTCAAATTGGTAAAATTAGGCAAAAGAAATTATTGTAGTCTGTTTGTACTGATATATTAAAATTCAAAAATAATTTTAGGTCACTATTTTGGGACTTTGAACATATTCAATTAAAGGGGGGTGCTGGAAAATGGGCTTGTTTGTTATCTTATAACAAACAATTTGACTACGATATTAAAGAGCCAGTTAGAATTTTAACCTCCAAAAAATAAAGTTTTTCACGCTTTTATTTTAGTCTAAATAAGACCTATATTGGTGATCCATAATAATTCGGAGATCGATAGTACAGTAATAATTATTTGGATTTAAATTTTTAGAATCGTTGCCAAGAGAAATGTAGCATTATCTTTGTGTGTATGGGTGGGCATGTACATGAGAGAGGAAAGAAATTCCGATTCCAAACATGGTATAGATTCCAAAAAACCTCTAAATGAATTTATTTATGTTAGGAAAATAAATTTTACTATAACAGTTCCCCTTATAGACACGTATTTCCATTATTTTATATGTGTTGTTAGTTGAGTTCGATTCAAATTTTTGTAAAAATGATTTATTGTTAAAAGAGAAAACTGATCTTCACATTAGTACTATTTCTGGATTTCTTATTCATTGGTGACGATGACATGGTGTATTTGTTTATTAGGTATTCACAAATTAAAAAGCGCAACCTTACATCATTAGCATTACTTTTAATTTAGAAGTAATTCATTAATATTTTTTAGGTTAATTTAATAAACAGATGTTGCGCATTTGTGACAGAGTGCCTTATAATATAATTAGAGAAATTAATATCTGAGAAAATGTTAAGTTGTACGTTGTATTTATTATATTTAATCGATACGAGGTGAAATAATTAATTATCAGTCTGATAAAATCAGTTTTCTCCTGAAAATTATTTCAGTTGGTGTTCTCTTGCGGCATTATATAGCTAATGAAACATTATCATTGTGCTTCATAATTGTGGCAAAACCACACAAAGTTTCTACATTAATTTTTTAAGCCTCGTGAAATTCCAGTTCAAATGACTTTCATCTAGATGAGATTAGAAGAACTGGACTAATTTTTTTAAAGATTATACACTGATTATATATGATGAAACTACCATTGAATGCAGTTAAATAGTTAATGTAATTGAGAATAAGGCAATTCTAAAAAAAAATTCTTTACATTTTGCGTAAAAATATATTATTAAGGTTTTTAATTATATTTGAAACCATAATTTTTGAATGGTTGGAAATAAAATATCCGTGTAGAAAATAAACAAAATTTGTAAATAATTTACAGATTATATTTCGTAGGAAAGGTAATACTTTTTTCAGAAAAATCACGATCAATGTAAAATACTGATGAATATTTTCTCAAATGATCGTTTAACTTTGCGAGGCATGTACATGTGGACAAATTAATGAACACATGTATTTAGCTATTCCTAAAATGCAGAAAATTTTGAGTAACAAACACTTTTACCATATATGCTCGTATCTATTTACTTCGTTATTATTACTTACGGTTGAATGATATACTCAATATTTCGATCGTACATAATAATGAAATGAATGTTCATTTCTTGTTTTTTCCTTAATAAATTACATTTTCTAAGTAAAGTTACGAAGCAAGAGACTCACGTGAAGCCATGCAATTTTTAATTGCTGTATTCTTCATACATAACTAATGATAATTAGCACCTCCACTACGTTTTTTCCGACGGCGTGGTCTTTAAGACATATTTACAAAAATATTACGTAACAACTTTACGTGCAAAAATAATGTTTCAAACTGGATACTTCAAACTGTTTTCACTAGCAATTCATTGGTTATCAATGGAGATGCTTCATTCAATTTGTTTTAATAATATTGTATTGAGCTGCTTTTATCGTAACGTAATTTTAGATAACTTTTTATGCATTATTTTACGAATCATATAACCCGACAAACCAACAGTGCATTAAGAGATATATATAGAATGGACTCACAACTTTTTCTATTGTACACTGTAGTTCTAAGATAACAATTCGAACGGAATCTTTTGAAGGAGCTTGTAGCGATTTTAAAGGCCTATAATTTTGCTATAAAATTATAAACAAGTTGTGAGTACATTATAAATTTAAATTCTTAAGTATTTGGTAGTATGTGTAGCAGTTATATTTATTTATATTTTAACCTTTGCTGAAACTTAGAAACAATATTGAACATAGATACTGAGTATATTTATATTTAGTATATGCCATAATTTTATAGGCTATAAGGTAAATGATTTTTCTTAGAATGCAAATCTGTACTAAAGGATTCGAAGGGTTTTTTTATCTTTAGAATGTAATTCAAGGCCGTGAGTTGAAAGTTATTGGAATTCGGATAGGCGATATAATATATTGATAGGATTATTGAGGATTTTATTCAAAAATTACTGAAGAATTATAAAGCTGGTGTGGATACCATAATGTACCAAATGCTTGACATGGCAGAAGGGCAAGCAATACTATAGATTGCAACTAAATCCTAAATAATAAAGTGAGTGCTGACGGATTTGTTCGTAGAAAAAATTTATATAAGGAAAACTTGCCTGAAACCCCAACAAGAGATGTAAAGTTATCAGATTATTGAGCGTAATATGTAAAATTGAACCTTACCTTGATCTTTGATATTATTGCGTACCATTAGCGACCTGTACTAATTGCGCCTGTAATTAATTGCGTTTTTAATATGAGTTTTAGTGAAGGAAAGTGTTGCCGGTTTTAATTTTATGTATATTATTATTTCAATGTTGTAAAACGGTGCGATTATTGATATAAGCATTTCCTTTGTCAGAATATATTGCATCTTAGGGCGATCTTTCCGCTCTTTCGGCTGCTTTGGATTTCGATGTTATCATTTTTAAGATTCCATTCTGTCTGTCTGTTTATCAGTTAATGCCCTTTTTTCCAGGAACGCATGGCAATTTTAAGTTGAAATTATTAAAAAATACTTAGGTCTACGATCCCTTGGAGATCACTAAGTCACCTAAGTCAACACAATAAAAAACCCTAAAAATGCGACCATTTATGCTGCATTTTTTGATATTCACGAGTAAATCAAAATTCATAGAGTACTTCCTCTTAACATAGAGTCGTGAAATTTGACAAGAGGAAAAGCCTCATAACACAAGTAAAGGAAAGAGCCCTAAAATCGTTAATTTGTAGTTATAACACTTAAAAAAATTTTTTTTTAGCATGCGATATAGTAGACAATATGTATTCGTTACTGTCTTTTATGCTGTATATTTCGATACTCGCAAATCAATTAAAATTTATGGGATACTTTCTGTAGAACTAGAATCACAAAATTTTAAGAGCAAGAAACAATGTTAAGAAGCAAGGTCTCACAGCACAAGTAAAGAAAAAATCCAAAAATCGTTAATCTGTAGTTATATCAAATAAAAAAATGTGCGCGTACTTATGTGCGCGTTAGAATACATACTTTTTTGGCACAATATAAGAATGAATTTAACTAGCACGCAAATAATTACTGGCAACTAAATAATAAAAGGATTGGAGTTTTGACTATAAGCATGGCTTATAAAATTCGTATTAAACCAAATAATTCTATTTTAAAACTCAAAATTAATTTTCTCAAACAAAGTATTCAACAATTTTATCTTTTTATCTAGGATTACAATCAATAATATGCTGAGAACTATTATTAATTTTGATTATGTAATAAATGATAAAGTAATCATTTATAACTTATAATGCAAATAACTACGATACTAATAATACGTACCGAAACTTAACCTCACTTAAAGAAATACACTTAAAATATATTTTAAAAAGCTTATAGTATTTACTATATCCATTGTGAATATTCACAATAAATAAATGTTTTTTTATTATTATATGGGTCACTTTTATATTTCAATCAGTGAAAAATATTATTTAAAAGCATAGATATAATTTAGATTTGTATGAATATAAAAGTATAGTATCATTCGCTACACGCATGTAAATATATGTTTAGTGAGCAACTTCAACTTGTCGATTTTTGTTGCATTGTGCGCGCGCATTTAAAATTTCACTCTCTATGCACCTGTAAAAGATATAGTAGGTTAATATTTTGTGACTAGTTTAATAGAAATATTATGTACCATCGAATGTTTACAAAATGTTTTGTGTGTGCAAATTTGCGTACGGAATGTTTCATATGAACCGTTTATATGTGCAGAACCTTCGTAGTGCGAGTTCCATTCGTGTTTTTAAATATTAGCTGCAAATGCAAATTAAATATGTTATTATAAATATTCCAACAATTTTGGCACATATAAATAAGGGAGATTTTTTTATTCTAATGCCTTTACTGAATATCCTTAACATTTTTCATCTCTAACCAATAGGCTGCCTAAATATGAGTGCTTTTAGGAAATAATAATTATTTTATTGAAATAATTAGAACAAAAGGAAAGACGTATTTAATTAATAAAATCGAAACCAAAATAAAAGAATGAAATTTCGTTTACAATAAACGTGTAATGCACTTATCCACCTAAATTAATTTTATTTGCAGTAACTTACACGAATACCACATAATTCAAATAATTAAATATTACAAAAATAACGGTACGTACATACTTAAAAATAACTCATAATCAGTTTTAATTGCTAAATTCTCCTTCTGATGATTCGTTTCTTATATTGTCCTGCAATCAAACATCGCAATGATTAGTTGCTTCATTGTTTTGTGTATTTACGGGAGGCAATAATATATCTCAGACTTGAGAGGGATAATTATTTGTCTTTTTGTTAGGCCTTTCTGAGATTAAAAGACTCTCTGACGAGGGTTCTATTAAGCAATGTTATCACTTTCATCGCGTAATTTAAGCGATAAACGTAAAAAATAAACAAAAAATCAGCAGTAGAATTGGTGAAGTTTGTTTATAGGTGTTACAACCAGAAATTTTATCCCAACCACACTTGCTAACGAAAGTCAATGGTGTACCGGTGAAACTCACGTTGTATTAGTATTAAAGGCTGAGTAGTTTTATTTCAAACGGACTCAACAATTTAAGTGCACGTCTCAGTTAATATCATCACATATTCGTTTGGCGGCTATCAAGCTATATGGACTTTACTAAGCCTATGAAATAATGAAAATATCTTATGTTAAACAATTACTTCACTTTCGTATCTGTATGTAAACGTAACTGATAGATTTAGAGTCTACATTCTACGCCAGCATCTTTGTAATTGTAAATCACCTTTGCTGCTTCTATTTATTGAATTTCCGATCACTAAATTTATTAGCACTCTGACTGATCTCTCGAGTAATTTTGGGCACCCTTTGCTTACTTGAGAGTCAAAAAATATCTCAACAGTAACCTTAAGTTCTTTAAAACTTCGGTATTTACCCAAATCGTCAACATGTCGACATTTTCTTTCAGTATTTGTGTTTGCCATGTGTTTCATCGGCCTTCTAGAACCAGGTAGTGGACGCTATAAAATAGGTCCGCAGAAACCTGCAAAAATTTACTGTTATATATTCTCCCTCTAGCCATTTAGCTTTAGTTGCTAAAATGGATCTCTCATTCGTTCACAACTCTCCCATTTCTCCGAAAGTTTGCAAGAAAATCGTGATATTACAGCCATGATAACTTTCACAAATGGCTTCCTCAGCTCGATTTCTACTTGTGGTCTTTTGAATTCGAAGTATATTAAAAATAAGGAAATTTATTTTTAATGAACTTATATTTTTTTAAAATATCAATGCCTTTTACCAGATAAAGTGGGAATTTCATTTCGTTGCATAAAATAATAATCACTCACCTTAGCAATTGATTACCATTACTTAAATTTACCACAACTTTCAACAACAATTCGTGAGACGCTATCGTGCTATTAGCAAGAATGCAACTAATTTCGTGCATTTGACCTAATTATCTTATGTCCTCATTAACATTTCTTGGAAATATTGACTTTGTTATTGTTCAGATATCTTGTTCTTAGACAAAATAAAGCCCACATACATCGTCCTATAGATGTGGAATAAAATAAGGAGCATATAAATGTATCCTTAGGTTGAATAATGACAAAGACAACACATCCCGGTCTTATATGTGATTCACATCAGACCTATCAATCCATTTTATGCTTAAGTAGTTGTTCAATTCGAAGATCGAAAATTTAGTCTAGAGTCATTCTTTCGAAATCATGTTTTAAGATTTCTCAAAACTTTTAAAGATCCTTATCTAGTTTTATGAGTATATATATATATTAATATATATATATATATATATATATATATATATATATATCAATGAAAAACTAATATACGCAATCCTTTCATTATCTTAAATATTACATAAAATGCTTAACGACTTGAATCCTCCATATAATAACATCTTCATAGAGTCCCTATTGTTCTTGGCGAGCAAGCACATGAGTGTTTGCCGTGCTCAGTTAAGTATGCGTCACGGGTCGTGGCTTCATCACCTGTCGGGGTAAACGTAGTGAGTAAGAGACTTTCACTTCATGATTATAACATATGCATGACGTCAGGTAGAGAATAGAGAGTATAAAAATGTAACCAATTTAATGTTATGATGTATATATTTATATATTAAATTTATAAAATATTATGATGTTAAAATCCTAGTTCAAATTTATTTTAATTGTTTAATACATCTGTAGCACGAAGTAGTAACAACATATTTACTTTCTATGATGCCTTACTACTCCACGAGTATTATTAGACCTAAAAAATATCTCTTAATCCTATCAAAAAGGCATATATGAGTTTTCTAATTGTTATAGCAAGCAACTTTCAACGGTTTCTGAAATACAAAATAGAATGATGTAATTCATTAATTTTTAATATCCCATTCCGTTTTGGAGATATATTACACCAATATCAATGCAAGGTTTAAATACAGTGCAATGCACCAAACACCAGTCATAGCGCCGCACAATCAAAGCGATACGGCGTGACATGGCAAATCCCTTCATTGGAATTTGAATATTTTGCGATACAAGTATTATTTTATAGAAAAATATATCTTTGAAATCAGTATTTTAACGTTTTTTTAAAGTTTTTTTTTATCATGAGAAAATGCTGAATTTATTTTTATGAAAATTAAATTAATTGTTCCCTAATAAAGGGTAAAATGAAAAATATTATAGATTATTTTCCTCTTACGTTTTTGGAAAGAATGCGAAAATAAATTTTTCTTCACAAATTAAACTCTGTAGATAAATATGATAATATTGTCAGAGTGCAGTATTCAGCTGTAATAGTTATATTAAAAATATACTTTTAGTATAGCTATGAAAAAATAATGGAAATACGAGTGAGTAAGTGTGAAGACCTGTTTTTTAATGAACGAAGTGTTAGATTTCTCAAAGCCGAGAGCAGGGATTTTCATCATCAACGACTCTTCTAGAGCTCTTTTAAATGGCTCTCGTGAATTAAAACGTTATGGAAACAAACCATTACATAAAAATTATTTTTTAATGTACTATTTTAAACACATTTATATTTTATATGTTGTATCAAAACTCATTCCCTGAGTCTTTAATTTTATATCAATGACATAAAATGTTCCAAAATAATTTTTTGGTTTTGAATTAGGCACAAGTGATTTTGTTCAATAAATTGCTCTCATTAGATTGCTGTTCATAAATGATTTGGGGAAAAATCACAGATTACTTGAAAATAATTTATTTAATATATTCTTTAACGGGTTATTGTTGGTGATAATGTGTCATTATTTTTTAGTCGACCTGATTATGACCCAGTTCATATTCAGTTTTGAAAGCATTTTTTCCCCTTTGTGACTTTTTCTAGTTTGAATCGATAGGCGAAAAAATGTTGGTTTCATTTAATAATAAACTTATGGCCAATAATATATTAATATAGTATATTTCATATAAGCGTATATTAAATAAATTCATAAACCTGAAACCATTTTAATCACTTTTATCCATAGTATATAAATTCTCATTTACAAAAATGTAATTATTTTTTTTCAATCATGCTTGTAAGAAATTGGTTTTGGTATTAAATCAGTATATTTTACTTACTAGCACTTTGAAAGAAGAGCTTGTTAAAATTTTAATACAAAAGTTAAAATAGTAGTGCAATAGCTGAAATTTTAGACTATTCGTCTATTAGGTAAAAACATGAAACGCGGTATAATAGATGTCAATGTGAAAAAACGTAGTTAGAAATACTAACTGTGGCAAAATCACAGAAACTGGTGGATATGCCTTCAAATTACAGGATTAGAGCAACGTAAACTATTCCCTGGTGAAGACTTGTAGTAGATAGTGCTCCTTGAATAATATTTGGAAAATTGAGATGAAATCATTTAATAAAATTTTTTTTAATTTAATCTCAATTTTATATTCCAAAATTAACTTTAAAAAAATAATTCGAAGGATAAATTCCAGATTCAATTATCTCATAATTCTTATTTGGATACTTTACCTGCGAGTCGGTTGAAATTTTAAAATAAAAATTATGAGTCGTATTAAATTAAGTGTTGGGGTGAAAATTATTAAAATAGATCTCTGCCATGAGATTAAATAAATGTGAAAGTGAAAAAAGTTAAAAGAAAACTTTGTCCCCAGCGACAAATCGGATATTTACCATTCTTCTTACCTTATGGCGGTTCCGGTTTCCTTCCGTCGTGGTCTTTCCAAGTAAAACTCCGTCTATTATTTTCTTTATTCCTTTATAAATCGCCTTTAGTCATTAAAGTAACAAATAAAAAAGCATGACGTGAATCTTTGCCCTTCATTAAGAGAAGGTAATTCTATTTAAAAATGGAATGAAGTTTAAACGAAGAGCATGATAAAGGAGAGAAATTTTGTGTTTATTCGTTATTATCAAATTATTGCCCCGAATAAAGAAGAGGCGAAACCTTCGAAGCTGCGTTTATGACAAAACATTACTATATCATATTTTAAGACTAAACATAGGGAAATACGTACTAAAATTTTTCTCTTTGCAATATTATTTTTTATTGATCCGAAGATTGAAGATGTTTAAAGTTTTCATAAATTCGTGACGTTACCTGAAATGAATTTTCAAAAGTTACGTATCCTAATAGTAAAATCAAAGAAGGCAAAATAAACTAAACCTCGGGAGGAAATGAGGAAAGATGAAAATATGCATATACATATATTCACGTTTTAAAGATGACCTGAAAAATCTTAGAAGATGTCGTGTCAACTGGTCAATATATAAAAGGTCAAACATCACGAAAATGGTTTTATTCACATATCTGGCTTCCTATACCTCGTATGTCAATATAAATTTAATAAAACTTATAGAGCATGCATTTGTCTACAAATTATTTACATGCACTCTCTTTATGATTTACCGTTTTAGAAATATAGGGCGGGGAGCGGGAACCGTACTTCCGTTTATGGGATAATTAATACTAAGTAAGCTGCGGAGTCAAAAGAGTAGACACTTAAAATTTTATACCCAAAATTTTAATTTATGATGAAACTATTATTATCATTTATAATATAATAAATATATATTTCTTTCTAAAAAAATTTTGAAAAAAAATAGAGGCAAAGTAGATAAATTATAAGTAATGGAAATTAAATAATTAAAATATATTATTAGTAACTGTAAAGTTTGCGGGATCCGAGATCAAGAAGTTGTTATTATTATTATCATCATCCCTATCATAATAAAAATTTATTATGATAGGGACGATGATAATAATAATATGATTACTTTTATCCTAAATTCTCTGTGCCATTAATATATGTTATGTACACAACGAACCCAAATGATTCACGGGGCTACTATCTTATCAAATAATAACAGCGCGCTCGGCGTGGTTTATGTTTTGACTAATGATGTATGAAGAATTATATCTCACCGCTAAATGCTAAATACGAGGACGCTCCTCTGGCGGGTTACCTTCTACGTAAAACCGGGTTCAATTTGCATACACTAAGCTTTCGCCACTCGTATTTGCTTGGTATCTTACAGATATATAACGCTTTCTTGGTGATATTAATTCATTTCTAGAAGTCAAATTAAATGGATTCAAATATTACATATAAGTATATATAGTGGTAAATATAGTGGTAGTATTTCCGGTTATATTTTAATATCTGTTTCAATTAGTAAAACCTTCGAAACTGCGTTTATGACATAGCATTCCTATACCATATTTTATAGCATAACATAAAGAAACACGTAAAAAATTGTTTCTCGATGCAATATGATTTATTAGTTATCCAAAACTTGAGAATATTTAAGGTTCCCATTGAATTGATATAATGTCTCCTGAATGTACATTTTTTCCACCATAACAATAAATAGTCGAATAAGGTCCGTACTGTTGTGAAGGTAAAAAGCACATAGCAGGTATTTTCCTGAAGGCATTTTTTTGTAAATTCTATTTCACATTTTCGTTCCGTAATTTACATTAAAAAAAATATTAAATTTAGCAGGAAAAGCTACATTATTAAAACAACTACATATATTTCTGTAGTAAATGTAAACAACGAGATCCATACTATATTAATATTACAAACGTAAAAGTGTCTCATCTACACGCCTAATTACGATGAAATGTGAATTTTCAACATAATATGCGTGCATGTGTGCCTGCGTACGCCCGTGCGCGCGTGTGAAAAAATGTAACCCTTGCTTTCAAAATATCAGTCATTTTTATTGAAGGCAACGAATTATCATATTTAACCCAACCCAACCTTAAGCAAACCCAAGCCAACGCGACCCAAAGAAAACCCAATCTAACTCAATCCGACCCAACTCGATACAACGCAAACCCAAACCAACACAACCCAAAGTAACCCAACCCAATCTACTCCAACCAACCCAACCTAATCCAAAGGAAACCCAACACAAGACGAAAACCAACCAGATCGACAGCAGATCAAACCCCACTTAATCCAACCCAATCCAACTCAAACCACACTTAAAGCAAGCCAATATAACTTAACCTAAACTAAACTCACCCATTAAAACACAACCCAACCAAACCCATTCGAACAAAGCCCAAACAAAACCAACAACCGAATCTAATTGAAAGTAAATAAACTTCAAAACTCAATCTGATCCTAAACAAATTCACTCCAGCCCTGATTCAACCAAACCCAATCGAAACCAGCCCAGAGCAAAACCAACTCAACGGAACAGAACTAAAAGGAAATAAACTTGAAAACTCAACCTAATCCAAAGCTAACGCAACAAAACTCAACAAATTGATTGTCAGCGAGTATCTTATATATTTTTTGCATATTATACCCTAAGTATCACCGGAAATCTATTTTACCGGAAATGTACGCAATTAAAGAATTTTATACAATTCCTGAGTAATATATAAAATTCAATACTGATTTAGGAAATGTGTAACAATTCAATGTGCTTCAGTGAAACGTGTCAAAAAGTTCACTTTTATAATCACTATATCGTCTTACGTATATTAATCAACAGCTAACTTAATTACATTTTCTAAAAATCCACACGCGAAAGAAACCACGAGAAGTAGTTACATAGTAACATTCTAAGATAAATCTTCAAGATAACTACCAAAGAAACGTAAATTTTGGATTTTGCCTACTAGATAGTCGAGATTTTATAATGAAAATTTCAGTCTCAGATTAAACGAAATATATTATTAAGATTACTTTTTGCGACAAAATTAAATGGATGAAAAAGTACAAAATTTATAGTTACAGTGCAAAATTATAAAGATATTTATCACTTTTCTTATCTTCAACGGTGGGTGCCATTTTCGTTCAACTTGCTTTCGCCAAACATAACTCCGCCTACCGTTTGAATTTAAGCTCCTTATTATAATTTTTATATATCACAACCATTCATTAAAATCACAAATACAAAAGGAATAATGCAAATGCGTCCTTTCATTAAAAACAAATAATTTTATTTAAAAAGCAAAATATGTGTGAGAGGAAGATAGCGCAGTTGTATTGTAAAAAGGTGAAAAATTGTCTGATTATTTCTACAAAAGATCGTTTTTAGCATAATGAGTAGTTTTATACCTTTAAGTATAGCTCTCGATTTTGATGTACTATTTATTAAAGTATGTAGATGATGGATGTATATTAAACTTATATACTTTACTTTTTTTTGGTGTAGCCTTTTTTAAAGGTTATTTAACTAATTCTCAATAATACTGAATCTAAAAGAGATATAACAAAGGATGCTCCATGTACCTATATTGGTTTTGCACCGTACTTTAATTCAGTTAATATGATAAATCTCTGAATCTCAATAATTGAGAAATATTTTGAATGTGACGAGACTATGCGTAGTCTAAATGATAACTTTAGACAGACGAAATTTCTTAACTTTGTTTATGCAATATACCCAAAATCAAGTCTCCAAGAAAATTTATGAATATTTTTTTTTCTTTAGTTGTTGTTTTTCAAAGTTGAATATTTACAAATATAATTTTATATAAATTATAAAAAGTAAGATTTACTAAAAACTAGCAATTTATATGTTATTTATTCGTTTATTGGTTTATTTTCCGTGTGCAAATTCATTCGGATAATTTACTGCTGCAAAAGCAGTATTCTTTTTTCAATCATATTTTATGAATTAGAATATGAAATATGAATGTACACCACATGGTAGATAACTGAAATAGATTGGTTATCTATTACATCGGTAAAATATATGACATGAAAATAGAAACCAGTAAAATAATAGCGTGACTAACTACAAGAATAATTAAATATTAGTGTTATACAGTTTCAGTAGTTTGGTAGATTAGACAAAAATGAATGAAGTAAGAAATCATTGTGCCATTTAATTAGGGCTATTGCAAATTGGACAATGGAAAAAACAATGAAAAAAATTGGAAACAAAATTGTTTATTTCCAACAAAATTGGTCGGAGAGCTGGTATTGTTGGTTAGTATTTGGTTGTGTTGTTTAGTTGGTTAATATACAATTTATAATCTATGAGTTTATAAGACAGAGGTTAATTTAAGTTTCTCTACATAACTGCATCGCTTCGAGTAAGAGTAGTGTCACCGGAAATGATGCGGTGACTTGTGCAGTATCGTTGAATAGCTTTATAGCTTTTTTTCATTTATTGGCCAGCCTTAGATAGCCGGTTCGTACTCTGTTATTCTATCAAATGTTCATGAACGGCATTTCAGTCATTCATACGATACTATGTAGCAGAAATAGCTAAGGTCAATTCTTTTTCACCAAAAGTTTAAGTGGAATATAAAGAAGCTGGTGTTAAGAGGAAATGTTAATCACTTGGAAATAATTTGCCACTATAACAATAATTCGCCACTGGTAAAAACAGGGGAAAGAAGAGATGAAAAAAAAATATTTTAGTAATGGAAAATTTATTTCAAATTTAAAAAAAAATATTTGTCCCGATTTATAAAATTTTAGAAGTATTCTTTTGATTTTAAAAAATACATGAAAGAATTCTCACCCTATTTATTCTAGCTGCAAGAATAATTTGTAAAAATTTACGCGCACATGCGACCATCTGTTATGATTGAGTGTGCCTTTGTGTGCGTTGCATTGTGTAATAAAATTCTAATTTTCACTTCGTACTTTCTACGGAATTTGTAGGATCGTTATAATTGGTATTTTAATTTCACCGCACCGTTCGTAAAGTTAGATATATTGCAAGTTATTGTCACATACAAAAATATGTCTAAATAACTTGCATTATATCTATTAATATAGGTATAAAAATAGTCATATACAAACTAGTGTTGTACGTTCGGTAAAGTCAACGTACAGATCTCTCGTGAAGGTGAATACCACCAATATGTTTGCGCATGTTATGCAAGTATAAATATAGTATTTCCGTTTATTCTGTAAAAAAGGGTAAGTACAAATAATAAAGTTATATGTTATAGAGTTTTTTCACGTGAAACTTCTTTAGGTGTAACGAGTTTATAATAAAAAAGGCGACAGGCAAGCGAGTCGAAAAACCCTCTTCTTATCTCTTTTCACCCAAAAATGAAAGCTGGGCAATTCGATTACAGGAGTATCCTTAACTTACCTTATTCCTTAATTTACTTTATTCCTTTGTTTCTGTAGTAAAGATATAGCCATCATGATGCTGCAATTATGAGTATGGGTTGCAGCGTATGGATGACCAGCTCGGTTTTATCGATACAGTCGATTGGGATTTGGCTTGCTCAATCTGGTTATTTATTTCCAATACTTTGTTAATTACAATCCATAGCCTGTTGAAGGGCATATCTTCAAATTCATATAGTTGCATATAGTTTATAAAGTGCATATAGTTTCTGGCGATTTCCTTGTAAACGGATGTTCTTGATAATGAAGACCTTGTTGCTGTAAGTTTGTATGGAACCTAAGCACGGCAGTTTTTTGTAATGGTGATTAGAAGTAGTAAGTATTTCTTTTGTATTCGACTCGATTACCGCACGCAGTTTTCATCTGTTTGTCTTGCGTGAGGGTATCAAATAGTATCTTGCACCTGTTGTACTTTTCCGCATTCAGAATGGCGTATGTGAAATTTTTGGCATTCTCTTGTTTAATGAGTTATACAATCTTTGGCATCACACGTTTACTGTACTTCCAAATAATGACAGAATTGTGTCATTTGGGTGATTTCCTTGCATAGTTCTGCAAGTGGCCCCATATTCAGTATCCCCAAGAATTAGGTATTTTTATTTTGGGTATAATGGTTAGGTTCTGTTTATCAGGATTGGAATATACGGGTAATGGGTCATATTTTTCAGGGCTCATAAGAAGGATTTCTAGGAAGAAGAATAGTGGATTACCAGTACTATAAGCTTTAATTTTTATTAGTTTATGTATGTAGTGTATATTTGCCATAATTGATGTCAACTTACGTATGTCATGTGATTTGGGTTTGCTGCATATTTTTAAATTAAAGTAAATTTTTACATGGTTAACGTCAATTAACCGATACGGTACGTCTATCTGCAGAAAGTCTATAGTATTCTCTAGCACTGATACGTTATGTATAAGATTTGCAGGCTATTATTTATTTGGATGTACGCATTTTAAAATTTCAAATGGTTCTCTGCTGTATTAATACTATTCATGTTTTTATCTAGTATGGTCAATATTTTCACCTGGTTTATTTGCATAATGAGGAGCTATTTCTTAAATTCTCATACTAATCGCTAGTCCTATAGTTTGCTTTTATGCTCATATAGTCGATTCGTGTTTGTAGAATGTTTATTATACTTCTAAACTCTTCTGCTGCTGGCTACTTGTTTTGTTGTGTTTGGTTGCCTGGTCCATATAGTATTCCTCTGGATATATTTGGATATATTTCTGGATATATTTCTAAAAGTTTGCTTCAGTTGGGTGCCTAAATAAAACTTTGCAAAGTGTGTTACTCATTGGAGAGTGAAATGTGTCATAGTATGCTATGGATGCATTGTGCGTAAGATGGGTGGTGTAGTATTTGTATGTTTCTCGGCCCTTGTATGTTACTCGTTGTAATTTTAATAGTTCGCTAATTATAGAGTAAAATTTTTCAACAAAAGACTAGAATTTGGATTACACGGTGTTGTAAATGTATATGAATTTTATGTAGTTTACCAATTTCCCCCATTATGTCATTATCAAATGTATTATCAATCTGTGGTAATTTTGTTAAGTAGACCAAAGATTAAAAATGTCAGTAGTAATGGTTCAACTTTACGAACGGTGCGGTGAAATTAAAATACCAATTATCACGATACTACAAATTCCGTAGAAAGTACGAAGTGAAAATTAGAATTTTATTACACAATGCAACGCACACAAAGGTACACTCAAACATAACAGATGGTCGCATCTGCGCGTAAATTTTTACAAATTATTCTTGCAGCTAGAATAAATAGGGTGAGAATACTTTCATGTATTTTTTAAAATCAAAATAATACTTCTAAAATTTTATAAATCGGGACAAATATTTTTTTTTAAATTTGAAATAAATTCATAAATTTTCCATTACTAAAATATTTCTTTTTTCATCTCTTCCTTCCCCTGTTTTTACCAGTGGCGAATTGTTGTTATAGTGGCCAATTATTTCCAAGTGATTAACATTTCCTCTTAACACCAGCTTCTTTATATTCCACTTAAACTTTCGGTGAAAAAGAATTGACCTTAGCTATTTCTGCTACATAGTATCGTATGAATGACTGAAATGCCGTTCATGAACATTTGATAGAGTAACAGAGTATGAACCGGCTATCTAAGGCTGGCAAATAAATGAAAAAAGCTATAAAGCTATTCAACGATACTGCACAAGTCACTGCATCATTTCCGGTGACACTACTCTTACTCGAAACGATGCAGTTATGTAGAGAAACTTAAATTAACCTCTGTCTTATAAAATTATAGATTATAAATTGTATATTAACCAACTAAACAACACAACCAAATACTAACAGACAATACCAACTCTCCGACCAATTTTGTTGGAAATAAACAATTTTGTTTCCAATTTTTGTTTTTTCCTTTGTCCAATTTGCAATAGCCCTAATTAAATGGCACAATGATTCCTTACTTCATTCATTTTCTAAAGAAGTTTCATGTGAAAAAACTCTATAACATATAACTTTATTATATATACTTACCCTTTTTTACAGAATAAACGAAAATACTATATTTATACTTGCGTAACATGCGCAAACATATTGGTGGTATTCACCTTCACGAGAGATCTGTACGTTGACTTTACCGAACGTACAACACTAGTATGTGTATGACTATTTATTTTTATACCTATGTTAATAGATATAATGCAAGTTATTTAGACATGTTTTTGTATGTCTCAATAACTTGCAATATATCTATTAATATAGGTATTTTACTATAATTAAATATTTAACCCATTATATCCAAAAAGTTCATGAAAATATCGATAATTTTTATAAATGTTTTTATAAATTGTGAAATGCGGCCTTTAGAAACAATTAAACCGAAGAATTATCGCGTTCATTAGATTATTTTGAATAGTGTCTGTTTGGCGAGATCCACAAATTAAAGTGAGACATACTAATAATTTCTTCGTTAGAAGTACAGAAGCAAATATAAAAAAATGACTGCTCTTTTATGTAAAATCAAGTCATTTAGTGTAAAAATTAGTGTAAAATTTTTCTTTTAAACTTTTAATAACCCGAACGAAGAAATTTTGTGAATTAGCATTCTAAGTTAGTCGTATTATATTAAATTGATTTGTTTTTACCATTTATGGATTGCATGTTATATACCTTTGTTTATTTATCACTAACAACCTGTCTTCGTTCATTATTGGAATTAGGCCGCTACCGATGCATGTATAATTAGATAATTAGAGGCGATACCCATACCCACAGCCACGTTGAGTAAGCGGATTGGCGATCGCAGTGCGTAGCTTGTCGCATCAATGGAGCTTCTGCCCGTCACTAGTCTGATATTTAGCAACGCGATTACAAACATTATTCTAGTCTTACTCGACGAGCGGCCGGGGATTGACAGCGGAGCACCGTACTGTTATATTCCTTAAGCCTGTGATCAACCGACACATTAAGGCAGTGACATGATATGTTTGTTTACTGCGTCTTCACAATTTTAAAGATGCGACCTTGTAACGTCAGCACATTTTAATTGAGAATAGTGTACTATTTTTTTTTTAAAGTAATTTGATATACAGAATATAAAAATTTGAGATTAGAGAAGTTTTTTATTTTTTTTTTATATTATAATGATACATGCATTGCATTGTACTTTATAATGTATTTAAAACTCTTTCTACCTTGTATCTATACAAGGTAAAATAATGAATGATTATTTCGATTATTCCTCTTTTATTTCATCTAATGTTTTAAGACGATTCAATGAATGCAGTATCCAAGGAAAAAAACTCTAATATAATAGAAAATATTCTTTACGCGTAATACAAAAAAAAATTTCTGAAGATTTTCGCTTATATTTGAATTACTAGAAATGTAATTGTCTGAGTAGAAAATAAATCAAGTTTAAAATAAATGTACAGAGAATCAATTTCTTATGTCAGGAAATTATTTTTAAAAAGGTCACATATTCAATTTTAAAATAATTACAAAAATTCTCATGAATGTTTCTTTAAATTTGCAAGACCATTGAATTGTAGACCAATTAATTATCATGCACATTTTGTTATGCTTAAATTGCAGATTTTTAAATTCAGCACTTTTCGTGCTAATCTTCAAAATATAGTATATTTCAAATATAAGTATTAGTAATAAAGTGAAAGTTAATTTCTTATTCCTTCCACAATAAATTACGTTTTCCTAATAAAGTTACAGCAAAACAGACTCACGTGAAACTATGCAAGAGTTAATCCCGGTATTTTTCGTACATAAATAACAATAATTAGTTCCTCTACGGCGGTTTTCTGACGGCGTCGTCTTTCAGACATAATTACAAGAAGATTACGTGACATTTTTACGGGTAAAATAATATTTCAAGCTAGATGTTAAAACCGTTTCCACTAGCAACCAATTGGTTGCTAAAAAGAGAAGCGCTCCATACAATTTGCTTTAATGATATTGTGTTGAGTTGTTTGTATATTAATCTAATTTTAGATGATGCATTATAGGTGATGAATTTTTTATGCAGCTATGTACTTTGCATTGCGCCTGGCCAGCAGTTGTGCAATATTAGTGTTGTGTGTTTCTGTACAAGTAAAGTTAATGTGTGTATACTGTGCATTGTTTGTTCAATGTGTGTATACTGTGCACTGTTTAAATTGTGTTTTAGTTTAAGTAATATTAAATTTTTGGATACGTCTAAGAGAGTGCATTGTGAAAAAAAAATATTAAGAAAAACATCATTTATCTGAGTAATCCACGTGAGATGTTGATCAGTCAGTATGGAATATTTAAAATTGTTTTACTGCCATGTGTAAAATTTTAAATATTCCGTAAAATGATAATGAGTATTTAACAGATACTACTACGAAATAAATTTAAACAGATGCGTAGAGAGAGAGATAGAAAGAGCGAGAGGCCGATAAATTTGAAAAGCGATTTTTTTTGTTTTTACTTTACAACTACATCGTTCATTTAGGGAATTAAAGGAGAGTTAAGATTTAACGTTCGACGTTCTTTGTCATTTTATTACTCTTTCTTGGTAAACAATCTCATTTATATTAGTACATTTTAATTAGCAATCAACGATTTTGTCTGACGTTGCAGGATTTCTAGTAACATTTTTGGAACACAGATCCCGATTTTTTGCAAATTAATATAAAAAATCGAGATTGGCGGTAAAAATAATCGGTACGAGGAATTGAAACGTGACAAAAAACACAGTTCTTTAGTTTTGAATGAATATATTTATATAAGTTTTACAATTACAACCTCCTTACTTTAGGCACAGTGCAGTAGTACTGTAGTTGTACAGACATGTCCATACGTATACGTAAAAATAAACAGCTCTGCCAAAAACATCGAACAACCAAATAAGAATAAATTGTTCAGAAAAAAAAACTGATAATGGCAAATGTATACCCGAAACCAAATAATAAAATACTGTTGCAAGAATAACGATCAAGCGTCGTCACATGCTATGCGATGCTGGCTCCTAGCGGCCGACCTCGATAACACGCCACGATTCAGTCGCGAAGCATACATGTATGGAACTCCTAGACGTCCATTCCTCTCGGCGGTCGGCGCTGAAAAGGAGTGAGCGCGTTCGGGGTTGGTATATTTACAGACACGCAAAAGGGTTGCGTGTGTCCCCTGCGTAGTCTTATTCTGTGTTCCGTTGACTTCTTCTCTTTTTGAGCCACAATTTTATGTGTAAAATAGCGTAACTCGGTGAAATAAATCATTTCATTCATTTGACTTCCACATATTACATTTTATTATAATTTTACCAAACTACTGTTAAGTATGCGCTTCAGTAACTCGTTTCACTACCATGTCATATAGTCACTAAGTCTTCGAATTATTTAATATAAATTATTAAGTAATTCGAAGACTTAGTGACTATATGACATTGTAGTGACTATATGACATGGTAGTCAAATAGGCTTTTTTAATACATGATTATTATGCGATCCAGTAATGATTCTTCTGTTGAAATTATCAAAATTTTAATATTCTACGATGGTCATGAAGCCACTATCATATTTTATGTTGTTTACTACACATATAAGTTTGAAATATTTAGTTTTTCAGCAAAATACAAAGAATATTTCTTAATAGTGTTTTTTATCCCTTTATCATATTTTTCATCATGTATCGTACAATAAATTTATTATTGAATAATAAACTTCTTTGTGAATACAAAAATTGTTCTTGTGCACACAACAACTTAAGTTTATTTATTTAGTAATAAATACACCACTCCGAATAAGTATTAAAATAATGTAAATAAAATAGAGTATGAATAATAATTGCTTAAAGTAGTCGGAATGAAAAACAGTAATAAAATTCGCACCAAGTGATAAGACTGGCCATCCCCTATACTTTTTTCCATCCACTTATCATAAGCAACTAAAGAAATGTTCTCGTGGTAATAATTTTTAACAACGCGCACACGCGCCCACATGCCCACACGTACAAGCAGACACGCGCACACGCGCATACGTGCACACGCACGCACACTCACGCAAACGTACGTGCATGCGGATATGCGCGCTCAGGCTCACACACGCTACGAAAATTAATTACATTTAATAGGATCGTTGTGAAATATTTATTTTATGGAATTAAATTTCCAGACATTCGATAAGAATGAAGTTTTTATTTGTGGACGTGTGATTGTGAAAATAGAAAGAGAAGTGTTGAGAAATATCATTTCTTCGCACGTCTGAAAATATTTATCTTCTGGAAGATCAGTTAAATTATCTTTTAACAACTTTATATAAAACTATCCGTATAATCGATTTTCAATTTTATAATATGATCGTATTCTTCTGTAATAATCTTCAGGTTTAAATTATCAAACTCTAATGATTTGGTGTGAGTGATACTTAGAATTTGCGATGTTTCGATATTTTGGGACTCCGATTTTGGCGTTCCACTACTTTGACGATTGTCGAGTCAGAGAATTGATCGGGTTGAGGTCCATCTCTACGTTCTATGTACACCCTACACAGACTCGCTGCTTCCGAGTTGTTCTATCCTGTATAACTATAATAGTAAAGCAAAATCTTTTTCTAGAAAATCATGACGACTTACTCACTCTGGAAAAAGAAATGATTCCCTATCCCAATTAAAAGTATCAAAAGTTAAAACAGTTCAATAATCCATTAGGTTACTAAAATGTTCCATATATTTAATAATACTAATCATATTATTATTATCCACTTGAAATTTTGAGGATAAACCAAAAAATCATTAAAGGAGGTGAATCATAAGACAAGAGTAATGTAAGCGTAAGCGCAAGAGTAGTCAGACGAATGGAAAATTGCTTGGTTTAATTTAACCGCACGAGTAGTAATATCCTAAAAAGGAATTAAAATGACATCATTCTTGTATTCTTTATGGTGAATATTCATAAATTGATCATAGTTCTCTTCAATTTCCACTTCTTTTATTACTCACAAAAACTATAATTTCTCGCTTATTACAGTTTGTGTCTATTTTTAAGATTACTGCCTAAAGGAAGCAATGTCAAACATTTTAGGCAAAAAGCTAATGAATTAATAATGTTTTTTAAAGGAGGTTCATAAAAAATGGCACTTCGCCTTTTCTTACGTGATGTCAAAAATTAAATTCAATATTTGGTGGTTCGAATATTTGGTTTTTCTCTTCAAATTTGGCGCCATGTTAAGACATATGTTGCACACAAAAAAATTAAAATTCTGTAACTATCAAAATTCACTGCACATACGTAGAATGTTTCGAATAGACCCTAATATTTTCTACTTGTGAGTTTGGTACTATTTTACTGTAGCCCATACTATTAGTACTGTAGCCCATACTCTGCGCTACAGATGCTTGAGAGAGAATAGATTTGTATATGCGATATGACACTAGCGCACGTAGCTGATTTACTTTGTTACGCTGTATTATTTTGTTCAGAAATTCAGTCCTTCAATTATTGTTGGAATAATGTTGAATATAAAAAAGTTGAATACGTCTTTCTTGAAATTTATGTCTGTACAATTATGACAATAAAAGGTCTGAAATGCAGTTGATGATGCACGTTTTTGTAATTATTTTATTATGATAAAATTTATTTTGTTTTATTTATTCATTGCCAAAATGGATGTATGTTGAAAGGATAGAAAATTTGTATTTCTAATATTTTTTACAATGATATTATGTATTTAATGTATCTAAGGTTTCATTTAAATTAAAAAACGCTAATGATGAATTTCAATTTTATATTTACAAACAGCCAAACCAAATGTAAATTAGAATTTAATAATTTTGTGACAGATGGTAAAATTTAATTCATTATGAAAAATAATTATACATCTTCAGGTTTTCTCAGTGTACAAATTTTACAGCCAGCTACATTATATAAATGTATTGCAAACATTTTTAATTGTGAAATTAATTTACCCATTTATCTGAAATAATATAATCAGTCAATCTTATAAACGTAATTTTGAAAATTTTGTGAAGAAAATAATTGTACATACAAATTTTAGGTTTCCTTACCTCGCAACCACATATTTGAAATGCTAAATATTTTCATTTCTTGATTGGAAAAATAAATATTCTACAGTTGCAGTGTTCCATACATCGTGATGTGTGGAAAACGGCAATATATATTGTTTACTGTATATATATATATATATATATATATATATATATATATATATATGTATATGTGTATATATATATATATATATATATTGAAATAAACACATCACATTAATCATTTATTCAAAAATAAATTATTATGTGTAATGAAAATTAAACAATACTGAAGATAAAAAAGGGGCTTATAATTAAATAATTTCCTGAAAGCTGTAAAAATATCATTATAAAAATAGTAATATAAAAGCTAAGCTATAAAAGCTTGTAATAATTTTTTTAAAATTTTATCTAACAATTCGCTTCGGCGAGTTGTGCCGCATAATATACAAAATCGTTGTTCCCAAACTTGTTAAATGTTCCTATATCGCATTTATCGTTTTATCTTGATGAAAAATATCCGAGAGTACGATCTGAATCTGGAAGTTACCTTCTTATAATGATAAGAAGAATATAGTAATAACAAAATATTAATTTTTCTCTTAAATACTCTGAGCCATTAATATGTTTTATATACTGACCATATCCCAACTATCCTCCACGGCGATTTTCATGTCAAAGAATAATACGTTCATCATGGTTTATATTTTGAATCATAATATATGAAGAAATGTATCTTATCCCGAAGTACTAAGAGCGAGGTCGTTCCTCCACTCGGTTACTTCCGACGCGAGACCGGAGCCCAATTTGCATAAACTAAACTTTCGCCACTCGTGTCTGTTTAATATATAGATCTATGCAAAGCATCCTTCTTGATTGATATACTGTATATTATCAATAGAAACCTCGTTAGAATAAAGTATAAGCGGAGGTGGATTTTAGGTTGCACTTTATGTTTGAATCTGCGAATTGATGTAATTTTCTCCAAATGTATGTATTTTTCACTAAAAAAGTAACTGTAACGATAAGGTATATAATATTGAATCAAGATACAAAAATACACCTTAATTGTTTTATGAATGGTAAAATAAATTTTGTGATAAACATATTGTAGCAATAATTGACTATCAAAAACTTTATGTGATTTTCAAAAAGTTAAAGAATTTGTCCTATATTTTAATTTTTTTAATATTAATGAATTGTCATCCTTAAGTTATTTGAAGATATATTTTTTAATAAATCATTTTTTCACATTGTTACTTCGTAGTTATAAATTTAAAAAGAAAAACACTTGTTTCATGAAAATATTAATTTTTGAGTATATATAAACGCCCAAATCATAAACAAATTTATGTTACAAATGTAAAAATGAATTTATTTGTTCGTTTGTATTATATTGATTTCCCAGTTACTCATAGTAAAACCGATCACAGTGAAATTTTATAAATATATCTGGAAATATTGCTAATCAAATAAAGAAGGAAATTCAGATTTCTTTTCTGTTTATTTTTTGGGTTTCACCATTCTACTCCTATGGACACACAGATTTCCCAATACGATACCATATATTTTTCAAATTCCTATAGGCTATATAATATGTACTATGTTACACAATTTTGAGATTTAGTTAAGAATATCAACATAACTGGAGAAAAAGTCACTTGTTTGGAGGTTTCCTAACGAACGCCGACAAAACTATTACAGGCGCACTAATCATTTGTATGGGACGATTGTAGGTCTGAAAAAGTTATGAAAGGCTGGAACATCATTTATCAACGTTTCATTTAACTTTTTGATTATATGAATTACGTTTATTCACAGTAAATACTGTAAACAGTTATGTTAACCCCTTTTCGATCTCTTTTTCGAATACTATTTTCGTAATATTTACCTGTAGTTTTAGTTAAGGTGTCCGGATAAATAAATATTCTGGATTACTGAATACTTTTTCAATATAATTATGAGATAATATATGTTTATGCAACATTATTTAATACGACAAAATTGTGACTTGCTTTGTCCAATACGATTCTTCAGAAGACAGAGGTAAATTATTGAATTCACTCTAGAGTAAATAGCATAACAATAACGAGATGAGAAAAAAATCCTACCTCCACCCAATCTTTCCAAATTATTGTTCCTATGATATATTTATAACCACAATTTAAAACTCAGCCATATCAAACTGACCTTCAGCCATTTGAAATCGATGAACCGAAAAATAAAGCGTTCAGCTGTCAAATACACATACGCGCACGCGCACGCACGAGCGCACACATACGCGCACGCGAAAGCGCAAGTGCAAGCACGCGCGTAGCGCACGCACACACACACACGCACATAAGTGTGGCAAAATATGCTGTTTGGACGCCACTTATTAAGTACATAGTTCAAATTTTTGAAGAAATATTAAAGTAACCTGTGAAAGAATTATAAATAAAGAATTATAATCAGTTCGAAAAAGTAAATTTAAGTGATTTGCTACTAACGACAGTCCAGTATATTTGTCAGAAAGTGTTGGGTCTTCGATATGTTTTGAAAAATTATTTATTTGAAATGTAGTAACAATTATGGATTAACGAATACTCTATAAAATGACAGTTTCCGCATTTTTAAGTGTGATAGAATGCCCTAACTTATTTATTTTGACTTACAATCTATTAATTTCGTAAATCGTTTTTCTTTCTAATGAAAGATATAAGAAATATAGCGATTTACAAGAGCTCGTATTGTCACTAACGTTGGGCAAGCAGTTGGCTAAATAATGTGGAACAACAAATTTATATGAATTTTAACGCATTAAACTCGTAAATAGTAGCTTTTACTACAATGGTCCAATGAAAGATTTTATTAAAATAAATATTAAGAAATTTATTAAAATAAATATTGCTAAGACTTACTATTCTTTGACTCTTTAAAAGTTATGAAATCTCATATAGAGCCAAGCCATAAGTAAGTCTATATCATTGTCAAAGAAAAGACATAGCCATGTCGCGTAACTATAAAAGGTACATAACTTACTTTAATATTGTTACGAATGCTTAAACCATCAGTAACATAATACACGATAGATCTCCTTTCATCTATGAAGTGAGTTGTGAAAAAATTAACTGCTTATGTTACCCTAATTTGCTGTAGTATATCTACAAAACGGTGTGAACGCCTCTCGCGCATCCCATATCGCCGCCATCATGTATTACATATCGGTTACAAGTATCACATTTTTATATGCTAATATAAGCTTACATACAACATTTCTAGGACTTCGGAAAGTTATTATAGGGAAATTTTGAGACATTCGTATCTACAGAGTTTCATTCATCAGTGTGTGGGGTTGGAAGGGGAAAATAATATTTTTTAATTTTCTCGATATTCGTGCACGAACTTCAACCAGCATACCCAATTCTAGGACATCAGGAAGTACTCTAGAATTTTTGAAGATCATCAATGAGTGAGTTAGTGAGTTACACATTTATTTAATTTGATATGTCGATAAAATCTGAATTAGTTGAGTTCAACAAACAAAACTTGTAACATTTATTAATTCTCGTAAATTAATTCAGAAAATTTTGACTCTGAAATATTGTCCAGACCGAACTTATGAAGGTTCAAAAATACTCGGAGAAAATAAGTTGGAGAAAAGGTAATGCAGTAAACTACCCGCTCTCAGAGATAAAATTTAATAATAAAGAGGGGTAATGAACAAAATCATCTTTTAATTTACGATTATCAATTAAAATAATAGAAAGAGTCTTAGTAAGACAATTAGAAAATCCTTTTTTTTCTAAAATCGAGCGATAAAGTATGAGAAGTGGGCTGTGTCATTTATTTTTTTATTTTTATTAAATATAAAGTACGCTTAACGTAACTTGTTGTAAATGCTGGTTAATAAATGAAAGTGCAAGTAAGCCAGATGCACGGTATCTGGCTTACTTACACTTTCATCCATGTATGTGGATTAGGCAGCTAATTCCTTACATTATAACATTTCAATATTCAGCAGTTGGAGCGGTTTAAAAATGCTTCAATGGAGACTGTGCATGAATCGCAGTATCTACAAGTACAACATTGCACCAACGCCAACCATTTTATTATCTTATATTTGTCGTTTTATATCGAGTAAAGAACAAAATCGTATACATTTGATTTATTAGTTAGCTCGACAGGCAATTTACAATATGGATATTTGGACAAGAAAAAGTTTGCCCAAATAACAATTTTTTTTATGCATATTTACTTGAATCAGACCGTATAGGTATCTACCAGATAGGTATTCCTTTTTAAATTATTACTCTTCTATTTCTTATATTCTAAATTAACATGTAAGCCACATATTATCGTCGTAACTATTAACTGTTTATTTATCGTATACCATTAACTATACGGTTTTAATTTTGTTTATTTTGTGTCTACTAGAACTGTGTTCTCATGTATGAAACCGCAGTTCGTATACTTGCCTTTGAAACACCAAGTATACCCTTGTCTTTAAACAATTTTTCTTTGCCATTAATTCTATAATATAATTCTGTTATATCAGTTAAAATATTTTCTAGTAATTCTCATGCAACAGGTTGACATTGAGTCTGTGATATACTTGTACGATCACATTCAATGATAAGTACTCATCGAATGGATCAAGAAAATCTCACCTAGTTGAAGAGAACGAAAAAATTACCTGAAACATATTATTCTCATTTTTAAATTTCAGTTAAACTTACAAACTTTACAAACTACTGAAGGTAGTTATATTTTAACTTGTCGGTTTCAAGCCTGTTATGCATAAAGTTGTTTTAGTTATACAAGTAGATTCTTGCAGCAGTAATTCCCTGAATGAATTTTTACACGCAAAAAATATAATAAATTAATTATCAACATACTCGTTATATTTTACTCTGTCTTTGGTAACTCGATATTTTTGTGACATATATAAAATTTATACTTGTTACTAAATATTTTGATTATTTTGATTTACTCTAGTAAATTTTTGTTTTCTAAATTATACTTCATCTAGGTTTACATATAATTTCAACACTTTCAAAACATTTTTGAAGTTTTTAAGATTCAAAATCATTTTATCATTAAAACGACCATAACAGACAACTAAATACCAACCAAAATGAAAACATATATACACCGAAACCGAAATCGAAATGTGAGACATCCGTGAAACCAAAAGATGAAATATCCTTTGTCGTTTCTATACTAGAATTACCTTTAGAATTAATATTATTCGAAATTAGTGGGAAAACATTTGTATATAGAGATTACCAAAAGAAAAAAAAACTGTGATAAACAAAAACCTGATATCAATTTCTTTAACGTACCGTGCATAGCAATCAAGAAATAAATATAATTATAAAGTGCTCATATATTCGTTGTATTGTTGTAAGTGAGCAGACAATTTTTAAACTTTTCCATATCAAATGACGCGACCGCGAGTGACAATACACCCTGTTTCCCTTCCACTCAATTTTGTTTTCCTTGTTGAATAAAATTATTTACTCTTAATGAAGGGACTAGAATCACACCTTGCTTTTTACTTGGTGACTTTAACAAATGAATGCGATATATAAAAGTTGTAATAAGCAAATTAAATTCAAATGGAGGGCAGACTTACATTCGGCAAAAGCACATTGCACGAAAACCGGGGCTGCCGTTTAGATAAGGAAAGTGATAAATATCGGATTTCTCGTTTGGAAAAATGTTTTCACTTATCATTTGCTCTTACTTGTCCACTGAATTTTGTGGCAAAAAATATTTTATAATACATTTTGTTTAATCTGACACTGAGTTTCATTTCAAAACCTAAACCGTCTCGCACGTAGAATACAAAATTTAGGTTTCTCTTGTAAGTATCTGTAATTTGTGACCCAGAATGTTACTGAGATAAATATATCTGCATATATCTTTACACACACACACGCAAATCAATGATCTTGACATTGGAATGAAATTTACCTTGAAATTTAATTATGACACAATCTTTATTCTTTTCTTTCTTCACCTTTTTTGAAACTATGCAAATGAGAGGGATTCCTAACTGTCCCTTTCATTTCCATAGTCAAATGCATCGTCGATCAATAGTAATGTGACAACATTATTAAGGTTTAATGAAATAAAATATATAGATTGATGTATTTCCTTGTTAATGCCTTATAACCATTTTAAATTTTAGGAAAAGTACTATGATTTTTAAAAAAAAATATGTGTGTTTTAATCTACCCATGATGCACTATTACGGATAGAAACGACTATGTTTAGTGACGATACATACTGATGAAAAATTGGTTAAATCAAATTAAATATTTTCTAAAGTGATTAAAACTGGTCGTAACACAATTTATCAGCCTCTATCTTCTGCGTCATTATTACTGTCTTTGCTAATCTTTTCTAAACTTACATTGTCAATATTATTATTGCCACCTTTGTTATTATGTATTTTTAATCTTTTCTTTGTGGTGTTTTGAGAAACGTGAAAATGTTTCCAAGGGTTTTGGATAAAACTTTAAAGCTTTTTTATTTTCTGAAATTCGTTCCTTATCAAACGCCTAAGATGCGTTTAGAGAATGGCTGTTTGAACTTACAATTTATTAGACCGATATAATATCTTTTGGCTTTTCAAGAAAAATAAAATAAATCATTGGTTCTTTATCTAAACAGTCATAAATACTCTATTGAGTTTTAGTTTTTTTGAGACATGTACTTCAACTTCAAATGTTCATTCTCGTCTGGGATATTTTTACAAGGGTTTAAATCTGTCAATTTGGGTGGCCCAACTATTTTCTATAATTTTGAAATATTTTGTTGCAATATTTTGCAAACTCGTCTCAATTTATTCTATACGGTGTTCAAAAATAGTATAAGATTTAAAACATGCATAGATACGATAACGAAATACGTTTAAAAATGTACATATATGTATATGCAACTATACATTTTTATTGATATTTGCGTATGATACCAGATATGTTACAGATATAAATTTATATGTATTTTAACTGACTGCGGCAAAGCAAACAACGGGTAATGAATTTAACAGTCTATTTATTTATCTTTATAAGGATGTTCCATCGTAGCCTAGAAACTGCTGAGCCGGTTTTAGTGTGTGAGGTATTAATAGGTTGGTATTTCATGTAAGAGTATATATGCTAGGTTTTTAGAGGTAAAGAAAGTTTTTTTCCAACCAGTCGCATTGCTTAATTTTTATTAACTATTGTAATGAAGTTTAAAAATAATTTAAATAATATGATGGAACAGACTCTAATATTTCAACTTATGTAGATCGCAAAGAGTTAATTTAATTTTATTGAGCACTACCTTTCCAAAGCCCTTTTCATTGATAATTTTTTTTTTAATTAACAATTTACTTTTACAAAAAACTGATTTCATTTGAAGCTAATATATTGTCGATAAGTTTTTAGGTTAATATTGTTAGTAGAAAAATATATTACGAACAGTAGTTGTATATACATGTGCAAAAAAACTAGAGACGGGTCGAATTCAAGTACGTCTTCTTTTTAAAACATTTAAAATATGAGTTTTAATTGTAAATTTTCAGGAATCACAAAATAAATCGTATAACGAAATTGTAACAGTGTAAATTCTGTATATGGAAAATATTTTAGTAAGAGTGATTGATTTAACGTGTAGAATTATATAATAGAAGACGGAAAACCATAATTACATAAAATCTACTGGACGGATTTTGATGACATTGGTATGGTATTAATTTATAACTAACAGTAACATATGAGAGAAAACAATTTTCTTGTTCCGTATTTCATGAGAGTGAAACTATGGAGCACTGCTAATATTTGAACATTTCCACTCCACGTGCGCTTGTTAAAGTGTGTAGACTATTGGTTTAATTACAAACGCTGACAAAAATGATTCTGACCAAAGTGGAAAACAGTCTTAAGTAAATGTAATGTCCTTTATTGAATTTTATCTTTTTATTACTGTAACGACAAAAAAGTTACATTTTGTATTCGTTTTCATAAACAAAACCAATATCTGAAGGAATAGTAAATTTTCCCACGTATTTTTCTTACTATTAAATAAAGTTTGGAAGAAGTACAAAAAATAATAATATCTTATTTTAAAAATGAAAAGACAAAATAATTTTTCCGTAGTTAGTTAATAACCCTCTGCGTTGTAAATATTTTCAGAAATTTAAATTTAGTTGTTTTCAAAATGAAGGAATCCTTATCCTTCTTCCTAATGTTAACTTTTTAACCCTTTATATTATATTTACATATTTTTGTATTTCTAACTTGACTAATTAATAATATATTAAGTCACTGATATATACAAGTTTTTATTGGTAACTAATCCCTATGTTTCCACTTTTTAAAGGCAATAAATAGGTAAAAATAAAAATAAAACGCAATCCAAAAAGAGTACGTTACTTATATTTGACCACTATTATAAAAAATATTATTAATGAACGTTTCTAACATTCATACTGTGTGTGTCAAGTTTAATAAATTCAAAGTGTGTTTTTGTAACAAAAAATTATTTTATTTTTCGTTTGATCGTTACTTTGACAGTGATTTCTTTAGAAAGAGTTGTCACATAATTCCGTAACATTTTCTACACAGTTTGATGCACAGAGTCACTTCCGTGAATAATAGATACATTAATGTTGCAAATTGTATGTAATAATTATAATATGCTTATAATATTTATGTCTATATAATTATTATAAAAAACCATATGTATTTACTTTTAAACAGGTATAAAAAAGAACGTGTCTTTTATTTATATTGGTGAATCTGTACATTAAACTGAGTATATCTTATATAATTTTGGTTATGGAAAAACCCACGGTCTTTGTAAAATTAAAAAAAAAAATATGTATGATTTAATGTATTTTCCAAATTACGTCCAAAGTTCGAAGAATTATATGGATATATACGGGTATAAATAATTTTTAAAGCGTTTCGTTTTCTTAATTCGTAGTATTAAAATAAATTGGATACAACCTTCTTTAATACAGGATATTACTAAATTGTTAGTTGATAATCTAAGAATAAAATGCTATATAAAAATTATAAAATTAAATAATAATGTTCTAGACTATATAATCAAAGATATAATAATAATAACCCTCAAATTAGATAGAATATTGAACACAAAAAAACCGATGGTTTGAATTGTTCACGAGAATTCAATTTCGTGTTATATTTTTTTTTTTTTTCTCGAAACAATGGCATCCCTGAAAACAGAAAGGCAGTATATGCACATTTTTAAAATTTCACAACTGATCAAACTAAAAAGAGTTTTTTATTATCTTTTTTAAATTTCAAATTATTTGGAACAAATGTTTTGAAATTTAAAAAACTTTCAATTTCAAATTACATGTTAGAAAAATTTGATTAAGTATCATTTAATTCGTCAAGTAAATTTTTAGATTTTCCAGTCCTAATTCCATGTTATAATCATGTAGTGAAGGCCATTTCGTTTAATTGTTTAAGATCCAAAAGTCGAGACCCGCGACGAATTAGTTAACCACGCGCAAACCTCTGAAGATATTCAATTACGTAAAGAACTAAATCGTTATGCATTTTATGTGGCGTTGCAAAAAGAGGTATTATTTCTTTTTTCATTGAACTAACACTTTATTCCATTTACTTTAAATCATATGTTTTTCGACCCGCATAAATTTGTTTTAATGTAACACTTAAATTTTTAAAAATATTATCCCTAATTTAAATAATATTATCCCTAATTTAATTAATATTAATATTTTGGAAAAATATTTCTGATACTGTCATTGTTTCAACTTCAGAATTACATCAATTTATGAAAACAACAACTAAGTACAACCCGAAAAATAATAAATCTACAGAAGTATCATTTGTCGAATTTCTATCAAAATACGCAAATAAATTTTTACGAAAAAAATCCTAGTGTAAAACTTGACATCTGTAGATATTGACGATTCAAGTTGAACGAAGTCATGAAGGTTTAATCACTATTTTTTCAATATTGTTTAAAACTAATTGATATTTCATGTAATCATTACATGAAATAATATAATAAGTAATACAATACAAGTTAAATAACAAGTAATACAATATGTATTACTTATTAGATGTATTCAACAATAATCTTGTATTTTTGGAATTTCATTTTTGATAATTTTCTTGATAACTGCCCCCACTTTAGACTGCATTGTCAAATAAGTCATGTCGGTCTCATACCATACCGACAACACTTTTTAATAATGATATTGAAAAGAATTTATTGATCCGAATTTCAACACAATTATAATTGAATATCAAAAACATATAATTATAAAAAACATATTCGCAACGCTGTCAAAACATGTACATCCATTGCATTACAGCCATTTTGTGTCGCATTATTTATTTACCGCGCAACTATGTTTTTTAATATAGTGACTTTTTGTTATTCAATTCGCCTTCAGAATTTGTGAGAAGTAACCCACATAATGTGGAATAAATAAAAACATGATTTTTTAAATTTATTAAATATTTGTTAAAAATAACCAATAGGAGATATTTAATAAAAAATAATCAATTGTTACGTCGAGGAGAGAGTACCTTTAAAATAATTTGATGTAATTGTCATAAAATGGAATCTCCGAAGAGAAGAAATTGCATGACATTATTTTTCGTCATTAAAATATTAATAATAATATTAATCATCTACATAAACTGAGATAAATCATTATAAATTAAAATATTATTTTTACATTTATTTGATGAATGTAATTTATAGGACTAGTGGGCATTCCCTTTTGCAGTAAAATAATTAAGAAGTTCGAAAGGAATTGAGATAAAAATAATTTTTACTCATAAGCACTGACAAACACGTTACTGAAATTTGAAGAAACTGGCCAAATACGTGTCGGAAGAGGAATAAAATAAGTTATTATGATTATCAATATCTCTTGTAACTGTTATTGAAATTTATTGGAAATCAATTAAGTGGAAAGCATCAAGTGAACATTTTAGTAAAATGTATTCAGGTTTTCTCAACACGTATGTTAAAAACTAGATGGGGTTGGAAAAGATTAGAGGTAATAAGGGTACACTTAAAAGCACAATAGTTTACAAAGGGGTATAAACATGAAGTCTCAATAACACTTTAAAAGGCCAATAAAATGATATCCCCACTCGGTGGCATGTATGAAAAAAGCATCTATTTGGAAAATTTCATGCACACAGTATTAAAATCGCACATACCATGAGGTCATGACAGATGAATAGATGGACAAATATGACAAAATTACTTATTATTACAGTTCCTTTTTTCGCCATAGAACTCTAAAAAATATATGACATTTTATCTATATATTAATAAGTGAAGCAAAAACTTTGGACCCCTTTTTACGAAAATTGCGCGGACGGAGGAGTATGAAATTTGGCATATGTTTCAATAATAATGCTTATAAAGTACTTTAAATCAATAAATAAAACATTACACACACTACCATGCATTTGACACACACATGTATATACATACAATTGACATATGAGTAGTCCATAGTTTTATTTTTCCGCTGGCTTTCCATTGTAGTTTATCTGCCACAGTTCGCAAGTTATTGTGCTTCAACTTTGTTATTTTCTCATATATAATAGTAAAAAATTTTATCTTTTATCTAGAATTACAGTTGTTATAATTTAATGTAACATTGTTAATAATAATCATAATATTAATACGTGAAACAAAAAAGTTGTACCTCTTTTACGAAAATTACGCAGACGGAGGAGTATGAAATTTGGCACAGTTAAAGTTTATTTGGAGGAGTACGGAAAGCTAAAATTTTTATATAATAATGCATTAGAAACACATTAAATTAATAAAAAAAACATTACACATAATACCATGCGTTGGACACATACACACACATGTATATACACACATATTGACATATGAGTTGTCCATAATTTTATTTTTCCGCTGGCTTTCCATTGTAGTTTATCTGCCAGACAGTTTCTAAGTTATTGTGCTCTAACTTTGTTATTTTCCCATATATAGTAGTAAGAAATTTGACCTTTTATCTAAAATTAGAGTTATTACGATTTAATAAAATATTATTAAAATAATTTAAAGTTTAATAATAACCTATAGTCCATTCAAATTGAAGATGGAATGTTTGTAAACAATCGAATTTGACAGTTAAAATATGGTTGGCACAAATGTAATATTCGATCAGCTGACAACTAATTATAAAATTCATTGCATTATTCCCGGAGTATTATTAAAATATATACACAATCAAAATATTAACTTCAGAAAGTCTCACTATAAAACATGTTATAAATACAAGTATTATACCATTATTTTATTGATACGAATTCTAAAATTTTACACGGAAAAATTGGCAACCCTCCACTTTTTTTGCGAAATAGTCAGGTGTTTCAAACAATTTGTGAAAATAATCAAAATCTCGACGCTAAAAAAATCTAGACCATATATGCTATTCACTAATTTTATAAGGCGTTAGAGTGAGATAGCTACAATATGTCAGCTTACGCTGTTATATTTCTAGATTTGATTACCTTATATGCAGATATAGTTATGGTATATTTGGCGTATAGATAATTAAACAAACATTGTGACATGTTATTTTCTTTTCCAATAAATGTTGGTACTAAACTATTTTTCCATGTAGTCTACAAATTATATATGCAATTTAGGATGTTTTTTTAAAAAGCTTTAATGTTAAAATCTGTTAGAAATTGGCCGCCCATTTAAGGATAAGATGGCCATTTAATTTCCGACTTATTTTTCCTCTCCCTTTGCCTTTGCCTTTTCCGTTACTTTTTGCTTTTTTCTCGCACAAGTTTTTCTTTTCCGTTTCTTGTTTCTTCATTCTCTTGACACAAGAATTACAATAATTGTTGAATGGAGTGCAATTTATATGCGGCCATAATTTACAAACAATTCATAGCAGCTAATCTTTTATTTTTTCAGTTTCGTTGTAATTTTCACCGTATTCCACGTATCATATATATTATTTTCGGAACCGCAATTTTCACCGGCTAATTCTATCGTTTCTTCCTTAGAACTTGAATATAATTTCAGTTTTTGCTTTTCAATATTTAGATTTTTCTTCATAATCTTTTTATTTTTACTTTCTCTTTTTTTTCTCTAATGTAATCTTGGGATGCGAGTACTTTGCTACTTGCTTGCACGTGTTTCCGGACGCTATTAAGCAGTTCTACAACTGGATACATATCAGTCAGGTACTTTGAAGGCGTATCCTTTTGTTAGCATCCTCATTAGATCTTTATGTTAAAGGCACTGTTGGCGGAAGTTCTTCTTGAACCCGTTCAGACGTAGGATCCTCAAGTATCATTGAAATCTCTTCAATAACTCTGTCATTTTTATTATTATCATGTAAGCATAATCTGGAAAGTATAATCTGGAATCTAAATTTAGAGCCATTTATGAATTTGTTATTCGATTTGAGGTTATGTTATCAATGGGTTATTGTATTCAACGAAAAAATAGTAAAAGCATAATAAATTTTATAAATATTAACACTACAACATCAAATATCAATATACTAAAAAATCTGAAGTAAATTTACATTTTGAAGATAAAAATGCTTTTTACTTGTTTTTAATACCACAACGTATACGGCAAAGTACATGTTCGGGTAGCAGCCGCTCACTAGATTTAGCTACGACATCTAGAGTAAAAACAGTGAAATTTTTCAATTGGCCATTTCATGTGAATATTTTAAAACCGTACTTTCGTTGGAATTTCATAAAATCCTCAGTTTATCAGATAAAGATAGCTGCTTCATATCAAATAAAAATATCTGGTTTTTGCTTAGGAATTTTGCGGGACAATTTGTGAAAAAAAATTATTGATTTTATTTTTTCGCCCAATTGTTAGCGGATGGCTGTAATTGATTAAGTGCAATTTGAATACATATGCACTAGTGACACAATACGATCTGTATGCACTGTTCGAGCGAGACAGATATATGTTATGTTCAAATTTTTTTATTATCGATAAAAACTACGTCGGAACAGTACCGCCAAAAGAAAATGTAATATATAGGATTACACTACAAGTCAAAGCATTATGACAATGTTTACTGCACATTATGTCATTAACTTTTATTATATGTATGTTTAGTAAAACTAAATTATTAATTTTTGCTTTGAGGACAACCAATGCGGATCCGTATAATCATCCGCAGTCTTATCTGTTCCATAAACACGAAACTTCATAATGGTATTGAAGAAGCCATGTAGAAATGTACATAGAACTAAATAAATTTGAATTAATCCGAGCGCGCAACTAGTATAATTATTTGCAATACTCATTATTTATATTATCACTATTCTTATGTCAAATTGCTTGTAAATTCAGGAGATCAATTATATTTTTTTGTTAACTGTGTATTCGCATGTATACCAACTTTTCGCGCGCACCGCTAGCAAAGAGAACAACATGACGGCGAAGCATCGGTGTTTCAGTCGGTACTTAAACGTATTTTCCCATTTGAATTTTTAACGACTTTGACGTTTGCAATTATTACTCGCTGATTTTTTGGCGTTTTGTAAATTGTTTTCATTACTTTGTATTACATGAAGTTTATTATATTATTGTTTGTTTCATAGCGTTAAGTTCGGTTTGTTATATAATAATATGTGTTATTGTTAAAGTGTCTTTTTATTGTGTAAATAAAATGGCGTATGTACCAGGTACTAGCGGCGGGATTCTAACATTTTCACCGCCCATGAAGAAACGCTCTAAGAATGCTTATGCTTAATGCTTTAAGCTTAAAAGAAAAAACCACTTTAATAAACGTATATAAATACGTAGAAAAGATTACGCCCAAGGAAAAACACATTTACAAAAAATACGTAGTAAAGCAAATGGCTGAAATTACCGGTGTTGGTCTAAGCACAGTGTACAATAAAGTTCGGGAATATAGAAGAAGGACGCATCCGCTCGCCTTTGCCGCACCCGCCAAGATTGACAAAATTTGAAAAATTTGATGATCTAGAGCTGAGCGCGATTAGATGTAAAGTTCATACTTTTTATTTAAAAAATGAACTACCTACGATCGACTAGGTTCTTATGGAGGTGAACTACGATGAGGCCTTACCTAATTTCAAAAGGACGACGTTCTACAATATTTTAAAGAAATTGAAATTCACATACCAGAAACGTAATAGAAAAAGCGCAGAATCTGATACTTCAGAATCTGATATTTCTATGATATAAGTGTGATAATCTGTAATTGTTATGATGTATTCATTGTGATGTGATTCATGTTCATTTGCACTGTGGTTAATTGTTTTCTGTGAAATAATAAAGTATTTGTGGTTTTTTTTTAATATAAATATGTATTTTGCGTATTAAGTTCATTATGATTTGATTGTAACACTATATTGTAACACTATATAGTGTAATTTTTCTATGAAATATTAGTGTACTTTGTGTATTTATAATGTATATTTTGAGTTCTTTGTGATGTAGTATTTTTTTCTTTAGAATGTTAACGTATTTGGTTTATTTTTACACATCGGTGTATTTTATGCTTTTAAAAGTTGTTTTAGTCATTTCTTGAAAATTATGTAATAATTGTTTTATTTTGTAATAATTTCATTTTCTGTGTTCTAACTAACATTTCGTTAAACTACTATTACTAATATACTTAGAAAATAAAGTATTATTTGTTAGTATGATAGAATATTATTTATTAGATAGACAGATAGTTGATGAAGGTTTGCCAAGGGTGAATTACTAGTAGAAATTTGGCTACCAACAACTTTTTAAATACGCCAGTCTTTAAGACTGCCAGTCTCAAGCCTGGATTAAGTATTATTATATATTTTTTATGTAACAGTAATATTTATAAATTATTCGACACGCATCTTACTTATCTGAATTTCTTTTAAATATAAAATATAACCTATATAATATAAGTTACGTATGTATAAATGTGTACATTGATAAAAAAAATTTTTTTTATCACAAATAAATCCACATTAAATTACTAACGTGAATGTAAGAAAAAGGTTTACAATACCTGAACTGTCAAAAGTGATTGTTTACAAACATTTCATCTTCAATTTGAATGGACTATAAATATTAATATGCTAAGCAAAACCTTTATACTCCTTTTTACGAAAATTACGCGTCCGGAGGAGTATGAAATTTGGCACAGTTAAAGTTTATATGGAGAAGAGTGCTGAAAGCTAATATTTTTACATAGAAAGAGATATATAGATTTTTATTAGAAATACATGCGTTTGACACACACACATATGTACACACACATATGTACTATTTTGTTTATGGTTGAAGTCTATGGTCAAACTGAGATTAATATTATTTATCCATAGTCTTACTGAATGTCAAAAATAATCATAATTATGATAATGTCATATTCATAGTTTGTTTCGCATACACATATTAATAGACCAATCGCAAATTTAAATAATATTAATAGTTTACAAATGAAGAAGTAATTTTTAGAGATACATATAAATGTGCACTAAATGTAATTCCAAGACTTTTTCATAGTTATGATTGCGGATTAATGGATTTACAATGCAGGTTTTGCAATGCGAAACGTTTAGAATCTGAAGTGACTTTAAGTGACAGGACTGAATTCACTTAATGGTGTCATAAGGGTAAAGCAATATTACCGGCCTTAAGTCAAAATGAATATTTTAAATCATTATATTATGGACTTATTTCAAATGAACCTTCAATCAAAAGTAAGGCAAAAAATTATTTTGAAAACATTCGCAAATATAATTCATCATTTGCTATGGTTAGCTCAGAAGCTAAAATTTGCGGGGCAGTTACAAGTGGAGTGTATCATTTCAAAAACATAATGTTTTTGTCACAGATCTGGTTCAAAGAATGCGGCATATGATGTCGACACTATCAATTATATATTATCAATTATAGATTACAACAACATTTTAATCAAACATGCAATAACAATATAATGCGCAAAATATCTCTTGAATTGGAACGCAGTAATCCTTTGGTTCGGTTATTCATTGCAATGAAACATCATTGTCATAGAGTTGAAAAGAAAAAAAAAAGAAATTAGTATGCTCATTAAAGTAAATCATGATTTAAATCAACGCCATTTCAATGATGCAGTTCAAACTGATGTAGCAGTGATATTTGGTACAGTTGATGGTGAGCCACCTTTGAACGAAATGTGATTTCATTTTCAAAAGTTAATGATATCATCAACAATATCTGAATTTTAAATTCATCATTAGACCCTTGAGCACATCCATTACTTTTTTCAAATGGTGATACTGGGTGGCATATCAATATTCCTCATAACGTACCTACTATATCTAATTCAAGAGCACCCAGAAAAAAATTAGTCATGCTTCAGTATGCAGCCTATCGACTTGCAATTAGAGAAGATTTCAGCATGTAGCACCATTCACAAAAAATTATTTCTGAAGTGGATAGTTGATATATATATGTGAGAATAGAGGGCTCAAGATTACATTGCATTCGACAAAATAAAACAATTCTTAGATTTGAAGTTTATGACAATTTAACAGACTACATAGAATTGAACATCAATGCCAGTAATCTTGGCCGTAGAATAATTTTACCATCTTCGTTCAATGGATCTCCAAGAAATATGTATCAGAATTATTTAGATGCAGTATCATTTATAAAACATTTCGAAAAGCCTTCTTTATTTATTACAATGAATTGCAATCCAATTTGGCCGGAAATAATTAACAATATTGTTTTCAGTGAAACTGCTAATTTTATACCTGATATTATGATTCGTGTATTCAAGTTTTTTGAAAACATTAATGAGGGCCTTTAACAAAAAAATATCTTTGTTAAATTGAAGCATTCATTTATATAATCGAGTTAAAAAAAGAGGATTAAAAACATATCCTAAATTATATAAATATGTTGTCAAACATATGATGCCTGGTCCATGCGGAGTAATTAATCCTAATTCTGTATGTATGAGAGACGGAAAATGTACAAAAGATTATTTAAAACGTTTTAATGAATTTACATGTGAATCAACATGGACATCCATTATACGGCGTAATAATGGTACGCATGCAAAAGTTAACGGTAGTTGTCTTGGCAATTGGTACGTTGTACCATACAATCCATATTTACTTGCCAAATTTAATTGTCATTTAAACGTTGAAGTTTGCACTTCAGACAAAAACATTAATTACATAAATAATACTGTTGAACTAGAGTCTGATGGAAATGAACAAGGTCAAAATATAGAAATTAATGAAGTTACCAATTTTTTAATTGGTCGTTATATCGGATCAACAGAAGCCATATGGCGCATCTATAAATTACCAATGCATTTTCAATCACATACTATAATCAGACTTGATATTCATTTATCGCGTCGACAGAATGTATACTTCCGAGAAGGGCAAGAACGTCAAGTAATTGATAATGAAAGACAAACAAAATTATTAGCATTTTTTGAGTTGAATCGATCAGATCCATCAGCACGAGAGTATAAATATACTGAAATTCCTATGCATTATGTGTGGGAAGATTCCCAAAATAAATGGAAGAAGAGAATCCGTGGAGGTGATAAAATCATTACAAGGATATATGTAGTGTCACCAAAATATATCGAACTTTTTCACTTACGATTGCTTTTATTACATGTCTGTGGTCCGAAGTCATTCGAGGATGTTAGAACATACAATAAATTTTTATACCCTTCTTTTGTTGAAGCGTGCCATTCTCGCGGAATAGCTTTAAATGATAATGAATGGCGGGAATATTTAAATGAATCAAAAGAATTACATTCACCAAAAGAATTACATTTACCAGTTCCCACATACTCGCAGAGAATAGAAGAAGAAAATACTATTGATATAATAGAACAAGAGATGCTATTTTGTGAGTATTATGAAAGTGCAAATATTGAACAGCCTAATCTCATTGATCATTGATAATTATTGATGAAGTTTCTATGTGTCCTTTGCAAGTGTTATTATTGCGTGATCTATGTGATAAAAACGATAAACATAGAGTGTTTGGAGGAAAAACTATACTTCTGTGCGGTGATGTTCGGCAAATCTTACCAGTAATCGGACATGGATCACGTGGAACTTTAATTGAAAATTGTGTTACAAGTTGGCATGAATTTCCTAATTTTCATAAAGTTATATTTACTCTAAATATGAGAGCTTTACCAAATGAAATAGAATTTGTAGAATTCTTGAAAAAAATTGGTAATGATGAGGCTCCACAATTCCCTCAGTTTGGTAAAAATGTTATTGAAATACCTCATCAATTAATAGGAGATAAAAACAATATTATTGATGAGGTGTATGGAAATATTTCCAATAACATACTCTCAGAAAATATATTGAACTCTGTTATTTTAGCACCTACAAATTACGATTGTAATTTGATTAATACTGATATAAGTAATCAAATTCCTGGTGAGCAGCGAATATATCATAGCTATGATAAAATAATTTGTGATAATGACAATGATATCAATAAATATCCGGTATAGTTTTTAAATTCTTTGTCTATTAGTGGTTTAAATTCTTTGTCTATTAGTGGTTAAGTTAATATTGAAAGTTAATTGCATAGTTTTATTGATCAGAAACTTAAATACTAAGGACGCATTAGTCAATGGAAAAAGAATGCACATCAAATTTATGCATCGAAATTCAATAGATTGCGAAGTTTTAACTGGGACCGCACGCAGTAAGAGAATTTTGATTCCACGTATAAATTTAACGTACTCTGGAACTATTTTACCGTTTAATTTTCAAAGAACACAATTTCCTATAATACCTGCATTTGCGATGACAATAAATAAGTCTCAAGAACAAACGTTCCAAAAGGTTGGAATTTTATTGAATCGTCCAGTTTTCACACATGGGCAATTGTATGTCGCAGTAAGTAGAGTCCGTTCATTCGATGGTTTAAGGTTTTATATTTCCGAATATAACGGTCAAGGACGTTTAGCAAACGATGAAAGAGTTTTTACAAAAAACATTGTTTTCAGAGAAGTTTTAAATCATTAATTACATTATCGCAATATGCGATAAAAATGCTATTCAATGGAGAGCATTTTTTACCGCATAATTTTTTTATTTCGCATCGTCTTACAGCATGTTCTGTTCCAATAATTTTTTTTTAAAATAGGTATTCTTTATTTTTCTCCTTTTCCATATAATTTACTTTTTTTAAATAGGGAAATAACAGCGTTGGCGAAATCTGTGGTTATAGTAGTATATAGTCTTTGACAATAGAACCTTAATAATATTTGAGCATTATATTTTAATAATTTATATTAAATAACTTATAATTTAAATTTATTATGGTCGAATTTCGACCACTGGGCGACCACTAGTTAAAATAATTTAATTAATTCAAAATCATCACATATTTAACTATATACAAATTTCCACTTTATGAAATAAAAATAAACTCAAAAGTGAAAAAAATGCCAATTGTTGAAAAAATAGTTCTGTGACAGAGTTCTATCATGATCTATTAAGATAACTATAGAAAAAATTGAAAATAGTATCTTTTAAAAAATGTAATATGGGCATTCCTTTTACACAATCATGTATAAATTAAAAACTCAAAACTTTTTAGATAAAAATGTCTCTTACTTCTTGAACAACCAAACGTTTTCTTGCTGCAACACTGCAAGTATTGCAGAGCATGTGACGCGACATAATCCGGATACAATTGCGGCCTTTGCGACATATTTGCATTCGCCGTTTGGTTGAAATGTCGTTCGGAGAGTGAAGTAGGCGGATTTTGCTCGAGGCTTAAAGCTGGTTTGTAGCGTTATTTCGTGTCTTCGGCATCGAATTTTACCTTCTATATCTTCAACTTGCTCATTATTAAACCATGTTTGGTTGCTATGGATATGCACTGCAGTTATATTTCATTATTCAAATCCACTATAGGCTAGTCACAATTTTATCTTTAAAGTAATAAATTACGACAATTTTGCTGCGCTTCACACTGAAACTGTCATAGACATTTTTTAAATATCAAACTTTGATCTCATAATAGTTCACTTTGTCATCCTAGGGTTGAAAATATATATCAAGGGTATTTTTTGAGGTAATTCTTAAATACGAGTGGTTACGATTAGATCTACGATTTTGATCATTTAGACAGAACATGTACAATCAAATTTAACTATTTCCGTTTAATGTAAATTGAAGATACGATGTCTCGCTTAGGACGTCAGAAATTGGCTACTTACCTGTGTACCCCACTATCATGCACTAAAGCCGCGCATAAGTTCTAGTACGGAGTCAATGTCTCGTTTCCGTTTGAATCGATTAAAATAAAAACGACTGGCTGATATAGACGTTTCACGTGAAAATAACGGCGGTGTGCCTCGCCACAGTTCCATCAGTTTTGTCTTTTTTTTAACTAAGAAGGGTACAAGAAACCTTTTGGAAACTCATGTATCACGAAAAGCGCTTTTTCTTAATAAATAATTTACTTTACCTTAATTCTTTCTCAGAAAATTTCATTACAATCCATCTCAAATTGAAAGAGATAAACGGAGAAATTAGATTCACGACGAAGATAGACGAGTTCCGGTTTTTGTGTCCGGTTATGGAAACTTAAAAAAACACCCTTCATTTAAGCCATTACAAAATTGTAATTTCACGTTCACAATTACATTTTCACGTTCACATTTGTTCGTTAATTGTAGAAACGACTTACTAAATGATACTATATAACATGTTTCTATATGTCATTTGAAACTACCAAATTATTTTGAGACCATGTACGTACATGAATATGCATGTAATGAAATTGATTACAAAAAAATTAACTTATTTACTGTGGCACAAAAGTGGATAATATTATAACTAAAAGCAAAAAGAGTAAAAGTAATCGCGACCAGTAATACAAATCCGCTTTTCTTGGTAAAAAAATTGTAATTGAGGTATTGAATAGCAAAACAAAAGAAAATTTAATAAAATATTGTAAGAAATTTGCCAATTTTGCTTAGATCAGTACAAATTAATAGTATTATGCAATTTCTAAACTAAACATAATAACCGCAACTAAAGTTCATAGCTATCTACAAGTTTAGCCCAATTGGTCTAAAATTGTGAACCCGTAAAATGGGAGTACAATTTTATGTCTCTTCTCAGAATTATATGAGTACAAAATAAGACGCTCATTCTACTTCAGCTGCTCTTTGCAAAGATTATTGAGTGAGAAATACTTGCAGCATTGCTGTACACCGTAAATAAAAGTAATATTGTGTTAAAAGATAAAACCCCTAGCGATAATGTAATAAAGATAATGATGCCACCGTTATAGAAAATATAAATATTCTTAATAATCGTATATGGTTTTCGAAAAAATTATTTATTGTTTACAGTGTTTAAATAGACCAAAATTTTGGAATGTATTTTAGTCGTCACTCCTTATTTTTCACTCAATGTCAACGTTTATTAAAAATCACTGATGAACATAAGAGTAATTAATTGGAAAATTATTAATAAACAAAGTTTAATATACACATTTACTAAGTTTAGACAAGCTTTGACCAAATATTTAAGAAAATCGAAGTCTTCCATATTTTACTAGTATATTAATTTCACGGGAAAAAATAACAATGTATTGTTATGTAGATACAGACTAAAAAAATGACTGAATGAGACCCCTTCCGAGATAATTGATTTCAACCACAAGTATTTAAAACAACTAACTTTTCTACGTCTTAATGGTGAAAGGAGCTAAGCTGATTATATTTTATAGGGCCCCATAGTATTGTTATATGTAATTTTTATTTAAATTTATAATTGTGCACCGAAATTTATTATCTATTTTTACCACTATTTACCTTATGACAGAATATGTACTCTAATATTGTTTTAGCTAATTTACTTAAAATGTTGAGTTTGCTCTTACTTGGTGGTACATAGAAAAAAATAAAGAAAACTCGTGCATTTGTTAGAGTATACGGCGATCCATTAATTCAAATGCTCCCAATCGGTGATTACGTTCAGGTATGCACATGGGTATGCCATGCATATAAATATGTTTTCTTGCTGAGATTATATCTGGTTGTTACACGGATTGAATATGAAATGAAAATTCGACGTCGGTTTTAAGATATTGCTCATTACTCAGATATTACATCACTCCAACTGAAGTTTGTAAAAAAATCACTAAAAACCCAATTGCTATCGTCAATTGTTAAAAATTATGACCTCTTTCCAATAATAATGTAAACGTTTACCATTAGTACTATTGGCTTTATTAAGTGCATATGAATTTTACTCGCCTTTCAAACATTTTGCACCTCATTAAGTTTAAGTACATCAACATAAACACACTTATGGAAATATTAAAGGTCTCAAATGATTATAGGTTTTTTTGTGAGAGGAAAATTTTAAAATTTTATCGTCACAAAGCCACTTAGTCACGAACCGCCTCGACCGTGCCAATTGTACATCAAGAATCGTCTATCCATAAATATTGTCGAAACAAAATCAAACTCATTACTTTGATAAAATATTACCGCAGCCTAGGAAAGTTTAAATCTCTTTTATTAAATTTGAAATTTAACAAAGTTTTAAACCTACCCGTGTATTACAAGATGATTATATACGCTATAAATGGATAAAATCGAAGTTAACGTAATTTGGCGAAAGACTGAGTTTTCGAAGTTGCTTATGTTTACATAAAACTCATTCCGCACGATTTGCGTAATAGGATTATTTGCATGTTAATATTATTAGGTACTTGGATAATTAGATACTTTGATAAAGCCGACAAAAAGATTAAATTGGTCTACCCTGGGGCTCGACTAGAATGTTAATTGTCACGCTATCCGACGTGGTCACGTTTCTGTACGACGTAACAATGATTAGGGCAGTTTTAACGAGAAATAATTTAAAAATAAGGAAACATTTATGTACTAACTTATTATTACTTGTGTTTTCCAAAACATTAAAATAAGTTTTCTGGATTTACTGAATCATGAGATTTACGAATTACAATTTAAAAACTTGTAAATTTACAAATTAATAAATTGAATCATCTATTGTATTTCAACGGCTATATTACGATAATATTACTTAAATAATATAATACCACAATAAATAAATAATGGGCAATTTTGAATGTGAATATGCTTCAACATATTTTGAGGTTAACATTAATATTTTGTATTTAATTAAAATATTAGAAGTTTTATAATTTGTAATAGGGTTTTTCATATGAAATTATGGAATGTGTTAAAATTAGTTATTTACATTAGCGGAAATATTATATAAGAAGAAATGTTATATATTAATTGTATATACCCGTAATCTTCGATCGGAAAGAATTGGCTGAGTAAAATTGGTAGTTAAGACATAATATTTATTCATTCAATATATTGAAAAAAAAAACAAAATTGCTTCAATTGAGTCGGCATTGTTCATTTTATTCCATTTGTTTAGAAAATGTTTCCATTGTGTCACTAATAGGGTAGTTGACTCATTCTAAATTTTCATATTTTTTGTTCAATATTGTGAAATATAAGTTATTTAAAAACCAGTCTTGAAAAAAATCAAGAATTTATTGAAAAATAAGCTAGTTGTAGGCTTCTAAATTTGAAGATACGGATAGAGTTGGGTATATCCCTGTCCCTTTTCCTCTCGTAGAATATAATGTGCAATATTAAAAATGACCTCACAACACAGTATTGCCGTTCTTCTCTAAAGGTTAAATTTAAACTTTTATAACTCGGTCAATTTTTAAGATTATTAAATTTTTTTTTTACTCTTCATCAGCTTTCAACTTGAGATTATGATTAATGAAATAAAAAAAAAATAGTTAAATACCCAATTATATCAATTTTGTACCAAAGTATTCCTGTACTTTTAAGCAAGTAAAAACACACCCGGTTTCTTTACCGTTTTATAGTGATACGAAATATTTAAAAGAAAATAATGGTAATTCCATGTTTTAGAAACTATAAATACCAACTATTATTTTGTTGGTCTACAACCGATGAGATATCTTCATGTACTGTACAATATTTGTTATTTTTGCTCGTTTCAATTAAAAAAAAGTCCATATTTTGAAAGCTTTGTTGTTAATAATGATTTTCCAACCAACTTTACAAAAGAGGTCATCAATTTTACTGTTTTTGTATATGTATCAAAATATCTCCTTCATTTCTCAATCTATTTAGATAATTTCTTTAATTATACAGAACCTACAACAGAACCTTATTGGTTACTTTTGAACCATATTGGTTCTAGAAAAATATAGTTTAAAATTGAAAATATGCGATAAAATTTACCGATAATTTGTACCGTGATCAAGTTTCGATGATATATATATATATATATATATATATGTATATATATATATATAAATATATATATATATATAAAAATATATATATATATATATATATATATATATATATATATATATATATATATATATATATATATATATATAGGTCTAATATTTATTTAAAACGACACGACTATGGATGACATAAATTTGCTCCTTAACAAAGTTAGGGTGCAATGATATGGAAGATACTGGCAGGAACTCTCCTGTGTTGAGGAGTGAACTCAGTGAGTTTGGTCTCGTTTGACTAATCTTGATGTAGCAAGAAATTAATAGGGTAAATAGGTAGTTTTGTATATGCGGGTGGATACAACATACCTGCAACCACTAACCCATAAATACTGATATTACAGCTGCACTGCACGCGTAAACCGTTAGATTCTTTTTAAATCTTATGACGTTTTAAACTAATTTCATGCGTCTCAAGCAGAGGCTACATTGGTATTTGGGTTAAAATTCTTCAGTCCTGATGCTGAAAGGGTATAGCCTTCCAAAACAATGAGACTTGAGGATCTGATATTTTAAAAATAGTGAGCTTAAATAATGAGATTTTAGTATCTACTGTTTTTAAATTAACACTGAAAGAGTATCAAGCAGTGACTCTGTCATCGAACTTAGGGTTCCAAGGAATTAGGGTTAGGTTAGGGTTTCAAGGAGTACTGCTTGCCAAAACCGTGCGATTTTTAAAATAATATTATGGTATCAAGTAGAATCTTTGTCACTGAACTTCGCATTCTAACTCCTCAGTACTGATATTACAAGAATATTTCCTGCATAAACCGTGAGGTTTATGGTACAGCTGTTTATAAGTTAGTATTGTGGATCAAAAACAGAGACTCTGTCATTAAACTCCGGATTCCAACTTTTGAGCCTGGATAGTGTGAGTACTGCCTACTTAAATCGTAAACTTTGAGGATCCGCTATTTAAAATTAGTATTATGGATCTCAAGCAGAAACTTTTATATTGAATTCCGGGTTGTTACTTCTCTGTCAAAATGCTGTAGAGGAACAGTTTGCCTAAGCCGTGAGACATGTGGATCTGTTGTTTTTAAATTGGTATTTTGAGTCTTAAGTAAAATCTCTACCACTAAACTGCTGGTTCAAACTCCTCAGTTTTGACGCTGCGAAAGTACAGTCTGCTTAAATCATGAGACTAGAAGATCTCTTGTTTCTAAACTAGTAATGCGGGTATCAAGCAGAGATCCTGTCATTAAATTTTGGATTCTTAGCCTTCATTCTGGGGATACTGTCTGCTTAAGTACTATGATTTGTGAACCTGCTGTTCTTAAATTAGCGTTATAGCTCTCCAACAAGGACTCTGTTATTTTACTTAGGATTCCAATTCCTCAGCCCAGTAATGCAGTAGTACAGCTTCTTTGTGTAGTTTAACTCACACCTCTGGTATTAGTCGATTTGAATGATTCTTTTGAATTGAATGGACCCAGCGTAGCATCATAAAAATGAATAGAATTTGACTAAGAAAATTGAAGATACATCATAGAATTCACCAAAAATTTACAGAGTAGCTAATATGGTCGAGTTTGGATGTTATAAGTCAAACGATAATCTGAAAGTAAAGTCTCTAAAGTCTTGATACAACTAAGGCTGTATTTGTATGCTTTTATATCAGCCCTTCACCAAAACCATAATACAATAATGGAGCCGAAAGATGACAGAAAATTATAACTGATGAAGAGTAAACTCGTTGAGTTTGGACTCCACTTGTCTTGATTTAAGCAAAAAAATAACTAAGTAAATGTAGGTAAGTATAAACCGATATGTACAAAAACGTATAGGAACTAGAAGATTACATTATATTTAATTAACTCATAGTTACTTATTGGCCTCAAAATATAAGTACTATAGGGATAAATTCAGTTATGATAAAAGATAAGCGTCCACAATTCTTTAAAAATTATAAATTATAAAATTTTTTTGCAGAATTAATGGGCTAATATTGTATATTTTATATAATGGTTCGTAAAACTCCATATTTTTACCCGACTTAATGAAAAGGACAAGCTCCTCTGTTCGACCTGTATATATTTTGTCTGTATTATTATTTATGACTCTGCTCCCAACTTTTTACTCGATTAGTTATGGCGTATTATTTCCATGTAGTACCATAAAAATATGGTCAGGACTGATTATGAACTACAAAGGTATCCGGAGGAACTCTTCAACGAATGAGTACAGGGCTTCTTTAAAGAATTTGAGGTCATATTTCAACTAATTTTTCTCATATTTGTAAAGTACATACTCTCCATATGGAGTATATATGGATCTCTCCGTGGTTTGTAAAGTACATACATCCAGTCTCATATGGTGGCCAGGATGATCTAATGATGGAGGCGGAAGATCATCCTCATTGGTGAGGAGTGAACTCACGAGTTAACATTTTTAACATTTTAACACAATTTTTATATAGCGTTAACATTTTTAACACAGTTTTTGATTCGGTGCCAAACAAACTGGAAAAAACCCTCATCAATATGAAACCGGAAACAAAGAAATAACACTACCAGGATAAATAAGGACGATGACAAAAAATAATATGCACTATCTACACTTACATAAAAGAAGATTAAAATACATATTGTTTTGGCACCTACTTCAAAATTAATTTTAAATTGAAGTTTGTGGATAAGTAAAAAACTACTAATCCATTTGTACTTACTTTTAATTTATCAATCAGCGAAGTTGTTTTCAATATAAGAGGTTATATTTTTTATTTTCAACGTTTTTTCGTATTCAGTTTTTTTAAAAAAGTTATATGGTTACTATAACAATACTACTGCAACATTTTCAACACTGATAAAAAAATAAGCTGCAAGACACCATTCCCGCAGAGACCATTAATAACAAGTAATATTTTAAATTTTTTTACAAAAGAACAGGCGAGCTAGTAATCACAAAATATTGGGTAATAGCCATAAAAGTAATGTTAAAACCAAATCAATTGTAATTAGGACGATCGAATACATTCAACAATTTATTTCAAAACACACTTATTGTTAGTCTTAGATAAATTGAAATACACGAATAGAGAGTTATTATGTACATAAATATAATAGATTAATAATATTTATAAATGCAATATTTTACACGAAATATAATTATTTCACATAGAATAATTATTTATTAAAAAAATGATGATATTTTATTAGATACCAGTATTAGTGTAACTTATATTATGGTATTTGTGAATAAATAAATCGAAAGTAATATTTAATAGACAATGATATTCTCAGAAATAAGGTAATGACCATATGAAAATATCTCACAATTACGTTTCATATTAGCGTATACATACAAATGGCCTTAAATCTGTATATATTTCTAAATTGCCTACGTCTTTATATGACAAATATTTTAGCTGCATTTCTTATTTGAAAAGTAAATATTTAATATCTACTACTAATATTTAAAATTTATTTCTCTTTATTCCTATAATTTTTAAGAATTGGTCTCTGGTATGAAATTAATTTTATTTTACTACAACTTTTTTTTATACATTTGTAAAACGATCTTTGCAATTTACCGCAAACACGTCCAAAATGAAATATTATAGTTGAGATCTAATGAGCATTGCTATAGTAAAATAGCAAAAAATTATGCGATTGTGAACGATATTCCTGACCCATTAGGCCTGCAGTAAGTTTTCGTCGCGCGACGGCAGGGCGGGTCGGAGCGCGAGGTCGGTAATCAATTTAACTCGAGGCGGATTTCGTAACAATGAAATACCACATCTGATTATCTCATCATGGTGCCGCGGGTCGTCCGTCACTGTCGGGTGTCGGTGCAGATGTCGACCGCCTCATATACTTTATCATCCTATTAGGGTGGCCTTTTTTGTGGACACTCGACCCTTTGTTTTAAATTGCTGTGATGACGTTGATATTGGTACGGCACGCGCCGTACCGATATCGGTTTTGCTACAATAATAGTATTAAATGTATAATACCTATATTTATTTGCTTTTAATTTTTACCATTTCCATATTTTCACCATCCTACAGAGCTAGACAAAGACGACAAATAATAAAAAATATGATTAATGACTGATATTATCTTTTATATTGTCATCGGAACAATATTATTTTTAAAGCTATTCCCAAAAGAAGAAGTCCTTAATTATCTTTGTTCACAATTTATTTAAGTATAATTAAACATAATCAATCATAATATATTAAAAATTAAACTATTTTTACACGCGATGGAATGGAGGAGGTATATGCGTTTAGGGTGAGAGGTTGTTTGTTCATTTATTTGTTTGTTTTTGTTTGCAATATAACGTTCCCATTTATCTCCAAAACGGTTTGACCGATTTAGGTATCATGACTACTCACGATGTCACGATGATTACTCACCAGAAGGCACCGCAATAAACATTTTGTTGTAAACGAATGTTCTCATTTGTCTCCCAAACTATTTGACCGCTTTAGATACGGTTTCCTGCAAAATATTTGGAACTAATCGACGATCGCTCTTAGATAGGTGTTATGGTGATTACTCGCCAGGGGGCGCCACAATAAACATTTTGTTGCAAGTGAATGTTCCTTTTTATCTCAAAAATGTTTTGCACACGGTTTTCTACAAAATATTTGGAACAAATCGGGGATGGTTCTTAGATAGGTATTATGGTGTTTGCTCGCCAGAGGGCACTGTAACAAATGCTTCTATTTTTTTTCGAACAGTTCCGAAACCGTTTGACCGATTTAGAAAGACTTTTTATCGAAAACGATAAAAAGTTTGTGATTTATTGGCAAAGGTTATTAGTTAGATTTCATGTTATTTACTTGTCAGAGGGCGTTCCAATAAATACTTTTGATTGATCTAGATTTACGACTATGTAGCATTTCTTTGGCTTCATCGATTTGTGATCCACGTCTTCCAATGCTGTGCTATTGTGTAGATTGTTAAAGAGTTTTTTTTTATTTAGATCAGTCATTACTATGCCGTGTAAAGATCGTACTCTACTATGAGCCACATAAGTTTGCCCTTTCGTGTTTTTTTAGCTTAGTTATTATGACTGAAAATAAAAAGCAAAATTAAAATTTTGATTAAGCCCGCGTCAGATGTTTTAATCGAAAAATAAAAAAAAAACTCACGACGAACGTGGTCGTATTGAAAAATGATGTACGGTATTATACAATAATTGAAAAACGATTAAACAATTTTTTTTAAAACTCCCCGACTAAAAAAAGTAAGAACCTATTAATATAATTATAAACGCAAGAAAATCCATCGATGTTGCCATGCCCTACCTATACCTAAAAGTTTGCAATTTTATCAGTTCATTAGTAATTGAAACTCACCTCGGTGCGCAAATAACTTTTGCGCAATAACGATATTGCGAAAGGAAAAAGCAATAACAGCCCCGACCCATAAGATCTTAAAATGATCATTTGTAATAATGGTATTACAAAATAATGGTATATCTAGTATTGAATTTGAGATTTACTTTTACGGCGATTGTGTGTACCATGCCAAAATGAATTTAACACTATAAAATGTTCGTTCGACAATCTTTTAAATTTGATTTTTGGTTTTAATCAAAGTTACAATCGCCTTTGGTTAGCATTTTATGATGAATGCATTCTATGTTACGCTACTATTTGCAACTAATTTAATGAGCTCAGAAGTGGTAGTACCAATCTTAGTAATAATCTGTGTGAGGACACGCGACAACCAAAAGTAACATCAACGCTGTGCTGCTTATGGTGAAAACTGGCAAGAGAGTGATTAATCAGCAGATTGGAGCAACTTTAAGTATTGGTATGAGGCTAGTTCAAAATAGTCTACATGAATTATGCGTCAGGAAGCTTAGTAATAAGCGAATACTTTATAACTTTACCAATAAAAAAATTAATAAATAAAATATCATTAGAAATGCTCAAAAATACCGTCGCATTGTTCATTTTGTAATATTTATATAAGTATATTAGAAACACTCGACGGAAATATTAGAAACACTCGACGGAAGTCAATCAAATGCTGTATTCGAAATCGCCACTGGTGACGGAAGATAGATATATTGTATATTGTTACAAAACCGAAACTAAGAGGCAATGTGTGCATGGGAGTGTTCTTCTGAAGACCTGCCTATAAACATGAGAAAAGGACGAAGTGCTAGAAAAAATATGAACATCTCTTTTTACCGGGCAACGGTTATTAAGCAACGATTGAATTTAGGAAATAAAAGAATACAAGTAAATATTTGCCTATTATTTTAGAAAAAATTGAGCTATAGAATTTTTCTCTGTCATAATAACGCCTTGTGCAATCAGCTAGACCGAACAACGAAATACTTTACTACGTCTTGTGTAGAAATTATAATGAGTCATACGCTACACAACCCATATTGCAATATGTGATTTCAATTTATATGGCTTGATACTGATACGCCCATGGAAACAAAAAATATCATACATATACATAGTGTCTTTTAGATAGAAAAAAATCTTTAATTTGTGTTGCGAACTGTATATGGGACCAATAATAACATTACATGTAACAACTGGCTCACTTCAATAGAACAGGCTGATAATCTAAATAAAATAAGCATGCGTTGTTGTGACAATAAAATAAAATAAACATGCGTTGTTGTGATTTCAACATGCTTTGAAATGTTCCCGTAAAACAAGGAACAGAAAACTCTTTATTTCACGAATGTGCAGCCAAACACTTTTATATCTCATTCCTCAAAGAAAGATAAAGCATTGGTTATTTTGTCCTTTATACACTACCGTGAAATCCTTTATAAGTTTACTAGAAAACTAGAAACTATAAGCTTTTATGATTCAATCACAGAAAAATTTTATGAAATAAATAAAAAATGCTCCATATATGCTTGCAATTCTTGAAGTGGCTGTGCCCAATGACAATTTTCTACCGTGTGTTAAGTACTAGTATTGTAAATGGCCAAATATTGCATTATAGAAAGCGTATTAGCAAAAGGGGAATTTCCGTGACAGAATTTACTCGAAGTTTAGTATCAGCTTACATGAAAGAAAGAGTGTAGAAAAAAGAACTTCCAACTCAAACCCACAGGAATTTAAGTTAAATCCAAAGTCTTGATATAACGGTCGCAAAGAACCCGTTGACTAAAGAAGGAGATGTCGCACAGGTCTACTAAAACTAAAAAGTAAGCCCATATTTCTCTGTTATTCGTATAAACGGTATGTCTGCCTTCAGTGTCCCAGATTAGAAAAGGGGCCCAGATTCATACTTATGAGCGTTTAAAATTATATCGTTTACTAATTAAAACTTTATTAATGACCTCGTGTGTTTGTGTCTCAAAAATCACGCTCAAGGTTTTGGATACCAAACATTTTCAGGAATTTAAGGTAAGTTGATTTTAAAGTTAAATTGATTCAAACTTATAAATGATAACTTTAATCTTTACAATGACATGGATCTTTGTTATATGCACATAAATTATTGGTTTTTTAAGGTTTTCACGTCGGTACACGGAAAAACCAGGTCGATAGTTAAAGGTAAAGCGGAAAACATAAACACTCTTCACTATACAAAAATTATCTAGGTGCAATATTGAAATTATTGTTGACAATTTGCTAGTGGAAAAAGAACAATTAGCAGAAAATGTAATTACTTTATTACAAGTAGCTAATGAAAGGAACTGTAAGAAATTTGAAACGCACTGCCCAAACAATAACGCGCTGTCGCAATCAGAGAGAGACAAAACAAAAGACAACTCGAGAACTTGAACGTTTCCTGATATAATGTCGATGCATTGATAATTATAACTTTCTAATTACATTTTTCTGTACTATTTATTTTTATTAATAAAAAGTATTTTTTTTAGTTGTGAGCGATACTGGAGCGATCAGTGATAAGCTGTTTAAATTGCAAATTTGGTTCTCCTACTTTCAATTTCATCCACGGTTTAGTTTCTCATATAGTTCTTTCAAGCCTTTGATCGGGTTTTTACTAGTCGTATATTCTCCTTCAGAAAACCTATTTAATATGCGAGTGTTTATTTTTGCTGTCGTATTTTTACTTATTCAATTATATTTCACTGATTGTATTATATTTTGTGATCAATGTTATATCACTTTATTTGATATAACCTAAACATATAGAACCTATGAATGTTTGATTTTATTATTAATTATTTTTAGCATTGCTAACATTTATTATGTTCTCTTATTTTTAACCACTTTTTCCATTAATCACTTGTAAGTATTTTGCGCCCTCGTATGCATGCAACGAAACGAATAAATATATAAAATTTAATTTCTTGTAAGATTAGATTTGTTTATTTATTATTCCTTCATAATCTTCATTTGAAGCTAGTTTCTAATGCAATAACATTTTTGAAATCTTTAGTAAGTCCACATATAATGACTAGAAAATCTGTAAGGGTTAAGAGATACATTTTTATAAATTGTAGCACAAGGAAATGTACCACTTTAGCCTACCCAAAGCGTTAAAACAACACTAATCGCTTCGCAAACTCCAATTAGTATTATAATTCACAGAGAGATTGCAGGAAATCTGGGCCTACAACTTTTAATTTTCTTTAGCAAAGCTTTTCTCTGCTCTTTAACTTTTAACATTATTAAAACGTTATAATTTCAAATCATATAGTTTCATTATATCTTACAATTTTAATACCACATGTTTAAAATTATTTGTTTCTATCAACGTGATAGTTATAAATATAACATTTTTTACAGTAGAATACCACAGAGAATTGCTCCGTTTAATTAAAAGTGCTAGGAAACTATCTATTAAAACTCTCATACACCCAACTTTAATATCTTATATAAGGATATTTTATAAGGATAAGAATAAGGAGAATAGATATCATTGTCTGTCAAATAAAGAGTAGTGAAACCCTTATTTTAAGCCTATTCTTGATACTCTTACGTGTATTTTATGACACGAAGTGCATGCAATTTATTCTAATAAAAGTTATCGCTATTTTTATGCGTCTATCGTACTTTCAAATCAATATAATCGGTAGTAGTTTTCAATTACCTGCGTATATTAAAATTAAGGGAAAATTTGTTTGTTTTATTATTGTAGGTTATAAAAAACGTCGGACACGTAATAAAACCTAAGTGTAATATTTGTTAAAATCTGCAGTTCTTAGTTGACTTGAGTTTCTTAAAGATTTTGATTTAGATTTTTCTAAGTATTTTATCCCCGGGTACATATTTTTTTAGTACAGTTATTTTTCCATACAATTATTGTCGTAAAGGGTTTAGCCAGATAAGTATGATGAGTCAGCCTCTAAATGGGATCCTATATGGAAAGTTATATTTTGATATTGACTTGATGTACAAACATGATTTATGTACGTTTCGCGGTCGTGTTCAGCTTTGACCTTAAGATATTGGAAAAAAATATCCGTACGCCTAACTATTATTCAAAGAGATATATCTAAAAAACTAATTGAGCTAAAGAGGTAAAACTGATGCGAGCTTTTAATTAGATCCACAGAGTGTATTTTTCAGATTTTCAGTTTCAGATTTTGAAAATAATTTTTCCTATAAAAACATGAATAAAATTAATTAATTTTTTTCGTGTTCTTCTTTGATTTACAATCACGGAAATAATATATGTGTTGCATAGAATGCGTTGACATCGGGCACCGGCCCTCCTCTAGCATACTTCCGTGCCTAAAGATACCTCGCCAGATACTATACATTTTGAACTAGAAGCTTTTTTGTTAATATATGGAACTAGTCGACATTTGTTACAGAATATATTATTAACTATTACTGTTTGATTCAAACAGTCACTAAACACTTTAGCTTCTATCTATATATTCCTTCTATTATCTATTACCTCTATTCTATATATTCAGTTTTTATAACTTTTTTATAATCAGTAACCTTACGAAGGTAAGGTTACAATTTTAACAACTATCTGACATTATTAATAATAATTTGGTTTAACAGTTAGTAATTTTAAAATCTTGAAACAAAATATCATGAAATCCGAGTCACAAGCTACCTAATAGAGCAATAACAATGACAATGTGATGTTGGTAAAACATAAGATATAATAAACAACGTGATATCAAGTCCAAAACTTGTTTGTTTAAAATAATGTTCATACCCTTTTTAGTAAAATTATGCTTATACCCTTACTTTACGCGGACCACCTAATTTTTCTCACGCAATTTTTATAAGTAATAGTACTCATAAAGGAGCATAACATATATTATTTCCGAGATTGTAAATCACAGAAAACACGAAAAAAATTATTACTTATTTATTTCTCTTTTTATGTGACAAATTATTCTAAAAATCTGAAAAAATATATAATATACTCAATAAAGTGCGTCAGTTTTACCTCTCTCACTTAATTCGTTTTTAGGATATATCTCTTTGAATGATAGTTATGCGTACGGTTATTTTTTCCCATATCTCAATATCAAAGCGGAAAGTGGCCGCGAAACGTACATAAATCGTATTTGTAGCAAGTCGATATTGTAAATATAAGTTTCAATATAGGTTCCCATTTGGGAACCTATATCGAAACTTATATTGAAACCAATTCGTCATACTTAGAAGACAATATTATTCGTTACGAATTAATATATTTCTCAATCTAAATAATATTCACGAATACTGTTATTAGGTGATGCCGCCGTCATGATAAAAAATGTACGGACCCGTACCGAAACTGGAAACTGCATAAGTACTGCAAGGTATATAATTAAGACTGACTGCAGCAGTGTTCCGCATACTAGGGTGATTAACAAAAATTTATTCTTACACTAGCTTTTGTCAGCGTATTTGGTCCCGTATATTTTTTTAATTTTGCGGCGAAATTTTTCTGCAGTCAAAATGTTTTACTTTCTCATATTCCTTTATTGTACTTTCTCATTTCCTCTCCAATTGTAATAAAAATATGTTTTACTTTCTCATTTCCTCTTCAATAGGAATAAAAATAGAAGATAAAATTTAGAAACTTGCTACCCGAATTTAAAGCAAGATGTGTAGAAGGGAGAAGGAGGAGGAAAAACTCCTTTCTCTGTATTTTACCCGAAAATTTTCTTTAATTTCTGTGCATTAATTACTCAATAAAAATAATATGTTCCGTAAGAATACCGTTTTTAATAATAAAGTGAAGTTTTTAAATGAATTTAAATTGAAAATATCTAACCCAACACAACCTTGCCCACATCAATCAGATATAATTTAATCTAATTTAATTAAATCTTGCCTGACTTGAGGAAACCTATCCTAACTCAATCCAGTCTTACCCAACTTAACCAAACCTAACCCAATTCAATTTAGACAAATATAACCCAACCCAACCTAATCCAATCTAGTCTATCCTAGCCTAAATTTACTCAACTAAATTTTGAATCCAACCTTTTTAATCCAATCTAATCCATCCTAGCCTAAATTTACTAAACTAACAACAATTATTTCATTTTAAATACCCATTTTCTTACGTAAGAAGACAACGATGTTTGTCTATTACTCCAACTTTCCAACACATTTTAGTCCAAACCAAACCTAATCCAATCTAACCTAATGAAGCCAAACTTAACATAACATAACATCACTTAATTAAACTAACTCAAATTTAACTTACCTTAATGTAAGACAACCTAACCCTACATAACCTAACCGAATTTAACCTAAACCCTACAAAACCTAACCGAAGGAAACCTAAAAATAATAAAAAAAAACCATAATAAACTAACTTAACCCCACCTAAACCAACCTAACTAAACTTAACCTAATATAACTCAACATTGCCTAATCTAAGCCAATCTGACTTAACGTATATAACCCAATTTAACCTTAACCACGTAATCACACCTAATCTCCGATAATTTAACCCAATCTGATCTAACACAACCTAAAAAACCAAACGAACCTGTTCTAACCCATCCAATTTTAATCTAATCTAACCCAACCTAACCTAATTTAATCTAACCTAAGCTAACCTAATCCAATCTAACCCAGCCGAACCCAACTTCTGCTAACTTAATCGTTATTTTATTTTAAAAAAATTATGCTAAAAAATTATCTGCCATGAATGATGGAGATGATATACATCTCAACCATTCCTACCCAATTACTTCCAATTCGCAACATTTTAAAAGGTCTCTTGATCGGAATAAGTTACATTGTATCTTAGCCCTGAATAACTTAAATATTCTACAATTTCAACTCATCTATTTAAAGTTGGTGAGCTTGGTCTTGTTGCCTGAAAACCTAACTTTAATTGAATTTTAAATTCTTAAGGGAACACTAAATATAGAAGTAGTTAAACTTTTAATTTATAACTTTACATACTCAAATTTTAACTTCAAACATTACAACGAAAAATAGACAGACAGAAACATTCCATAAACGGATTTTGTGTTCAAAGAAGTCTAAATATATAGATACTTTAAAAAAATCTTTAATGAATAACCTTTACTTAAATACACAACTCATCCATCTATTCAACCATATGTTTTATATTTCATAAGTTCACAGTGTAACTCCGTACAGACGTACTGCTTCCGAGTCGTTTTTCACTGTCACATTTAATTATTCATAATATTGAAATACCTACACTTCTTATTATGCCATATGATAAAGCGGAATCCCAGTCCACTCTGTCAACGTTTGTTTTTTTAAATAGCCGTTTTATCTTTTAGGTACACGACATAAACCGCTCCTCTAAAAAAATAATGTCTCAATAGCATATAATTCAATTAAAGTTAATTCATATGAATGATTTCAAAATACTTCCTCGATCTAATTTCAAAGGCAACTTAGTTACCTCGAATTGTATATTTCGTAAATCCATTCCCGTAATGCAATGTAAAGATGCGGAAGGAAAACGAAATAATCTCACAATGCAGATAAATATAATGTTCCTGCATTACTGGAATCGGACCTAGGTGGGGAGGCAAAGTCACAGTATAAAAAAAGCGTCACGTGCCATATTTTTTGGAAAATCACTTGAGCTTTCACATGTACCTGATATTCGATGTTTGTGGCATATATGGGGGCAACAATCCTTATGTGTATGTATACTTTATCTCCTTTTTATGCAATTATTTATCCATTTTATATGCATTCTTTTTTATAAAGTTGGAAAGAAATTTCTGATCTGAACAATGAGATAGCTCCAACTGTTTATTGGGCATACACTTGATTTTTTTATGTAAAACAACATATAAATCAACGGCAGATATGTGTGGATTGTGTTGGTATATTTTATAAAAAAATCCGGCTTTTGGAAGGAGACCACTTTAATTATTAATTAAGCAAACTATTGATTTCTTCTAATAAGAACATGTGAGAGTCGATGGCAAATGCGTGTCGAAATATGCTTAAATTAGTTAGAATATTTATTTACATTTCCGGAAAATTTTAATGGTAGTATGTAAAAGGAAAAGTAAAATGCAAGACTTTATTTAAAACTTTGAATCAAATGCTAATATTTAGGTTTTTTAAAACTACAATTGAAAAATCAGAGGAAGGGAGACTGGTTGCATTTAAATTTGAAGCTTAATATTCGTGTTTCGCAAACGGTGCTTATAAACGAAAATTGCTAATGATGTTAGGAAGGACTTGAAAAAATTGTAACGATTTCTTGTTTAACTATATGACTCTAAGGCTGGCTGATGATAATATATACACTGCATTACTAAAGTAACTAAGTTTAGGGTAAACATGTGCGTATCATTATTTGATCCATGGTACCTAACCGAAATGTGATTTTAATGACTACATTCTATAAAACCCTATCGCCCAGCCGATCCCGAGCGCTATTAGAAAATAGTGATTAGTTTCACATTAATAATATTTTAATTTCCTATTAGAATTACAAGTTATTATAGTCGAATAGATAGTTTTATGGCAGATACATATGGATCTATTATTATTTTAGTGGCTATACTTGTTGTAGAAATGATTAAATTCTATAGGCATTAATCAATGAGCGCTAATATTTTAAAATTTCTAAATTTAATATTTTTTATGATTATACTGTGGCGAATATTATTAACACTTAATGCAGCTAAGATTAGTTCTTTGACAGTAAATAATTCTCTTCCTAAAATTATCTTTCAGCAGTGTAAAGATTACACCGCTTTGCTTGCTTCAGCTTGTTCGACCACCTTTTGCATTGATTCACTAAGAAATTGATTTAAATGACACGAATTAAATGTTTAAACAGCTTTTTCACCGGAAGTTAGGTTTTTGTACCGTAAAAAGAAAAACGAAATTCTTACAAGATCATTTATGTACCAGCCCGTATTTCGGTCACAGCCCTTTTTCTTAGAAACGGCGAATTATAAGGGAAAGCAAATTAGCTGTTACAAACTGTTTTTTAAATTTCATTCACAGCGTGGGGAATCGTTTGGAAGGGCTATTTACAGAAGTATGAAAAACATTTTTTTATAATTTTAGGAATGATATCTTCAGAGATATGTTGAAAAATATATCCTCCCCCTTCCTTGTATCTGAAACTACTCAACCTAAAAGTACAATGAAGATATGGGTTGTTAGAAGCCCACGTACAGCCACGTAAGCCGGAGCTATGGTTCTATAGTAGGCAATATATTTACATGTTTTTGTTATATTCAAAGTCGATTTTCTCAGAAGCTATGCAGCCTAGAAACTTGCAATTTGAGAACTTTTCACAATTTTAAAAATATAGAAATCCTTCCCCTTGTTTCGAAAACAACTGAGTCAAAAATCATAAAAAAACGGATAAATATTATTATTACGAAGCAGATATTATAATTTTTCAAAATACACACCAGGTTTTGAGCCGATGAAAGACATTGAAAGGAAATAATACCTTGCCATAGATTTACGTTGTGGAAAAATAATATTGGAATATAGTTTAATAGAGATGCTATGTACGCTTTAATGCTTGTATGTACCGAAATAAATACAACATTTTTGAAGTCATTCTGTCTATCAGACTTCCTAAAACTGACCTATACATTGTTTATTGGTGACCTATACATTGTGTATTAACAGCAGTTTATGATTAAATAAACTTGTTTTTTGATAAGGGAATAGGTAACAGTGTTATTCCCTATTCAATACATAAAGTTTCTTTAATGACGCGAATTTCTATAAATTTCTCAATTTTCATAAAATATTGAATGCAATTAAATTAAACTCAGGTTAAACGTTTTAAGTTCAATATTATTATTCCTATATTCTTACAGTGTTAAGTTCGCCTAATGGTGATTTAATTTCTCTATCAGATCACCATATCACCAATGTGGCAAGTGCTTTAAAAGTGAGTTACAATTTTTGTTGTTCAAAGTCATACGACTTTACGTAAACATTGAATTAAATTAACTGTTTTCATTTACTTTATTTTAAAAATTAAACGAAAGGAAATTGTTAAATTTATACGGGTAACGTAACACTAACACTTTAATGGAGGACCGCATTTTTTTGTGATTGGGATACCCTGCTACCTTGTGGAACTTTTATTTGTTAGACCATGATATGCATAGCTTGTAATTTCAGATAGTCTTGAAACCTTTTATTTTTCGTCATATTCATTTTTGTTCTGCATGTGCTTCAAATGTTAATCCTATTGATTACACTTGCCGGATATAAGAAGTTTTTTAGAGTTACTTATCACCATAAACATTATCAGGCAAAGAATAATTATTGTCTCCTAAAAAAAGGCCTGAAATAAATTAGGAAATATATTTTGTTTGCTTTTCGTAATACCATTATTAAAAATTGCTTAATAATAGCCAAAATGTATGTCACTTACTAGTATGGTCATATTTTAAATGATACCACTACGAAAAATAATTTTACACTCCATAACTTTGATGTAATTCTTCTGCTTCGCTTTTTATTGACTTTTGAAAGAGTTTTCTTTAAAAAAGTGAATAAAAAGCGAAGCAGAAGACAATGGTGCGGAAAACTTGATACACCATATATTTTCAATGGTGCGGAAAACTTGGTCAATAATATATTTTCTACTAAATTCCACCCACAAGTAGAATGAAGCGTATATAATCTTGGTGAAAACTAAATTGTTATTTCAGATTGGTACTGTAGATCCACAAACAAATAATAGAAATTTTTCTGAAAAAACATGTGATTAGACAATTAAATCATCGTGGTGTGCTGATTTATCACAAGGCCTTTGACGATGCGACCCTTTGCGGGACCCGGTTCGATTCCCGACCGTTCACCGAACGGGGCTGGTCTGGTGTTATGGTTGGCTGTAAGAGATTGCTCTCGTAGCAATAAGTCCGCCATATGTAACAGTTAGATACATTAAAGTAGTTAAATAGATCAATAATAGGACAAAAGGCAATTTTCACAAAGAAGAAATTAGCAAGCGGTAAAATATCGCAATACCAGAGCGTTGCATTAAGCAATATACCGTCATCGCTGAACATCGACGCGGAAACGGTAGCACGGCGTGCCAAAGCACGCTTCTCTGTTTCATCTACATCCTGCGGTGATCGGAAACAGAAAGGAGCGACCGTCATCGCTGAGGGTCTATTTATAGACTTGCGCTGCGGGGAGTAGCACTCCAGTATTCTACATCCCACATCACAATTTTACATATTAATCCAAGTACTCGCTTTAGTACTCGCTTCAGTATTACTTGACAACTCCGATTTTTGTTAAGACTAGTGTAAACTATGTCCTCATACCAGATGTAACAATAAGTCAAAATAAAAAAAAGCTTTTTCATTCTGCACATCGAAAGCATTATTCTACTTGACACTGTCTATATTTACCCTGATGATGAAACTAATAATTCAAAACTATTTATAAGTCTCCGCGGCAGAGGCTAACTGCTAAACTGAACTACGACTTCTTTATATCTTTAGAACAAATGATAGAATTAAAATTTTCTTTCTTGCTCTCTCATCTCATAAATAAAATTTAAATGGACACCCATTTAAATTCCTCTCCCGTCTCCGCCCCATCCCCTTACTTCCGTATGGAAGGATGGAAATTTAAAAAAATTCGGGTAACGCCGGTCTGTCTCAAAACTAGCTAGTTATTTTTTAAGTTAGGTACTTAGATAAAACAATTGGTGATCATTGATAATTCTTTTAAGTAATTGTGAATAATTTATCAAAATCTGGATTTGTATACGAAACATTAAGTTTAAGAATAATGGCGGTGAGGCTCGCACATTGATTTCTTTCTGTTTGTCGGATTATTATGTATATTGCGGAGTATAAATTTTTAGTAAATCAACAACATGTCAATCAACATGTAATTTTTAGTAAATCAACAAAATAAAGTTCACTTTTATCCAAAATTGCGAATCGACGAATTCCTTCCATTTCCATTAAAAAGACGCAATATGATTCTCGTATAATAAATACCATACATGAATATCGATAGAATAGATTTTAGAAATACATTTCAGGTCATAAAATTTAACCCTGAGAGCTGGAACGAAGAATCTCTATCATTTGCCGATTTCTATATTACGAAATTAGAAGATTCAAAATCTTCTTTTTTTTAATTATATTTAATAACATTTTAAAATTAAATTCATATTTATTCATTTTTTCGAAAATATTTGCTCAGACTGGTGTATAATTCTTAACGTTATTGAAAGTAAAACAATAAATTATCATAAATAAAACAATAAATTATCATAACTTTGTATTTAACCCAATTTTTCCAAATTTTTAAATCTTTTATCTGAAACGATAAAATATTTAAAAATTTGGTTAAATACACTATTTACCAATAGTTTTGATACAATATTTGCGTCCGTATCGGAACTCGCAGACAATCCAATAAAGAGACGAACTAATTTGAGTCCCAAAGAGTATTATAGCAGGATATTTAGAGAAATAATAGATAACGTATTAATACCCATTAATGACAGATTTCAACATTTGAATTCTTGTCTTTTGTGGAGTCGTTACATTCAAATAAATATTCCGAATAGAGTAAATCATTCCTCGGAAGCTATTTCGATTTGTTATAAGTCAGTTATCCAAAAATGCATGATTTTATTAAATTAGAAAATTAATTGAAAGTAATTTATTGATATACAGAATTTTGCATTTTGAATATTCGGCTTTTGTTAGATTGTTCTTTTTATATGCGATCTCTAAGCAAGTGATTGCTCATAGAACTGGATAGATTTATTTAACAGTAACCCGCACCATCTTATCTCTCTCTTGAAGTTAGGTACCCACTGTTTCGTAAATGAACTCGACTTCAAAACACGTAAGTTGTACTGTTTACGGGTTTTTAATTCTTTAGAATTGTTAATTTATCATTACAACATTTAAACATCACATTTCATGCATCATTATCTTTCGTTGTTAATTGGCATGTAATTGTTTATTATTATCCGGAAAGATATGTAAATAACTTAATCTGAATGGCACAATTAACTACAAAAAAAAAATAAAGAGTAATTTTTTGTTTCGTGTCTCACGTTATTGTCTCACGTTATACGCAGAAACAGTTGTTATTAGAGATAAAACACTTTACAAATTCAGTGAAATCTTTACGCAGTCGATTTAAGTATATCAAATGAGGAAACCAGATAAGTAGAATTACTCCATCTCGCGTGCGTCAAATTTCTGTATGGTTCTATGAGAATATAATTAGAAAATGTTGCTGAAAAACCGCGAATATCAAATCAGGTAAAGTTCATAAAAATTGGGCGTTTCGAGAAGTTCATTTAGCATAAACTCATGAATTAAGTTTGATTATATACCCAATAAATTCAAATGACAAAAAAATTAAAACATATGTCGACAATTAGCCAAATGGTTTTTGAAGTAGTATGAAGTAAAACAGAATTTGAAGATTTTACTTTTTTTGAGTACTTTAATACTTGTCAAACGTAATGCATAGGCGTATCTAAAGGCTCATTTTTATCTGGATAGATTTCTAAATAATCATATCAGAGACAAATACGCTTCTCAATAAGCTATCCTTTATTACTCATTTTAAAGCGTATCCACTTTAATAGTCCTTACCAATCTGACATAAAATTAATTAAAAATCATTTTTTTTCATAACTGAAATCAGTACTCATTTTGTGACGGCCTTAAAAAACGGTTACTATTCATAGACAGATCTTCTATTCACTGTCTTTATGTTTTCGTTCAAATAATATTTTAAAAGTCCATATCTAAGAGTCTCACTTTAATGTATGCCAATTTTCTTATTTTATTAATATTATTAAAGCAAATTGCGTGGCTAATCTGTAAGTCTGATCGCTAATTTGAAGCTCGAATAGAGTGAATTATATTTAAATTACCGGTTTAAACGTAATTCATTTTGTAAAATTTTTCATTAATCCTACAGTAATTATGTCCTAGAAATAAAGTACCATCTCGAAGGACTTAATTATAAATATTAAACATGTATAAAGGCTATTGGTTTTACTTATTTGCAAGGCATCACGTGATCCTCCTTCGTATGTATCCCATCTTTGTTAAGTAGTATGTTGAGGAAAAAATTAAAAACTATTTTTTGTTTTGCTCATCATCTTTTTACTGAATGGATAATATTAAGAAGGTTACTTAATATGATACAGATTATAATACGGGTCATTTTTATTTTGAAACTCTGATAAAAAAAGTCCTGTAGTTGCCTACATCTTTTAAAATTTATTAATGCAAATGAAATGCTTACGAAAAGGACTAAATTATAAAAATTTTTGTTTGGATTTTGATTTAACTAGTTCGAAAAAATAAATAAAAGCAAATGCAGTCTACTTTCACTTTTCGCATGGATCCTCCGAATACTGAAAAAAGTTCACGTAAAATTATGTGGAATGTATTCGAAAGGTTCATTAAAAGACTTTCTGAAGAAGCTTCAAATTAAAAAGTTTTAATCAAAGACCATAATTGTTTTCTTCTTCATACTTCAATTATTATTCTCTCGCGTTAGAAGAACTAGTTAATTTGATTTGAAATTTATATAGGTTAAAATAATGTATTGAAAATTCATCATTTGAATTCATCCTTTGAGATAAGCTTCTATCCGATAAAAGATCTTTATCAAACAACGTTTTTGAGAGACTGAAAGGCCTGTGGGTATTTTTTAAAATATCATTTTGATTATTTTAGATGCAGCCATTGGTACGTTGTCGTTAGAGTCAAGGTGATACTGTTTTTTCGAAATCATATCTTAAGATAAGTTTCTGAAAAACTGATCATGGCACATTTCCAATACCATTGATTATTAATTACTCAATGTCTTCTTTTTAAACATTTACAATGTTATTAAATATGTCTGATGTAATTTAAATCACTGATATTTAGTCACTGGAAATATTTTCGGGCTATGAAGTGACCGCAGTTTCTCCCATCCAGATGTTAGCGTATTCTGTTTCAATTCATACAAAGATCTTTTAATGATGACATATAAGCTTGACATTGCCAATTGAAATTCCTATACTTATTCAAAAGGTTTTTTTATTCCCTTAAGTAAACTAGTATTTTTCATATGGCATTATGACTTTGTAGTTAAAATTTATAACCCTTAATAAAAAGCCGCGTACTCATCAAAATAGTAAGTGCCCTGACAGGTTAATGTTCCAATATGAGAGACGTTTTATAGTATATCGTAAATACTGAATTTTTCTCGCATCTTTAAGAAGATGTTCTCCAAAATTTTAGTTGTGAATAACGAATTCGTAAATTCTGAGTACCCCAATGCTTTTACTTGTTACTGAAACTCAGATGCAGTTCAATATAAAATCTCGTTAATTTTCCAAACGGAAAGCACATTTATTATACTTTTCTTCTCTAACTCTTTTTAGTTATTTCTTTGAAAATAATTTTAGAAGAATTTTTTGTCACCTGTGGCATATTTGTATAACAACATTTTCAGGGGGGAAATTAGCAAAGACTGAGTCTTAGAAACTTCCAACAGCATTTAAATGTTATAAAAAACAATGGCGGAAGCGGGGTATGGACGGGTGTTCCCACTGTTTACATTAGTGTGTTTATGGTAGGGAATTGTTGTATTTTTTATTATATTTTCGAAAGTTATACAATGTACAAGTATTTTAGTGATGGTAACGAATTAAATTGATGATTTATGAGAACACAAAAGTTGCGGTGTATGTAATAAAATTAAATGGATATTTTTCTCAATAATATATTTTTACGATTGCAAGGGTATCTAATGGTTGGAACAAGGTTATAGAACTAATTATACATATCTCCCATTTTTTGTTTTCTTTTGTGATGTGTCTCCTTAGATGTGTCTCCTTAGGACTGAAACTTTAGTGAAATTTTAGGTGCACTACAGTATTTAGTTGAGAATAATGAATTTTAACAAAATTAAGGCCAAATATATTTAATACAAGAAGTGGAATCTGTTAGATATCCGCAAGTGTGTCAATGATTTATAATTTATGTATAATTCAAATATTCTAGGATAAATAATAGAAATTTTATCATTGCAGAAGTTTCTAAATGAAATGCAAAATAAACCGCAAGGTGGAATACCTTGCGGTTCACCTTCTATTATCCAAGAGATATGTTTTTGTATAAATAAACTGACAATTTCTTACCTTTCTCATGCCAAATCACGCAACTTCAAGTGATACTAAAATCAATACCTCGCAAAGAAGTATTTCCATTTTTAAATAGAATTATGTGGCCAAGATTACTACTTATTTATACTTTATCACTTGTTACAACAAAGTTATAATTAATAAATTAAACCCAAATGGTGGACAAAATTAAGTTCCGTAAGAAGACAATAAAATAACATAGAAAGCTATGAGTCAGGAAAAATCTTGAGTATAGTTCTTATAGTTGGGAAAAGTATTTTCATGTATATTAAAGTTTCAAACTACCCTATTTTTAATTTGCAAATTATATTTATTTCATTTTACAAGAATGCACTGAGTGAGAAAAATAAAAAGTGATATTTCAAGATTAGCATTTTAAATTAGTTCATTATGTCTAATATAAACATTCATCATGTCGCGGTTTAGTGAAATAAAACACATTACGTATAATATACTCAAGGGAATCTTTTGTAACTATTTTAAAATATTAGTACTATTTTCTGTGTTCATAATTAAAGCTATTTCAATATTTTAATAGTTTTATTTTACGCTCAGTCATTTTTAATAGAAAATTACTGGCTCAATTACTTGGTATAAAATATTTCGATGATGATATGTAAAACAAGAAATTATTTGAAAAGTTTCTTTCAAAATAATTATTAATTTTACTATTTTTAAATATTTAATTTCAAACTGTTTAAATATCTATTTACAAACTGCGAGCGCTTGTGAAATTAAACTAATACTTTCAGACTCTACATGACTCTGCCCGTTAATAACTGAAGTTAGCAACAATTTACGGGTAGACGTTCTTGTTGAAAATAATGGACTATCGCTAAAGATCGATTTATTATTGACCAGTTAAAATCTAGTTAGCTGTAGATCAATTCAATGGAACGAACCACGCAGGTTTGAATTGATATTTAGTTACATAGTGGCTTAACGAACGCTATATAATCAAAGATAAAATACATAGTGACATGCGATTCTTTCACGAGAAATATTTGTCTCGTGCAATCGTATACATATTTAATACCGTTTCTCATACGTTATGACATTTTGAACTATTATACGACTAACTTTTGTTGAGGGTTTTACCTATGTAAATTTTCGTTGAACACGCCTGTATTTAGATACAAATTTTAGACCATTACACGACACATGAAATATTCGTGTTTCTCAATATATGAAGATGTTTTGGTACAAAAGTTTAATTTTTGAATAAACACAGAGTTTTTTCCTGTAGAAATTAAACTATCTATCATGTCAAGAATGTAAGTCATGGAACTCGGAATCGTCGTATTATTACTCTGGGCGAGCCAAGCGAAGAAGGGTAACTATGTGTTAATTGACTATATATGTATGCAAAATTTTATCCATTCAATACTTAGTGGTTTATTAATAAAAAACTGACGTACAAATTAACTTTTACATTTACATATAGTAAGGATGAGTTCTTCGAATGCAAATGAACAAATTACGATCATACAACTGAAAAATCAAATGTAGTTATTGAAAATTATATTATTTGTCTCGGTTCTTTGGAGGACTTTTGATATTCTGTAAACATCAAAAACTTAAAGTCGGTCTTATACGATTTGTTACCTGCTTAAATTCGATTCTGGAGTGTATTTTTCATAAAATTCACCGGAAATATGCAGCGCAATTTTTTTTCTCCAAAAATATTTTTTTCAATATCTTCCGTACATGTTGCAGATAATTACATAGCACTCACTTAATTCGGTCACATATTAATTCTTATTTGACTCTAACAGATTAGTTAAAGTTACTATATAGTACGCTTCAAGAGTCATTGTGGATGTTTCAATCTATCAAAACATACTACCGAATCAAGATTGCGTGTAACTCATTGCGCGTCACTGAGGAAAAAGAGTGTTTTTCTATAAAACCGTTTGTGAAAAAGTGGTTTAAAATGACAAAGAATAAATATAATTGTATAGCTAAGAACATTAAAGAAAGGACCGTAAAAAATTCCTTATTTAAGAGAATATAATTATCATTCCTTATTTATGAGACTATAATTTTCATCAAAAGTCGGCAAAGAAGAAGAATTAAAAAAAAATGTATGTGAAATCTGACTACTGCGACAAGTTTTTTAAATTTATAGACAAGATATATACTGAATCTGATCATTGCGTTAAGAAACATTTATTTATTGTTATTAAATCTTAAATGAGCTGTTTTTATAACTATTATTCAAGATGTTATTTAAATGCACGTGTGGTTGATATGTATGTATATTTGAAGTGGTATGTATTTGTGTAAATTTTAAGTTGATAATCTAATTATATAATATTTTTATAGGTAGACACCGTGTAGTCTGGGTTCTGAAAATGAAATCGGTCAATGTCTCAAAAGAATGTGTAAATCTTTACTTGAGATCTTGCGATATGTATTGTAAATAAATCTCATTGTGAAAAGACAATGCAAAAGTAAATGCGGACGAAAATAATAAATACACATTTAATTCACCCTCAGAAGGCAGATATATGCACCGGTCAAGTTATTTAACGAAAAAGTACCAGAGGTCGAGCAAAATACGTAGGTATACATCTCGATTTGCAACTCACCTGGCGTAAATATATCTGTAATCAATTCAAACAGCTTGACTATTTTAAAGTATCGCATATTTATTTATTTCATCTTACTTTTACCTTTGTATTACCTTTTCCAAATGAGATTTATTTAGTAAAGATTTACACATTCTTTTGGGATCTTGGCTCATTTGTTCTTTAGTACCCTGACTACCCTTTGCTTTTTATAGGTATAAATATATTATATCACAAGATTCGAAAATTCAATGTTGCAAATTTTGATGTTGATAACATCGAAATTGACCCACATACACACAATTCACCGCTGCAAATATACATACATGTTAACCTCATATGCTTCTAAATCACATCTTGAATTAAAGTCATAAAAATAGAACATTTCGTGCAAACTTGGTTAAAAATAAATAAATAAAGGTTCTATAAGCCATAATCATATTTAAGATAGATATTGTCTATAAAGCCAAACAGTTTGTCGTTTATGCCGTAGGACTGGATATTTTTTTCACCAAGTTTCACTTACATTTTTTCATCATTCTTCTTGTTAACCGACTTTTTATGCGGGGTGAAAAGTTATGTTTTCTTAAATAAGGAATTTTTGACAGCCCTTTCTGTAACGTTAGTAGCTATAAATTAACATTTATTCTTTGTAATTTTGAACCACTTAACAAATGATGTTATGAAAATTGCTCTTTTTCTTTAGTGACGCGCAATGTGTTACACACAATCTTGACTCTGAAGCATATTTTGGTATATACAGGGATTTGTGAAGCGGACTTTATATCAAACTTAACTAATTTATTACAGTCAAATCAGAATTAGTGACCGGTGACCAAAATGAGTCAGTACTACGTGAGCAATAAAAGCAAAAACTACGGAGGAGAATATAAATAAAATTATTGAGTAGAAAAAAATATACGTTACGGATTTATAATCGATGTTAAGAAAAATGCACTCCAGAGTTATCGAAGCAGTTAAAGATTTGCAATAAACAGATTATAAATTTGTGGTATTTACAGAATATCAAATGTCTTGCAAAAAACCAAAGCAAACAATTTAATTTTCAAGAAATTCATTTTATTTGCCAATTGTATGACCGTAATTGGTTCATTTATACTCGAGGAACTCCTCGCAACTATATTTAAATGCAAAAGTTACTTTTTTGATTATTGTTCAAACAGTTACTTAGTTCGTTTATTAACGAGTGGAGTCGTGTAGAAATAGCCCAAAAGTTCAATTAGTTAAAGCTCTCTTTTGTTATTAGATATTTTAAAACAGTAAAATTAATAATTGTTTTGAAATAAACTTTCAAAATAATGTTATATTATTTCATATCATCATTGAAATATATCCGATCAAGTAATTGAGTTAATATTTTATTATCAGATATAAATAACGAAGCATTAAATAAAACGATTAACGTAGTTTTAAAAATTATTTTAGTTACAATAATAAACTTACCAAATAGAACCAACCTTAAAAGACGAAAGATCACGTAAAAACCATATCGAGTATTTCATATGTGCTTTTTTTCCACTAAACTGCAATGTTCCGATGTTTGACAACGCCCTTGAAAAATTATTTTTGAAATAAAACATTCTACTTTTTCTCACTCAGTTCATTCGTGTAAAACAAATAAACATTTCTACAAATTAAAAATGGAACATAATCCAATAAGTGGAGTTAATTTATTTATACAACTGTTGTAGTAATAAGTGAAACGGCATAATGTGAATATCATCGTACGTAAACTCATTTATTCAATTCTATTTAAAGATAGAAAGAATTCTGAGCGAGGAATTACCCGTTGGTATCATCACTAGATGTCGTGTCATTTGGCATGAAAAATGTGATAAATTGTTACCTTATTCATAAAAAACCATACATATTGGATAATAAAAGAGAAATACCTTGCAAATTTGGGCCACGATTTTTACTCTAGGCCATTTTTTCAATGTAATTTTTATTATCTATCACAAAATGTTAAAATTTTACGAATCTTATTAATCATCAGTTCATCCATTTGCGGGTCGTCTAATAGATCTCATTTCATCAAATATTTTTATAACAACTAACTCTTCGATTTAGAATTTAGAAAATTTCAAAAATACTAAAAGTAATAAAAAAGATTTTTAATTTTTTTTCCAGAGAAATAACCGTAATGGGGATGACGGCTTATTTGATAAATTGAATAGTAGATTACATTTCATACTTTAAGAAATACACTGGTTTCTATTAATGGACTCAAAAGAAAGCCCTTTAAATAAAAATAAATATTTCAGTAATACAAAATAAGACATTTGCCAATCGTGTATAAATTCGCAATGTCACGCTTATCTGTTTACATTAAAAAATCTTTGGATGAACTGAAGCGGAATTCGCCTAAACCGTTTGCTGGAAATTGTGACCATTTAATAGTTCGAATATATTTTAGGCAACTAAACATCAGTGTTTCAAATCATAGCAGATATAACCACACCTGCCAAATATCAAAAATGTTTATAAAGAGAAATTCGAATAATTAATAATCAATGATACTAGAGGTGCAATAAGGTCAGATTTTTAAAAACTTAACTGAAAGGTATGATTTTAAAAGATTTTAAAGGATGAAACAATATAAGATTGGCTCCAAAGAAAATTTAGCAACGACTGCGTTTAAAATAATCGAACCAACATTTAAAGAAATGCCCACGGACCTTTAAGTTTCTCAAAAACGTTATTTGATAATGATACTTTATTCGATTAGTTTTTTAACGCAAGGTAAAATAAAAATAGAAGTGTGAAGTTGAAAATAATCATAGTGTTGGATTAATTTTTTTTATTAGAAGTTTTTTAACAAACTTTTGAATACATCCCACATGATTATTTTTTGTATTCGGAGGGTCTGTCTGAAAATTGAACGTGGATTGCATTTGCTTTTGTCTAGTTTTTAGAAATTATTTACTCAAAATCAAAACAACGAATCCTCAAAATATAGTAATTTTTGTCCATGCGCCCGTCCTAGCCAGCCTCACAGTTTTTATAGCTGGAAAAGTACGTGTATAAAATTTTGAAAGCTTTATGAGATGCACATAAAGATCTCAGTACAATATATTGAAAAAATATTATATACGTTTTGATGTACCTCCTTAAATTTAGTTTTGATGTACTATTTTCTATTTTTCCCTATTTGCAATTATTTAAGAAATTTCTAGCTTCAACCATCTTTCATCTCTTCTTCTTTCATCTGAAAAAAATTCGATACAAGTTTAAATTAGAACCTTCATTTAAGATTATTTCAGTCGACTTATATCAATAATTTCATAATATATAGGCAACCTATTTTATCAGTATTTCGACATAAACATGGGCAGTATTATAATCTTTATCACGTTGCGTAACTTTTTTTAACGTGATCAAAACAGAAAAGAGTTTTTAATTTTTTCCTCAACATATTACATAACAAAAACGGGACATTTACGAAGTAGGATCACGTGACGTCTTGGAAATAACTAAAACCAATAAATGTTATACATACTTATTTATAATTAAGTCCTTGGGGATGTTACTTTGTTTCTAAGATCTAATTACTGTAGGATTACTGGAAAATTTTACAAAATAAATGACGTTAAAAACTAATATTTACCGAGCTCCAATTACTGATGAGGCTTAGTGACGACCTACAAAATTTACTTTAATAATATTAATAAAATATAAATATTGCCCAAGATTGTTAAATATGGACTCTTAAAATATTATTTGAAGCAAAAGGAAAAGACAATGAAAACAAGGCGGGTATATGAATAATAATTTTGTAAAACTGTCACAAATTGAGTACTAGAATCAGCTTTAAAAAACAAAGATTTTAAATTAATTTAATGATTTGATTAGTATCGAATATTAAAGATGATTCACTTTAAAATTAATACCAAGGAGTAACTTATGGAGACGAATGAATGTTGTGATTATTTACGAATCAGTCGAGATGAAAATGCGCCTCATTGCCTTTTGACAAGTACTACAAGTACTTGAAAAACGTAAAATATAATAATTTGGTTTCATTGAAGTAAAACATCATTTTAACATTTTACTTTTTACTGCTCCAAATACCAATAAACTAATTGTCGACATATGCTATGTTTGCTCAATTGAATTTCATAGGCATAAAAGCAACCTTCATTCATAAGTTTATGCTAAAAAAACTTCTGGAAATTTGCGATTGCTGTGAACATATCCTAATTTGATTCACTTTTTTTCAGCAACGTTTTCAAATAATATTCTCACAGCTCATAGTAATATTCTCATAACACACACAAATCTGATGCGCACGAGATGTTGAATTTACTACCGATACGGTTTCCTCATTAGATACATTTCAAATCGATACTATAAAATGTTCAGTGAATTTTCAATGTGTTTTAATTATAACAATAATTCCCTCGTTAGACGCTATTAACTGGTAACGAGTATTATAAAAGAAATTTGTCAAAGAATCAAACTTACCAGCTGTAAAACAAACATTTGCGCATAATTTTTTTCTTGTACGTAATTGTGCCGTTAAAATTATTAAAAGATCTCATTTTTGGATAATAGTAAAAAAATTCATATCAGCGTAAAATAAAAGATATTATTTTAATATTGTAAGAATAAATGAACAATTCTAAAGAATTACGAAGACTGTAAATACTATAACTCTCGCTTATACTGAAACCGCGTTCATTTACGAAACAGTGGGTACGTAACTTCTAGTATGAGATCATATGGTATGCCTTACTCTTGAATGGACAGTCTTATGAGCATTAACTCGTTCAGAGATCACATATAAAAAAAAACAATCTAATCAAAGTTGTACTCATTTTGCCTTTGTTAAAAAGAGACAAATAGCGTATGATGGAGTATATTTGTTGAAATATAAAGTCATCACGGTGATGTCCCTACAACTAGCTGATTTTAACTGTTTAAATTTCTAAAGGTTATTCTATAGGTTACTAATCTAAATTATTTTGATATAATATATTCTTAATATAATCTATCCGATTTATTACAATAGCATTTAGTGCGTTTAACTGTAAAAGTCGTTGGGCGGCAAAATAAGACGAAAATATAAAATTAACATTTAATAGATAACTCTTATGATTTTCATATAATGATATTATATAATATATGATTCATAATAACTCTCATGATTTTCACAACAAATTAATGATTCTAGTACATTTACCGTTACATATTTTATTGTAAATACCATGAAACTCAATTAAATAAGAGAAATGCAACTAATATCAATTACTTGTCGATGTAGTTGAAATTATTTATCTTTTGAAAGCTCACTAATGATATTACTTGCACTATACCCATAAATATTATACATCGTATATCGACACACGCATATATATTATATATCGTATATCGACATTTTGCTCGCGTGTTATCGTCTATTCACAGGTATTCACATCTATTTTATAATGACTTCACATCGTATTCATGTGCTTTCTATTTTATAACCTACGCTACGATTCACAAAAGCAGAGTAGAGATAATAAATGTAAAAGAAGTCGGGAAATACTACTTAAACGCCACAAGATAAGGAAAAAACCGACTTATTTATAAACTGGTTATTCTGAGTATACCCGTCGATAAGGGACCAGAAGTGTTTAGTAACTACCGGATGAGAAGAGTGTAATTCTGCGTGGCCGAAACTTACTTTTTACCGTAGAAAAATTTTATATAATATTTAATAAAATTGGTTATGAATGTGAAAATAATTGTGGTAAGATCTGGATACCATCACGACATACTACCACGACTATCTTTCGAGTAATGATCGGACAAGGATCATGCAAACATTGCTCTCACCAGTAGAAGTTTATTTGAGAGAGATATCAACGTGCAGATCGCGAGCCTCGCTACCATTATTATCAAACTAAATGTTTCGTATGCAAATACAGAGTGCATTATATTACTTTAATGATTATAATTGTTAAAATTATAAATGCGTGCACACCGTGGCAGGAATAGAATTAGAAACCTTTAAATTGGCATCTATAGTCTTAATAACTACGCTACAAGCCGAATAGGATATGACAAAAGCAGTGTATTAAGAATAGTTTTGATAGTCGACAATGACTGGGGACTTCCTCAATTCACCCACACACACATTGCACACGAATAGACAATCTGATTAGAAATGTCAGAAAGAGTGTGTTAATAGTATATTATTTGTTCCTTTCTTACTCACTTAAGTAAATGTAAGCGAGGAAAGAGCCACTGTATACATTATCTCCTTTTTTATGCGGCCTCAACGCTCGTGTTTGTTTCTAAGTCCTACCGTTTGCCGACCATATTTAATCAATTCGTGCGTTCAATGCCCGCGCATCTACAGGATAGCATTAATATCATATTTGTCAGTGTTAAACGAAACGACCCTTATATAGTGAAATAATACTAATACACAATTATATTTCATATCAACTATCAATATTATTGTAATTCTATAACTATATATGTGTATATATATATATATATATATATATATATATATATATATACATTCATATCTAAAAGATAAACACTGCTCACAGACTTTATGATGATGAAAGCTCCAGAAGAACTATGGAGTCTATAAATTTTAAAGTCGGTTTCATTTGGCTTCTAAGTGTTACTTAGAAACTTGACAATTAATTATTGTGAAGTTTTAAATGAGGTTTTCATACTGAAATGGAGAAATATCTATTTCAGTATTTTAGAAAAAGTTGGTTATAAACATTTTTTAAATAAAAAAACGATCAAAGAAATGTTGTTGGTTTTGTTCGTAAAATATGAAGAAATTCGTAGTTCGGTTTAGCAATTAATATCTTCCATAGAAACTTATTTATAGTTGTGAATTATTAGTTTCATCAGAAGGATAAATAGAGAGAGCGATGAATGCTTTTGATATATAGAATAAATAAGACTGTAAATAATACCTTCGCGTTTTTTTAATTTGATTTTTTCTTACGTATGGTATACATATGGTATGGTACATTAACATAAGTGCTTCCAATTTATTAAATATATTAAATTAATAATAATCTGTAATTATTGATATCATTGATAACAGGAAAACTAACGAGTATAATTAAGAACATACTTTTAATAAAAATCGGCAGCGTCCAATAAAACAGAAGCGAGTACTGAGGCGAATTAAATTAGGATGTAAAAATTTGATATGGTACTGCATGACATATCCTTTTATACACAGCAACACAACATCCAAGATAGGGGCAGCAATATATGAAAGTCAAATTAGAGTATTGAGATAGGGATGAACAACGCGTGAGTGAGACAAAGCATAGCGAGAGACCCGTTCCCCGCACCACAAATCTGTAAATAGACCTGCGCCGATTAAGATCGCTCATTTTCGGTTCCAATCGCCGTAGGATGTGGATAAAATGGAGATTCGTACCTGCGCGCCGCAAATTATGATTTCGCGCAGTGTTACCATTAGAGCGTTGACGAACACTGATGATAGTATATTGCTTAAAGCAACGCTCGGGTGTAACCATCGTGTACCGTGTGCTAACTACTTCTTTATGGGAATTGCCTTGTGTTCTGTTGTTTAATTGTATGTATGTCTTTAATTGTATATATCTTTTTCTCTTTTTTTTTGGAAACATCCACTATTTATTAGTGTTACTTTGGTAAGTTAGTGCAGCTATAATACCTATATGAAACGATAATCTTTACTTGTGGGTGGAATTTAGTAGAAAATATATTGTTGATAATTTCTGTAGAAAATTATTTACTAAGTAATACTGTCTGCAGAATCAAGCAAATAAATGAGCTTTGTTTCTTGTATCAAAAATAGGTAAAACATCTTTTTTCTACAATATCAATAGATTATAATGATAAAAATACATACAATCGAGTTTTCCGACGATCGATAGCTATAAGTGCCTCTGGATATTGAGGGAGACAAACATTTTGAAATCGCTACGTCAAAGACTTGTAGTTTTACAGCACTCATTAAACAATTTTATCAAAAATGTAACGCAAATATCTAATGAAAATCTGTGAAAATACAGTATCTAATGAAAACTGTGCTCGTAACAATTTCATTGAAAATTTTCCCAACCGCCGCTCTCATACGAGCTTCGCCCAGAACTATACTCGCGAATTGAACATTAAATAAACAATCCAGCATTTAAACGACAGACGGTGCAACTAATTGCTTTGTTTCCCCCGGAGCATTGTGGTTTCTAAATTTAATGCGTATTGTTAAATTTATTATTTAAAAGAAGCCATCACGAACATTTGGTGCAAGCAGCGTAATTATTTAAATTAATCTGAATTGAACGGTGTATCAAGTTTTTCGCACTTTTGTCTCCTTTTTTCCTTTTAAATCACTTTTGGAAAAAGTTATCCTGGTCGTCACATTAAGGCGTGACTTATTTTCAAAGTAGTTCACAAAAATGAAGTATGACATAACCTTAGTAGAGATATTATTCTTGGAGATATCATTAAAAGTATGCCCATAATAATAAGTGACGAACATTTTGGCCATTATTGACCGGAGCAAAATAAATTTATCTAATTTACATACCTTAATAGTGGTATTACGAAAAACGAAAAAAATAGTTTATCTAATTTATTTCTTAATTTTTCCATGAGAGTGTAATAATCTCATATCCGATAATTTTTATGGAGATAAGTAGCTCTAAAAACGTCTTATATCTGGCAAATATAATTGATTGAAATTAAAGTTTAAGTAAAAACTCCACAAGATAGCAAGCTATCCCAATCGCACAAGAACACAATGCGGTCCTCCACTAAAGCATTAGTCACACTTTTCGCGCATGACCCACCACCCACTTTTAAAACACTTAGTAGATATCAGATATATTGGTCTGACAAAGAAGTGAAACCACCATGTGGCGAACGTAATCCTATAAGAATATAGAAATAATAATATTGAATTTAGAATCTTCAACCTATATTTATTAAATTTTATAAAAATCCTATATAAACTAAGAAATTTATAATTAAATAAATTTTTAATAAGCCTTACCTATTCTTTAATCAATAAACATAAGTTTATTTAATCATAAACTCTTGTTAATACACAATATGTAAGTCACCTATATACAATGTGTAAATCAGCTTTAGGAGGTCTAATAGAGAGAATGACTTCAAAAACTTGTAAAGCACAAGTAGAACTCGCACTGTACACATTCACTTATAAACATTAAGGCGTACATAAATACCCCATTTAACTATTTAGCAATAGTAATTTTCCACAACGTAAGTATATTGCAAGGTATTATTTACCTATTATTACTTTCATAAACATAAAAACATGGTGTATGTTTCAAAAATTATTATATCTGCTGCATAGTAATATTATCCATCTATTTTTTTATAATTTTTAGATTAGTTGTTTTAGAAATAAGGGCGCGGAACTGTATATCATCGCATATATGCAATTTTAAAATGTGAAAAAAAATGTTTTTCACTCCTCATAATAAACCTTTAGAAATAATTTCCTACATGATAAATAAAATAAGAAAAAATATTTTTAAGACTTGCATTTGCCTTCTATTTTACCTTTATTATATGAATATTTTAAAAAAGTTAGTGGTATGTAACCTTACGTAGGTACAGTTAGTGGTGTGTAAACTTAAGTATACAAAATATACTAGTTAATAGAACATATTATTGTCCCAACTTTTAAGTTTCTACGTTGCATGCTTTTTGAGAAGATCGGCTTTGAACATAGGAACGTATAAATATATTGCCTACTATAGATTCATCGCTATAATTTTTACAAAACCTAATAGTGGGCTTCACCCGTATTTTTATTATAATTTTAGGTTGAGTAGTTTTGGAAATAATGAGAAGATATTTTTCAGCATATCTCTGAAGAAATAATTTCTAAAATTAAAAAAAAAATTGTGACTCTTGTGGAATAATGAAACATGAAACAATTAAAAAAAATTTAGTACCTAATTTGCTTTCCTTATAACTTCCAAATGAAGTTTGAGTTTTGAGTTTTAGGTTATGTGTTATATGCCGGTTAATATGTTTTACCAAAATTTTAAGTTTCTACATCAAGCGGTTTCTAAGAAAAACGGCTGGTAACCCACATACAGACAGTCAAGTGAGTGATCTTATAAGGGTTCCGTTTTTCCTTTTCCGGTACGAAAACCTAATAAAAATAAACAGATCCCCTATTTTTCATTGTCAGTCAAAAATTGGTCAAGGGAAAAGGCGGTTTAATAATTTAATTCGTGTCAAGCAAGCGGAAGCGAGCAGAGCGGTGCGAAGACAGGTATAATTTCGAACGGTTTACTTTTATTGACAGGGTTGAAACTAAACACTTCGGATTTTTTTTATTCGTCACAAATTATATATATATATATATATATATATATATATATATATATATATATATTTATTTATAAGCAACATTTGGGAAATAAACCTAATAAACTTAAAATTGAAATGTAACTAGTCTCACCGTCATTTTTAAATTGTGTCTTTCAAAAGTCTAAACAAATTTTAGATACTAGCATTTGATTCGAACTTTAAAGTAAAGTCATAAATAATACCTTTCATATTATATTTATATAAATTAAATCTTATATATTGTGTTAACTTTTAATTGAAGTCTTACATATTACCTACCATTCACATTACCTTGTACGACCAACAATTTAGAAACAAAAAAAAATCTCCTACTTAATTTATGCATGTTTCGACATGTTTTTTCAAACAGAATTCAATAGCTTTCGATCGAGTTCCAACATGTTATTTTCGTAAAAAATCAACAGTTTTCTTAAAGTGGTCTCGATGCCAAAAACAGGATTTATTTTTCTGATATATATGAAACAATCCACACATATCTGCTATTTATTGACTTACATATTGCTTTTGTACGCGTAACCGGAAATCAATGAGACGATACCTATATCTCGTTGACCAAATCCAAATATATGTGAAACAATGCACATAAAACAGATAAAATATACATACACATATGAATTTTTGCCCTAGTGTGTACCACAGCGTCAAATATCAGGTACAGGTGAATGCTCAAATGCAGGCGAAACCAGGTCGTATTCCGCTTTAGACAGTACGTTATCTGAAACCGTGATTTTCCACATAATATAACACATGACGCTCCTTTCTATACCGTGGCTTTTGCCTCCCCAGGCCGACCCGATCCCGATAAGGTAGGAATACCATATTTACCCGCATTACAAGATTATTTCCTTTTCCTTCCATATATTTACACTGCGTTATGGGAATGGATTTACAAGTTGAAGTAACTGAGTCCCCTTTGAAATTTTATTGAAGTGGTATTTCGAAATAATTCATACGAATTAACTTTAATTAAGTTATTAACTATTGAGATAATATTTTGCCAGAACTGGTATTCCACAAAAAATTTAAACGTTGACAGAGGGTATTTTTTAATTCTGAAATTTAGTTTTATATAGTATAGTAAAACGTGTCAACATTTAACTATTCAAAACTTATAAATAATTAAATATAATAGTAAAAAACGAGTCGGGAGTAGTATGTCTGTACGGAGCTACAATGTAAACGTGTGGCATTTATAAGTTTGAGCTCTTTAAGTTAAATTGAAAGTTTAACTACTTTTTATTCATTGTTCCTTAAAATATTTGAAATTCAATTAATATAAGGTACTCAAGCAGTAAGACCAAGCTAGCGGGCTTAAAATAGATGAATTGAAATTTTAGAATACTCTAGTCATTCAGCGCTAAGATAGAATATAACTTATTCCGATCAAGTTATTCAAATTCAAATTTGAATTCAGAGATGAATTCCTACTTCATAATGTTTGATATAACGCACAAAACCCTTTTGAGACCTGTTACGAATTGAAAGTAATCGGTTAAGAATGGTAGAGATTTATATTATCTGCATGACTCACGCCAGACAACAAATTGTTTTTTTTAATAATAAAACCACTGAGTTAGTTGAGTTAGGTTCGATAGGGTTTGGTTCGATAATGTCAGCTTAGGTTAGTTTACATCAGGTTAGGGTGGGTTAGGTTAAATTGAATTTGGATGGGTTAATATGGGATCGGTCAGGTTAGGTTGTATTATGTTAGTTAGATTGGATTAGATTAGGTTACATTATGGGGAACTAGGGGTGATTATGTGGGTAGTATTAAATTAGGTTATGTAGCATTCAGTTAGGTTGGATTAAGTTAAGTTATGTTGGGTCATGTTAGATTAAGTTAAGTTAGATTGGGTTAGCTGAGATTAGATAAGGTTATGGTTGGTTGTGTTAGGTTGAGTTCAGTTAGGTTGTGTAGGATTGGTTAGATAACAGTATGTTATGTTAATATAATATTTGTTAAATTAGGTTTTATTACGTTAGTTTGAGACTAGGTTTTTTAGTATTTGATTAGTTTGAGACTCTGACGTAAGGATGGCTGAAAAATATATTTGTTCTTTTCTCACATCAGAAAGTTGCTATTTAACATTAAATAAGTGTTAGTTTAGGTGAGTTAAGTTAGGCTAGGATCGGTTAAGTTGGTTATGTTAGTTTTTGTTGGGTTATGTTAGAATTGGTTAAGTCAGGTAAGGTTGGATTAAATTGGATTTATTTATATCAATGTATGTTGTTATATCTTGGATTGATTGATTTATGTTAGTTAGGTTGCTTAGGATTAGATTGAGTAAGAATGGGTATAATAGGTAAGAATGAATTAGATTGGGTTGAATTATGTTTTATTAGGAAAGATTAGGTTGTTTTAGATTAGATCAGGTTGTGAAGGGTTAGGTTGTATTTGATTATGTTGGGTTAGATTATTTTCAATTAAAGTTAAATTAACAGATTTACCTTATTATTTAAAACCGTACTATTATGAAGCATAGTAATGTCCTGGATTAATGTAGGTACATTATATATAAATTAAATGCATGCCTCTGCGGAACGTAGTTAGTACGAAAGAAAAGAGTTCTCCCTTCTCCTTTCTCCTTCTGCACTCATCCAACTGAACTCGGGTAGCACGTTTCTAAATTTTATTTAGTTTGAAAAATATATATTTTAATGAGGGGTAATATTGTAAATATATGGCAAGGCATAAATTACGAAATTTATGGCAATTACCCGGTAAGATTTGAAAGAAAATAATTGTATGAAAAAAATGCATACCACGCGATAAAACATTTATTAAAATATAAACCGAAATTTCTGAGAAACTCAAATAAACTAAGAACTACAAATTTTAACAAATATTATACCTAGTTTAGTGTATGTACATTAGTGTATCCACGTAATAGTAGGGATGGCGAAAATAGCATTTAACATGCTAATACTAAATGCTGTTTATAAAATACGTATTAGCATGCTATTGACATTTCGCAACTAATGCTAATTTGTTAATGCTATTTAAGTATTAACTGTGATGACCGATACGTTGTTAGCAAATTTATTTTAGCGGCCGCTACAGTATTTATATCATGCAGAAGGCCGCGTACGGCATATTATTTTAGGCTGATATAACTGCTGAATACTATTTATATATTAATCGATTGATTCATAGACGGCATAACGCACGATGTAAAAAATATTGTATTATTCTGAAATCAACGTTGCATAAGAATTGTGGTTTCATATATTTAGATTAGAAGAAAGGTTTTTAATGAAAGATATAGTGTTTTAGAAAACTATTTGCAATTTAACTATTGTGTTTATATTTTGTTCGTGTTTTCATTTCTTTTTGTGTAAATTGTTTTAAAAGGTTTCTTGTTCAGTAGCGAAAATACTCATAGTTCTCACAGAACTCTATTAATTATATTTGATAATATTTTTAAACTTGGAAATGAGTCGTCAAGCGTCTATATCTCACTTATGGAACTTTTGCGAATAAGGTATTTTTAAGAAGCGTGCCATATGTAAGCTGTGTAAAAAAAACATTTTCTTATAAATCACCTGTAACTAATTTCAAAAATATATTTAAGGCGCAATCATCTATCAAAGTGTACAACACTTTTACCCAAGTGCAAAGCGATGGGTATTCCGAGCAAGCGTCAAAATCCACCAATATTCAGAACTCTGAAGCAGCCACAATCATAGATACAGTGTCTCATTATCTAGTAACTCTTCAAAAGAGACATCAAAGAGGGAAGCTATCAGCACCAGTGTGTCGAGGACGCTACAGACTTGCATGTTCCTTTTCGAAAATGGAAAAAAATCATTACATCATATGTTACGCGGAAACTAAGCTCGGAAGAAAAGAAAAAAATTAGTGAAGAATCATTAAATGTACTTATTTTTTAATATAAACCATTCGCTATAATAGCCAGTTTCTGGCCCTTTTAAATTTTTTTTTCATTTCATTTATGCGATTCATTTACGCTCTATGAACATTTATGTATTTTGACGTATACTTTTCATTTATGTCTGCTATCGATTTTTTTTAATTCACAATTATTTAATATCTCACAAATAACTGCTAAGTGTCATTGAATGTTTATATTACACGTAATACAAATCGTAAAAATATTTACAAAACATGCTAACGCTCCAAACAGCCGTAATAAGATACGCTCCCCAATGTTATAAACATACTAACGCTAATACGCGTAACAAAAGTAAATACCGAAAGTAGTACTGTCACAGAAATAGTCTGCTAATTTAGCATTTAGCAATAGCTTCTTAATCGCAAATACGTTAGCAGGATTAAAATTAACGTAAAATAGTATTTGCGCCCATCGCTACGTAATATATACACTGTCTCAATCGCACAAGTGTGAGGTGACACGCCGTCAGTAGCACGACAGAGCTCGGCGAGAGCGGACGTGTACCTGCACAGTGCTTGGTGTGGTAAGTGAGCCAGTGAACTATGTACACTGTAGAAGACAAGTGGCGACGAGGCCTAAAGGTTGATGAATATTATACTACTGAATTATTATTTATAGATGATAGAATTATTCATTATTGGTGATTATTATTTATTGAAAATAGAAAGAAGATATCGGTTGCAAACGATTTTTCCAGTTTAAGCGTTTACTTACTACCCGCATAAACCTAACTAATAGAAGGAAGGATAAATACGTATGTTGTTTTTTTACATTTATTAGCGGAAACTACTTTAAAATGCCAGTTTGTAGTAACAATTTTAGACTAAGTTTACTCATGACATGAATGCAAGAAATATTCAGAAATAATTAGATTACTAATACAAATAATGTTTATCAAAGATTTTATGTGACATAAATTAAATTGATTTGACATGTTATGTTGGTAGTACTTGAAACTTGGTTGGTACTTGAAATATATATATATATATATATATATAAATATATTTATATATATATATATATATATATATATATATATATATATTTTTTTATATCTGTGTAATATCAATACAACAACCGTGATATGTTTATAATACTAAATGCAATAATGTTTTATGATTTACTTATATCGAAATAAACACCAATAAAATTGATTGACGTGTTAACAAGTAAAATGAATATAATATTTATATTATTAAAAAATAAATGATAACTACTCTTTCTATATCGTATGGCTACGTTTAGTGAAGACAATGATATGACCTAGTTAGCGATGGTGAAAATATAACATATAAATTCAACATACCAACGCAAAATGCTATTTACGAAATACATAATAGTATGCTATTGACATTTCGCAACTAAAGCTAATTTGCTAATGCTATTTAAGTATTAACTGTAGATGACCGATACGTTGTTAGCAGATATATTTTTTTAGCGACCGCTACAGTATTTATACCATGAAGAATTTGTATTTACCTATACGATTAACGTTGTATATGAATTGTGATTATATATATATATATATATATATATATATATATATATATATATATATATATATATATATATATACATATATATCTACATTAAAAGAAAGATTTATAATAAAAGATGTAGTATTTTATCAAATAATTTGCAACTTTAATTATTATGTTTTACTTTTTTTTATTGTAAATTGTTTTTAAAAGTTTCCTGATTAATCGTGAAAGTAACCATGGTTCTCATAGAACTTTATTATTTACAATAGTTGATATTTTTTTTAACTTAGAAATGAGTCGTCAAGTGTACATACATATTATTTATGAAACTTTTACGAAGAAATTTCTAATAAGCGTGCCATATTAAAAAAACGTTTTCTTATAAATCATCTGTAACTAACTTAAAAACACATTTAAACCGTAATTATCTATCAACATATATAGCACCTTTAACCAAAGTGGAAGAGGTTGTGCAAATTAATAGACATTCTGAGCAGGCGTCAATATCCAACAATATTCAGAACTCTAAAGCAGCAACAATCATAGATACAATGTCATCATCTAATAACTCTTTATAAGACACATCAGCTCCAGAGACATCAGTGCTATTAGCACCAGCGTGTCGAGGAGCGCTACAGACTTGCCAGTCCTTTGAAAATGGCAAAAGATCCTTATGTCATACGTTTCGCGAAAACTAAGCCAAAAGAAAAGAAAAGAAACGAGTGAAAAATCTTTAAACCTATTTATTTTTGACTATCAACCATTCGCTGCAGTAGCCAGTTACATGAATGTTTTAAAAAAAATACAAATAAAATTAAAACCGCCATACTTTTCATATGATTCATCCGTGCACTTTTAACATTTAGGACGTATATATTTCATTTATATCTGCTATTAATTTTTTATTTCATAATTATTGGATATCTCACAAATAACTGCAAAGTGTCAAATATATATAAAACCTGATAACGCTCCAAACAGCCGTAATAAGATACGCTCCCCAATGTTATAAAAATGTTAAACGTAATACGCGTAACAAAAATACACTAAGCAAATAGCACCGTCACAAAAATAGTATGCTAATTTAGCATCTAGCAATAGTATGCTGACCGCAAATACGTTAGCAGTATTCAAATTAACGTAAAATGGCATCAGTGCCCATAGCTAGATCTAGTCATATCAGTGGCACGCAGTGCCATAGGCAATTGCCTTGCCTGTATATTTGGCATATATTCATCACATATTTACGAAAATTAGAACAATTAATTATCAAGCGATTTCCGTACTTCAATGTATGGTTTTCGGTTCGCATATACAGGGTAAACGTAGCAGTAGGTGGTATTTTAGATAAAACGTACACATTTCCTTCCTGGTATCAAGTTACAAAAAAACTTCTCGAATGGTCCGTCGATATTGGAATTGATCACTTTGATTCAGGGTGTCAGTTCGTAGTCTCAAGACGCGCTGAGGCTTGCTGGACTACCTTCGGCTATATTCAAACTGAAACACTCCCATGTTTGTGACATTCGCATGCAAGCAGTGGATCATTGTGTATTATAATCAGATCTCTCTGCTGTCAGTTTATTATTTTCGTTCCAAGGTAGTTTTTTAATAATTTGATAGTTTTCCGATTTTGAATACACGCATTATATTTTTTCAGTGAGACACTTATGTATTATTAGTATATTTGATGTACATTTTCGTCGTAAAAATAAACAAACAATAGCGACTATCGAAGGTTGCTCTGTTTATTACGTGAATGAAGTGGAATTATTTAATTTATGTTTTAATGAAAATAATTGTATAGTTGAGAATGAAGATCGAAGCCTATTTTCAGACTTTACTTTCACAATAAATCAAGTGTACGGCATTTTCACGGTAATTTTTACGATTGGTGTTGATGGCTAATCAGAGGGTGCATTTTGAATGGAATGTTTTGCTGGCCATTTTTATTGTTGGGAGTTCAATATGAAGAACAGAATAAGTGTGTTTTGATGATCTAAGAAATTTAACAAGTTCTGGTGGGATATTTGCTGGTGCTGAGAGGCATGTATCGTGCACGGTAGAACTATGGGATTTTCACTCATCGCTTCGTCGCGAGTTTGTTGTTTTGGGTACTTACATTTAAGCTTAATTATGACATCCTATTTCCAAAAATAGCGATTACAATTAAAATTGAGATGAGTTCACTACTAACTTAGTTATGTTCACAATTGAATCGGTGATGTGACCCATTAAATCGGGAATAGGATTTCCATTAAATTGGAGATGAGTTAACCATTAAATTGTCGATGGTCATAATTAAATTGTTGATATTTCCCATTAAATTGGGAATAGGAATTCCATTAAATTGGAGATGAGTTTACCATTAAATTGGTGATGTTTCCCATTAAATTGGGAATAGGACCTCCATTGAATTGGAGATGAATCCACTATTAACTTCCTGATATTCGCCATTAAATTGGTAATACTTCCCATTTAACTGGAAATAGGATCTCCATTAAATTGGAGATTAGTTCACTAATATTTGGATGTTTCCCATGTCATGGGAAAATATCGTCATGGTGGTGAGTTTTTGCTGGTAAAATTAGATTTCCTAGCGGTCACTGCTTAAATGGATGTAATATATAAACAGCGGAAGATGTCCGGAAATCGGAAAATAAAACCTCTATAAAGAAGAGAACATCGCTATTTCAAGAATGAACGGAAATTCAAAAAATATTTTATATCTTGGCAGGTACAAGTATTCGGAGCTAGTGGAAAAGTCAATGTTTTGAAATAGCTATCATAAAAATGTTGCTTAAGCGTACAAAAGACGCATATATTTCGCTAACCGAAGGGGGAAGTTGGAAAATTTTTATTAAAAATAAGGTATTAGACCATCGTCAATTTGGTGAAGAATAGCAAACATTTCAACGAGGGAAAACGTGGAAAAAGAAATTTGAAAAAATATTTTTAAAATAACGGACGCAGAAATGCTAAGTACTCGCAAGTTTCCACATATCGAGCAATTAAATGTTGTGACCTGCAGAGTGAGAATATTATGGAATATGTTATAAAACTAGGTAAAATAAAAATGAAACGGAAGGAGAAAAAATAGAAGCATTAATAAGAACTGAAAAAAACAGGATATTTTGAGATATTAAGAAATTGACAACATATTTAAAATGGATAAACAAGCAATAATGAAACGTAATGAAAGAGTTTCATTTGTCAACAAATGCGACTGGTGAATATCAAAAAGGATTTTGACAACGAGAAACTTTAAGAACTACGAGTAAGTAAAAATTCCCCAGCCTAGAGCAATAGAGGGTATAGACTTTTGGATATAAGGGGTTCATCTGAAGCTGAAATAAAAAATTAAAAATTAGGTCAATGGTGGTTGCATGTTATAAAGAAAAGATTTAAAAATGTGCTGGAAAATACAATGGTGATATGTTTAGGCGTTATGGGGGACATAATATAAACCACATGACATGAGAAGTAAATGAGCAAATTGAAAAATTTTAAGAGATTTCGGCAGGAATTTTTAATTATAAATCATACAAGCCTACTTAAGAACATTGATTTCTATTGAAGAAGAAAATCAAAGAGTTGTTGGATTCTAATAAATTAGAAAAGAAAATAAATCGTCTTCATAAATTGTACCTAGTATCCCCATATTAAAAGATAATGGAGAAGTACGTTTAAATATTGAAATAAGACGCGCAAATACAGCAATACTTCGACAGGAATATATTACATTATATGGCACATTTGCCACCCAAGATAAGAAAAGCAAAATGATTTACTGAAGAAAATGTTGAAAAGTATGTTGATATAATGAAAAAACATAATGAATATAATCAACGTGAGCTGCAAAGAAGTGCATGAGTCACAATGGTCGAAAGTGTTAATTAATATCTGAACAAAAAGAAACAATTATACTATTATATGAAGAACATATCTAAAATTAGTACATCCATGATGATTAAATGAATACAAACTTTTCTTAGACTAGTAAATTACATTAGTAGATTATGCCCCAAAAAAAATAAAAATAGTCCTAAAGTCATCGCGTATTGAAATTGGACTCTAACAGATTGTGAAAGAAAATATAGCCAAAGAGCATTTCGAGACGAGCTCGACGACTATTGAGCATTTGGAGACGTTCCTTTATGACAAAGTGTTTGATTTATTTATAGACCTTAAGTCGATTGAATTGTATTTAACCCAAAACCTGACCCTGAGCCCATGTTAAAGAATGCGCTCTGAAGCTGTAAATTTACAGATATAACATACCGCAAATCCGCTAGTGCTCATCTAAAAATTCAAATATTTGACTGATACAGGACGGCTTGGTACAAAAATAAGTACACATGGCGAGACGTCACTAAATATATATCTGAGACGTAATTACGAGCTGTATATATAATATGGAAGTTATACATGTGGGGAAATGCCTTTTTATGAAAACATAATCGTAAATTCAGAAAACGGACATTATGAAAGTCATCCTGGAATAGTGGCTGTGAGGGAGTTTACGGTCTAAAGTCTGGTGAATTCAAGGATTGATATAACCCGAGGTGTTATTGATCCTCGGATAAAGAAATTAAGATTATGGTAAACAGTTGTAAGGGATAGAACTGCCAAGTAGACCTACAAAAATGTTAGGGACTCTAAGGAGGATTGTCGAACAATGAATATTTGTTAGTGGTCAAGAATTACTACAGCTGCTACAAAGAAATAAAACTAGTAAAAAAAAGAACATTCACAAATGCACAAATTAATCATCTATAAAAAATGATATTTGGATTATCGAACATTTATTATTGCAGACAATGTTAATTCGTTATTGAGGAGTTTAAGGCCCCTTGCAGGGAAAGCAACATTAAGTTTTTCAATTTGTTGGTTTTAGAGAAACGGTAAAATACAACACCAAACAGATTTATTAAATCGCCTAAAGATTAGCCAAAATAAAGAATAAGATGTATAAATATGTATTTAAAATGGAGTGTAAGAAGAAAGTAGCATTCACGCTTTTCATCAAAAGATAAAACGGAAACAAATTTCCCGTGTTGAGTACGAATATGGAAACCGGAAAAGACTACTAAAGATTCCAAAACCACTAAAGATTCAAAAATATCAGAAGGAGATAAGTAGATGGAGGAAGCAAACAAACATACATGTAGCTTAACCCTTCACCAAAATTTGCGGATATGTCCAGAGGTGAGAATGTTACTGTGAGGAATTATGAAACGGTGCAAATATTACAACGTTACGTGATACGTTCAAAAATAGTGGAAGATTGTTGGAAGACGGTTTGAAATGAGACTATTGGGGATCAAAGTCATATGAATACTCAAATGAACGATTAAAATAACAGATAGTTGTAAATTGACTAATCGATATTTACTTGATTGCCGTTTTTATAAAACTAAACTCTTCAATTAATTAAATTGATTAATAAGGAAGGGATGTAGCGTATGTAGATTGGTAACGCAATATACGCGTAATAGATACATACACTGTCTTACATGCACAAGTGTGATGTGACGCCCCGTTAGTCGCACGACAGATCTATTCTCCTTATACTTATTCTTATAAAATTTCCTTATTTAAGATGATAAAGTTGAATGTATGAAAGTTTTTACAGGTAGTTTTCTAACACTTTTAATTAAACGGGGCAGTTTTTGATAGTATTATCAATTTACATAATTTTTATTCATGGCATTAACGTCCGTCGAAGTAGATTCCATATAAATTTTCCTGCATGAAACGTTGCGGTAAAAATTATATATTTATAATTATCACGTTGATAGATAACATTTTTTTAAATATATGACATAAAAATTTAGACTATAATAAATGTACATGATTTGAATTTGTAACATTTTAAATATATTAAATGTTGAACAGCAGAGAAAACTGATGCTGAAGGATTAAAAGTTGTAGGCCCAGATATCCTGTGGCCTCACTCCGAATTATATCATGTGCGTCAGAAATTTACTTCAAGTAAATTCTATGCAGGAACAATTAATAAACAAATTTGATATGAAATTTTATATATATATTCTCTTTATGGCACGCAAGTAAGGGTACAAAATGCTTACAAGTGATTGATAGAAAAAGTGGTTAAAAATAAGAAAATTTCATACATATTATATGCGCTGTATAAAGCGTAAAAATAATTAATAATAAATAAAAAAAATTACGGGTCTTAACATATTTAGATTATTTCAAAGAAAGTAATATAATATCTAATCAATGAAATGTGATCAGAAAAAAGTCGACAGTATAAACAAACCCTGGCATATTAAATAGGTTAAATGAAGAAGAATGTACGGGTAGTAAAACCTTGTTATAAGGTTGAAGGAACTAAATGAGAAATTATACCTCGGATAAAAATTAAATATAAGGGGAAATCATTTGCAAATGAAGCAACTTTATTTAATCACATTTCGTGAAATCAATGATCATTCCAGTATCGCACCATTTATATTAAAATAATATATTCATTACTCACATTAATAAATAGTGCTAAAACCTATAATTAGTGACTTACTTTTATTAATATTATTATTAATTTCAATCACCAATAGCAATACGTTACTCAATTTATTAGCTCCTAGTGACAACGTGATTATATTACCTGTTAATTGTTTTATTATGTATAGACAATTTATATTTTTCTAATATTGTGGATATATAATTTTTGTACCGTGAAGACTTCATATTACGTCTTCATATTTTCTATTTTAAGATTAACTATCGATTCGGTTTTTATTTTCCGTGTAAAGATGTAAAAATCTCAAAAGCCCACTAATCTATTTGAGTATAATAGAGACCCATATAATTATTAAGACATAGGTAGTAATTTATTAATATTTAATTAAATCAGTTTAACCCAAAATCATAAGTGATTTTCGGTTGAACTGATTTAAACTCCTAATTTTAAACTATAAACCCCAATGTTTTTTTTATCCAAAAACGTGGACGTGAATTTTGAGACACGACTACACGAGGTTATCGATAAAATTTTATTGAAATTACAAAAAAATTACAACCAGTTTTGAAATTAAAAAGATAATAACCAACAATATTATATTTTTAAAACTTAATAAGTATGATGACTACTTATATAAAAGAAATGACTATTAAACAAACAGGGAAAAAACTCCAACTCATCAACTTTGCGAATATTACATTTAAAATGGGTATACTTGCTTTGGACACTGAAGGCAGACGCCTTTACACGAATAACAGAGAAATATGGGTTTTCTTTTGCAGCTTTAGTGGAATTGTTTGATACCCACCTCTTTACTGTACGTCTTCTTTTGAGCCGCTGCACTATCAGTCGTATCAGGGATTTGACTTAAACTTATGCGGGTTTCACGTGAAAGTTCTTTTTTATACACTTTTCTTTTCATATAGACTGATACTAAACTAAGCAAATTATTTCACAGAATTATCTTTTTGATACGTTTTTGTTGATATACGACTTGCACTATTTCGCCATTTACAGTACTAATATCTATAGAAAATAGTTATGGATCACAACCGCGTTTTGCAAGCATATGTTTTAATTTATTTCACCCATTTCTCCTTTTGTTGAGTTAAAAAAGCTTATAATTTATGGCTTTTTTCTTAGACTTAGGTTTCACGGTAACGCGTACAAGACATAATAATAAACGATTTAATATACACATTTAATATACATATCTTATATATCATTCCCCGAAGAAGCGCTTCGGGGAATGATATATAATAGGTGTAAGATCTAGAGTTTTCTGTTCTTTATTTTGTAGGAAATTTTTTTATATCGCGGGTTTTTCTTAAGTACCCACGAACATCTATCTTTATTATTTTAGATGATCAACTTGTGTCATAGACGTAAGCTAGTTGTCGCATTCTTTCTTGAACTAATCTACCACAGTATTTTGAAGTCAGTCACCGTTTCTTCCGCATTAGGAGTTATATTTTTCACTGTTTATCTTTTATTTTTGGAAAGAAATAGAAATCATATGGTGCGAGGTGGGATTGTATAGCGTATGACGTATTATAATATCAACACATTAAGTAGTCAAATATTCCATCATTCGTATTGCTGTGATTCTATTGCGAAGTCGTTGCTCTCAAACTTTTTCCATAATAATAGGCAAATAATTACTTGTATGCCACTTTGGGGTACTTGTTTTTTTGTTTCTAATTTCAATCGTTGCTTAATAAGCCGTCCGTTCAAAAAAATAGGTGATCATCTTTTTTCTAGTACTTCATCATTTCTTCACATTTATAGGCAACTCTTCAGAAGGAAAAATTCTTGCACTGCACACATTACCCCTTATTTTTGAGTTCATAACGATATATCTTAATTTCGTCAGATATATCGTTATGAACTCGAAAATAAGGGGTAATGTGTAGAGTGTAAGAAGTGTAATAATGTCGAATGTTGTATTTAATTGACTTTCGTCGCGTTTTTCTAATATTTTTTGATACTAATATACGACGGCGTTTTTGGGGTCTTGTAAGTTATTAAATATCAATTTATTGAGATTCCTAATACATAAATATTCCTGTAGAATTTTTTGAACTTACCTTAAACCAGTGCCTAAACTTGTTCAGATCTACCGATAAGTTACTCTCTTGTCAGTCTTCATCACAAGCGACATAACATTTATTAAATCTTGATTAATTGATGCATATTAAATTAATTAAATCTTGTCTTAAAATATGTAAGCAAGATCAATTTGTAGACTTCCCTGTATTGATTCTCGTTGTCAGAATCAACCGACCATTGAACATGAAATTTAACACCGTCTTTTAAAATTGTTTCCAACACGTATGCCGCATGTGCAAAACCCAACCTCCTTCATTGGAGAATTGGACCCGATGAATGGAAATCTCAACAGGATGCACCAAAAAAAATTATTTAAACAAATCGATATATACCAAAAAAAAACAAAAATCGACTTAATTAAAACAAAAACCATGGTTTGTGACCGTAAAAAATAGCGATGAATAAAAGAGTTCGTTATCCAGCGCCCCTCCAGCAGCATAATGCTATCAGATATCGATCTTAGCCAGCTAAAGAACATTCATTCATTAAATAAAGGGCGCATAGTAAGAAAATAGTTTAAATTTGTATATAATAAAATAGAAAATAGTAGAAATTAAGGACGTCTCCTTTTAGAAGATAATATCAGTCATTGATCATTTGCATTTTTTTCCATCCTATATTATTGTCTATCTTTATAGGATGGTAAGGGTAAAGATTTTAAAATAATTTGTCATAATATTGTATTGTGTTTGTATAATAGTAACAGTTTTAAAGCAAAGAAATATAAGCGTTATGCATTTAGTTTTATTACTGAAGCAAAACCGATATTGGTATAGCGCATGCCCTTCCAATATCGACGTCGTCACGGCAGTTTAAAACAAAGGGATCGAGCGCCTACAAAAAAGGCCACCCTAATCTGATGATAAAGTTTATGAGGCGGTCGACATCTGCGCCGGCAACCGACAGTGACGAACGACGCGCGGCATCATGATGAGATAATCAGCTATGGTATTGCATTGTACGTAATCCGCCTCGAGTTAAATTGATTACCGACCTCGCGCTCTGACCTGCTTTGCCGTCGTGCGATGAGAACTCACTGTAGACCTAATGGGTCAGAAATATCGTTTACAGTTACGTAATTTTTTGCTATGTGACCATAGAAATGGTTACTAGATCTCGACTATAATAGTTTGTTATGGGACGTGTTCGTGGTAATTCATAAAAATCATTTTACGAATACATAAATTAAATTTGTAGAAAAAAATCTAGTTTTATACCATTGATAAATTCTTACAAATTATAGGAATAAAAAGAAAATAAGTTTATATATCAACTTAGAAATTAATCGCTTGACGTGGTTACTAAATATTTGCTTTTCAAATAAAAAAATGCACCAAAATGTTTATTACCTACAGACGTAGGAAATATAAAAATATAAACAGATTTAAGTTTGTTTAGTTATATGTAGACGCTAATCTCGGAACTTACAGGATCTATTTTATTGATATTTATGTTATTCTTAAATCGTCGTTGTCGTCTTCTTTCTTTATTACCAAAATACGGGAAAAAATTTAGATGTAAAGAAATGTTTAAAAAGGCAAGAAGAGAAAAAAAATGTTTAAGAAGAATAAATACAATATTTTATTTCTAAAAATATCATTATGCGTTAATATTACGTTTGATTCCTTTATTCACTAATACCGTTATACACATCACAATAATACTGTCAACTAACAAACAATTATCTGCCTTTCCAAAAACATTTTTTATGAAATTAATTATATTGAGTATAAAATAATTCATTCATAAATATTACTAATTTATTCATTTATAGAATACACTATTCATGTATTTTAATTTTTCTAAGAATTTAATAATAACTGTGTTTTCAAATAAATCTTTTAAGGGTATTTCTCTGTCCCAATTAAAATTAATTTGTTTTTAAAATAATTTTTATGACTGTTCAACTGTTCGCTGTCAACTAATGGAAGAAAATAATGTTCTTCCATCAGTTGACAGCGTATTCTATTGTTAAAAAAATTAAAATATTACTTTTTATTAATTGTGTCGGTGTGAAATGCAGCTTATTTTTTGATCAGTTTTCATAATATTTCAATAGCACTGTAGGGGTAATAGTATAAGTTTTTAACATAAAAAGCACACTTCAAAAACAAGAAAAAATATTAACCTTTTATATAAAAAAAAATTCCTCCTGTTTATAAATTAAAAATAGGTACAATATTCTATTTAACATTGCTTTTAAAGTCTGTGCAAAATCATATGTTAACTTGATTATCGCATTTATTTTCTGTAAGTTTAGATAGTGCATATTATTTTTGTTATGCCTTTTCCGAGTCATATTGATGAGAATTAATCTAGTTTGTTTGGCACCGACTTCAAAAAGAATATAGAATATTGTTTGCATTGGGACTATTTTTACCTATTTTTATTTTTGCAAATACAAGAAGTGTATTCAATATAAAGGATATTCAGTTCTGTCTTTTTGTTGGTTTTCAAAGTCGGTTTTTTTTTAATTTTACTTTCACACTTTAAGGGCTTAGAATATATTATATATCTACGTTACTGAACCCAAAAATAATTTAATAATACCTTATTTACTAAAATCAAAACAGGAATTAAATGTTCATGAATATATTCACATATACTTGTATTAATGCATGAATATATGCATGTATGTATACATATATGGGTGTATATATATATATATATATATATATATATATATATATATATGTATATATATATATATATATATATGTATATATATATACCGGCATATATACACATAGATATATAAGAATATGTCAACAACATTACTCTTTTTTGGTTCCAACGTTCTTCATGATTTCGTATAAACAAATACATACCTATCTATTACTACTTTTTTACTTACGTCAAGAAATTCAGACCAACCCTCTCTTTCCCGAGAACTTTACTCTTCATCATTTTTAAGAGGGTCTTCCGATTTTATCGTCAGATCCTAGTTACCATATGGGACTAAAATACATACAAAGACAGTTAAAAAATGATCTTCAAATTTCTTTCAAAGTCTTCAAAGAGGTCTTGTAATCTCCCCCGTTGAAAGGTTTCTCAAGACATATTCGTAGTGCACGATCAGTTCTGATCACATGTTTATGGTTCTACCCGGAAAAATGAACTACAAATAACGCAGTAAAAGTTAAAAAGAATGTCATAAATAAGAATAAAATATATAGAGATCGAACCGAGAACTTTCTCCTTTTTCGATGTTAGTTGAAAACATGGACATGTACGAACATTTATAGAAAAAACTACATTACTAGCTCATCAATTCAGTAAACAATTATATAATTTCTATTTTTTTAAGGATTTTGAAAGCTCACATAATCATATTTGTCTGTGAGTAGTCACCTATATTTTGAAGCCGAACAATTAAGTTTTATTCTTTTATTCGCTTGAACTATTTGCGGAATAACATTGTATAAATTAATGATGGAGAACGTAGCATAACCCTTCTAAATTGATAATATTAAAACACAGTATTCTTTAACGGTACTTCGTAGTATCATTTGGAAAAATTATTATTATTTCACCTCTTTTACTAGAACTGTATTATGTATATCTTTATTAACTTCTATTCATGACTTTGTTGGCGCGGACTAGAGTAATGTAACCTATTTGCCATTCCGGGCTACAACTCCGGGTTCCCATTCGCTTTCAGCAGTAACATTGTTATTGCGTTATAAAATTCAGAACATTGTATATTTCATCCCTCGAAAACCATACTCAGATTT